>CM059448.1:1320427-1630962 GCA_030390025.1 Squalus acanthias
CCCCCCTCTCCGCAGTGGAACATCCGGCCGTGCCCCCCCTCTCCGCAGTGGAACATCCGGCCATGCCCCCCCCCCTCTCCGCAGTGGAACATCCGGCCGTGCCCCCCCTCTCCGCAGTGGAACATCCGGCCGTGCCCCCCCCTCTCCGCAGTGGAACATCCGGCCGTGCCCCCCCCTCTCCGCAGTGGAACATCCGGCCGTGCCCCCCCCTCTCCGCAGTGGAACATCCGGCCGTGCCCCCCCCTCTCCGCAGTGGAACATCCGGCCGTGCCCCCCCTCTCCGCAGTGGAACATCCGGCCGTGCCCCCCCCTCTCCGCAGTGGAACATCCGGCCGTGCCCCCCCTCTCCGCAGTGGAACATCCGGCCGTGCCCCCCCTCTCCGCAGTGGAACATCCGGCCGTGCCCCCCCTCTCCGCAGTGGAACATCCGGCCGTGCCCCCCCTCTCCGCAGTGGAACATCCGGCCGTGCCCCCCCTCTCCGCAGTGGAACATCCGGCCGTGCCCCCCCTCTCCGCAGTGGAACATCCGGCCGTGCCCCCCCTCTCCGCAGTGGAACATCCGGCCGTGCCCCCCACTTTGGGTTTAAACAGAAGGACTGGTGGTGTTGGCGAGGTGCTGGGGAGCTGTAGCCCAGCACCTTCAGGAGGGGGAGAAGAATGGGGGGTGGGGGAGAATCATTCCTTGTTGGATTGAGTTTGCAACACAAAACAATGGGCAGACCTAAACTAGGAGAGGGGCTATTATACTGCTCTGCTGCTGAGTTCAGCTAACGTAGTGCCGGTGTTAATACATCCATTCTTTGTGACCCCAATAGCCGCAAAGTCAGCTGCTATTGCCTTGTGTTTAGCTCCCGGTGATTGAATGTGTATTTTTCTGTTGCAGTCTCAGAGGTCACAGACTGAAGCAGTGACCTTTCTTGCTAACCATGATGACAGTAGAGCCCTTTACGCTATTCCAGGTAACATGCTGTTTTTTTTGTTTGTGGTGTAAAAGCAGGGATGCCCCATGTTTGATCGTGGCTCCTATGTTGTTGTTAGCTTTTATTAAGTTAGCTGAAATCAGCCGGGTTGCTATGATTGGCTGCAGTACCCCTGGGGTGGGGGTGCGAGCGAAGTTGGCTAGATTTCCCATTCCTGTTTTCACTCTGGGGTACTGCTGGACAGTGTGGGCATTGGGTGACAACAGCATCAAGCTCGACTGTGATGTGCCTCCAAGTTGAATAGCCTGCTGACGCACACCGTCTAGGGTCCCATGTGACGAGTGGTCACAAGTGAGACCATCGGCACCCTTAGAACTGTAAGCCAGTATGGAATCAGTACCTACATAAACTTGAGCTCATCCAAAACTCTGCTGCCCCGTGTCCTAACTCGCACCAAGTCTGTTCACCCATCACCCCTGTGCTCACTGACCTACACTGGCTCCTTGTCCAGCAACGCCTCAATTTTAAAATTCTCATCCTTGTTTTCAAATCCCTCCATGGCTTCACCCCTCCCTATCTCTGTAACCTCCTCCAGCCCTACAACCCTCCGAGATCTCTGCGCTCCTCCAATTCTGGTCTCTTGCTCATCCCCGATTTTAATCGCCCCACCATTGGCAGCCGTGCCTTCAGCTGCCTGAGCCCTTGGGTCTGGAATTCCCTCCCTAAACCTCTCTGCCTCTCTCTTCTTTTAAGACACTCCTTAAAATCTACCTCTTTGAGAAAGCTTTTGGTCACCTGTCCTAATATCTCCTTATGTGGCTCAGTGTTGAACTTTATTTGATAATGCTCCTGTGAAGTGCCTTGGGATGTTTTACTATGTTAAAGGCACTATATAAATGCAAGTTGTTAAGGGGGATGGCTGGAAACTGACGGGGTGGTGGGGGGAGTCTGGTTTGTGAATATAGTTGTCCTGTAGTTGGAGGAATCTGCACACCGCTAGTGAAACCATTGCTTGTATAATTGGATGCAATAACCAAAGCTGGTAAGAGTATGGGTCTGTTTGTAAGATGTGAACATTTGCCTTGTGTTAGGTTTGGACTACGTGAGCCATGAAGACATCCTGCCTTACAGCTCCTCAGATAGAAGCCCCATCCAGCACGAGTTATTCGAAAGGTTTCTCTCCTATGACCCTGCAAAAGGTACGCCCGAGATGAATCTGCACACTGGCACCTGTCTGCTGCGTTGTGTTCTTGTTTTTGATGCTGTGATGTTCTTTGTGTAAGTTTACAAAGAGGCTGGAATTGTCTGAATTGTAGCTATGTCATATCACTCTGTACTTTATGGGCAACAGATTGAAGGGGAAAGAGAGCTGTGTATAAGCAGGCCACAAATAGGAGGGAGAGAAGTGATTTCCCAGAATTGTTACTGAGGTATTTCAGCTTGGCTCAGTTTGCAGTACTGTTTCAGAAAGTTGTGGGTTCAAGCCCCACTCCGGAGCAAATATTCTTATCCGACACTCCAGTGCGGTACTGAGGGAGTGCTGCACTGTTAGGGGTACCGTCCTTCAGATGAGATGTTAAACTGAGGCACTGTCTGCTGCTTGTGTGGATGTTTCAAATCCCAAGGATTTGAAAGAGCCAGCAATTCTCCAGGTGTCCGAGTCAACATTCCTCCCTCAAACAACGGCACTATAAACAGATTAACTGGCCGTTCATCTCATTGCTGTGTGTGGGATCTATCCTAGTTGATTACATAAGTTACTTCCCTTCAAAAGTAATGAATTGTATGTTAAGTGCTGTGAGGTGTTTCTGGGTGATGTGATAAGGCTGTATATAAATGGAGGCTGCAAATATAATTTTTGTGCTCATCAGGGTGAGTGATGTTGGTGCTGGGGAATGGAACTCTTCCCATTTCAGGTACCCAGTGTCGTCAGCAAGCGCTCCCTGGTCAGGTATAGCCAATTGCAGAGAAGATGTCCCTCTACTCTACCCAACAATATATCTCCGCCCCAAACCTAGACCACCCTCTACTGCCCACACCAGCCATTAGACGGCCTCTCTGAGTGAGATTGCCAATTGGTGCCATGTTGGGGCGGTTTTGTGTGGAAAGCTTATGCCTACCAGGAACTGGACTGAGAATGCCCCAAACTTACTTCACATTGGACCTTCGCAGCCTGCCTGGGTTGGATTTGAACTTGGGTTGCAGATGTGAAAGGCATACTGTCTAATTGGCTGCACCATCCAGATCCCTTGAAGAATCTCTTATACGTATTAGAATCTAATGCGGTGACCATTAAGCTTCTAAGTTAATCATCCTGATGGCTTTATTACTGGCCTGTACAGACCTCAGTAAGTTCATGTAACCAATC
The DNA here is from genome assembly GCA_030390025.1 of Squalus acanthias. NCBI lineage: Eukaryota > Metazoa > Chordata > Chondrichthyes > Squaliformes > Squalidae > Squalus > Squalus acanthias. The sequence goes on from CM059448.1 coordinate 1,323,716, forward strand.
TCAGTCAGCGCAACAGGGACCATAAACTAACGGCAACACCCCTGAGCTAGGGGGAGAATATCGGCCAGTTTCCCTCACCTGGTCACTATCTGAGGACTTGCAGGATAGTACAGGTGCGGCTTGGGATTGGCTGCGATGTTCTCCAGAGTCTAATAGCCTCCTCACTCAGTGTCATGGCTTATACATGAGGAATGGGCACTTGGGTGAGGTACAGGAGGGCTGCAACATCCGTGGAACTGTCCCCCAGCAAATGTCAGTGCTTCGAGTCAGAGTCATAGTCATAGAGTCATAACGGCACAGAAGGAGGCCATTCGGCCCATCGAGTCCGTGCCAGCTCTCAGTAGAGCAATCCAGTCAGTCCCATTCCCCCGCTCTATCCCCGTAGCCCTGCAAGTTTATTTCCCTTAAGTGCCTATCCAGTCTCCCCTTGAAAACATTGAGTGTCTCTGCTTCCACAACTTCTGTTGGCAGCGAGTTCCAGGTCCTCACCCTCGCTGCACAAAAAAGTTTTTCCTCACGTCCCCCTTGTATCTCTTGCCCAAAACCTTACATCTGTGTCCCCTAGTAAACATAGAAACATAGAAGATAGGAGCAGGAGCCGGCCATTCAGCCCCTTGAGCCTGCTCCGCCATTCAATGAGATCATGGCTGATCATCCAAATTCAGTACCCTGTCCCTGCTTTCTCTCCATATCCCTTGATCCCTTTAGCTTTAAGAAATATATCTAACTCCTTCTTGAATATATTTAATGAATTGGCCTCTACTGCCTTCTGTGGTAGAGAATTCCACAGGTTCACCACTCTCTGGGTGAAGAAATTCCTCCTCATCTCAGTCCTGAATGGCTTACCCCTTATCCTCACACTGTGACCCCTGGTTCTGGACTCCCCGGCCATCGGGAACATCCTTCCTGCATCTAGTCTGTCTAGTCCTGTTAGAATTTTATAAGTTTCAATGAGATCCCTCTCATTCTTCTAAACTCCAGCGAGTATAAGCCCAATCGACCCAATCTCGGCATCCTCCTCACGGCACACACTCCCACCCAGCTTTGTGTCGTCTGCAAACTTGGAGATATTACATCCAATTCCCTCGTCCAGATCATTAATATATATTGTGAATAGCTGGGGTCCAAGGACCGATCCCTGCGGTACCCCACTAGTCACTGCCTGCCACTCGGAAAAAGACCCATTTATTCCAACTCTTTGCTTCCTGTCTGCCAACCAGTTCTCTATCCAAGTCAATACCTTGCCCCCAATCCCACGTGCCTTAACTTTACACGCTAATCTCTTATGCAGGACCTTATCGAAAGCCTTCTGAAAGTCCAAATACACCACATCCACTGGTTCTTCCTTATCTATTTTACCAGTTACATCCTCAAAACATTCCAGTAGATTAGTCAAGCACGATTTACCTTTTGTAAATCCATGTTGACTTTGTCCGATCCTGTCACTGTTTTCCAAGTGCTCTGCTATTACATCTTTTATAATGGACTCTAGCATTTTCCCCACTACCGATGTCAGGCTTACCGGTCTATAATTCCCCGTTTATAGTCCTTGTACCGTCAACTAGTGGGAACAGCCTTTCCCCGTCTAGCCTATCCAAACTCGTCATAATCTTGTACACCTCTATCAAGTCACCCCTCAACCTCCTTAGCTCTGATGAAAACAAATCCAGCTTCTCCAACCTGTCCTTGTAACTAAGATCCCCCATCCCCAGAACCATTCTGGTAAATCTCCTCTGCACCCTCTCAAGGGCCTTCACATCCTTCCTAAAGTGTGGTGACCAGAACTGGACGCAATACTCAAGTTGTGGCCTAACCAGCGCTTTATAAAGGTTCAGCATAACTTCTCTACTTTTGTATTCAATACCTCTATTTATGAAGCCCAAGATCCCATATGCTTTGCTAACCACTCTCTCAGTACATCCTGCCACCTTCAGGGACCTATGCACATTAACTCCCAGGTCCTTCTGTCCCTGCACACACTTTAAAACTGTGTCATTAAGTGTATATTGCCTCTCCCTGTTCCTTCTGCCAAAATGCATCACCTCACACTTCTCTGTATTAAATTCCATCTGCCACTTGTCTGCCCATTCTGCTAGCCTTTCTGTGTCCTGTTGCAGTCGATTAGTAACATCCTCACTGTTTGCCACACCCCCAAGTTTGGTGTCATCGGCAAATTTAGAAATTCTACTCAATATTCCAATATCCGGGTCATTTATATATATCAAAAAAAGCAGTGGCCCTAGCACAGACCCTTGGGGAACACCACTGTCTACCATCCTCCAATCCGAAAAACAGACATTTTACCACAACTTGCTGTTTTCTGTCCTTAAGCCAATTCCTTATCCAAGCTGCCACTGATCCATGAGCTTCAATTTTGTTAACCAGCCTTCTATGTGGTACTTTGTCAAATTCCTTCCTAAAATCCATGGAAGATGCACCTCCCCCGCATCCAGGGAAGATTGGAAAATTATGGCAAGCCCTTCCGCTATCTCCTTCCCCAATTCCCTTAGCAACCTGGGATGCAAGCCATCTGGACCAGGCGACTTGTCCACTCTAAGCATACCCAGCCTTTCTAGTACATCCTGTCTATCAATTTTCATCCCTTCCATTGCTTCTACCTTTTCCACTTCTGCCGATATTTTGTCAGCATCCACCTCCTTAGTAAACACTGATACAAAGTACTCATTAAGTATTCTAGCCTTGCCCTGCGCCTCTAAGCATATAACACCTTCTTTGTCCCTAATAGGCCCCACCCCGCCTCTTACAGAAGCGATGGAGAGAAAAATGGCCGAAGCAAAGCCTTCCAGCTGAAACTGGTGTGCGGTTGGTTTTCGGCGCCCGGCTGGTTTGTCCTGGTGATGTGGATCTGTGTTTAAAATGTTGCACTGTTTAACCCCCCAGCTTTGCCATTTATAGCCAGAGACACGTTGCGTGCCTGGCAGGAGAAGAATCATCCCTGGTTGGAGCTGTCTGACGTACATCGAGAAACGACGGAGAATATCCGGGTCACAGTTATACCCTTCTACATGGGCATGCGGGTAAGGGTGTCTGGTCTGCTCACCGGGCACACCAGGCGTTTCTAATGTTGGCACTAACAACTTTTGGTGAAACTCACTATTAAATTTAACCTCCTCCCATTTTGCAGTTGCCAGTTTAGCGCGACTCCTATAAATGGTTTAGGTGTAAACTTGTGTAAAGATGCAGTTACATACCAGGCTTTTACTGTAATTGTATTGAATGATCCAAACCTCTGCTCTGCCTAGCTCGGAATGAACCCTGGATCGGCTGCATGTGCTGCGAGTACAGTCTGAGCTATCCAGCAATTGAGGTGCTCGCTTAACTGATCATGTCACTGTCCTGTGCTCGTTTCTCACTCTCATTGATCCTCTTGCATGGCAGTGACTGCTGGAGCTATCTTGGAATCATAGAATGATACAACACAGAAGGAGGCCATTCGGCCCATAGTGCCTGTGCCAGCTCTTTGAAAGAGTGTTGAGATCTCTATGTGCCGATTGATTGTGGTGAATGTTGATGATGTAGAAATGTTATGAATGGAGAATATCTTCTCAATGTTTTATTTTATTAGTTGCAGTCTCCCGGTGAATTTGAGATATGATATTTGTTCTTTCATTAAAAGAACAGAATTTGGTGAGGGTGGATTGAGATACCGGTAGGACAACAACAACAACTTGCATTTGTATAGAACCTGTAATGTGAAAAATGTCCCAGGGCAGTTCACTGAGGAGATAGATGAGCCATGGAGGGAGAGATTAGGAGTGGTGCCCGTATCCTAACTCGCACCAAGTCCCGTTCACCCATCACCCCTGTGCTCGCTGACCTACATTGGCTCCCAGTTGAGCAAGGCCCTGACTTTAAAATTCTCATCCTTGTTTTCAAATTGCTCCATGGCCTCGCCCCTCCCTATCTCTCTAACCTCCTCCAGCCCCACAACCCCCCGAGATATCGGTGCTCCTCCAATTCTGGCCTCTTGCGCATCCCGATTTTATTTGCTTTGCCATTGGCGACCGTGCCTTCAGCTGTCTAGACCCTGAGCTCTGGAATTCCCTCCCTAAACCTCTCCGTGCCTCTACCTCTCTTTCCTCCTTTAAGACGCTCCTTAAAACCTAACTCTTTGACCAAGCTTTTGGTCATCTGCCCTAATTTCTCCTTGTGGTTCAGCGTCAAATTTTGTTTGATAACGATCCTGTGAAGCGCCTTGGGACGTTTTACTACGTTAAAGGTGATATATAAATGCAAGTTGTTGATGTTGGGCAAACAGTCTAGTCTGTCAGGACGGAGGTGGTTGTGGGGTCGAGGGAAGTGTCGAAGTAAAGTTGAGTATGAAAGCTAGCTCCATACCTTCAGGTGATGCCTGTAGATGAGGAAGAGGAGGGTCCAAGGTGAGATCTTTCCGTATCTCCAGAGTTGACCGTATGGGGGCAGGAAGAGCGGCCGTTGCTAGAGATGCACCTGTTGCGTTTAGCTAAGGCCGTCCCACAGAGCTGGACAGTGGAGGAGGATGGCTTGGTCTTTCTCATGCTATAGCGAGGACAAGGAGGATAATTCATCACAGTCGCAGAGGGCGCTGGGTCCAGCTGTATGTTGCTCACATAAATAATTTATGTGCAGTTTGCAGAGATGATGAGTGGAGGCTTGGCATATTCCTCACGGGGAGGGAAGAATGCTGGGTGAGTGACCGGAGATTGTACTGATCGCTTGTTTTGGAGTAGCAGATTGGCTGCTCATGCCCTGAGGCAGGAATGACTTGTGGCCCTTTGTCCATCTGTACCTTTGGACACTTTCACTGCTGTGTAAATAACTTTGTAAAGGAACATTCGCCCATCACCCCTGTGCTTGCTGACCTACACTGGCTCCCGGTTAAGCAGCGGCTTGATTTCAAAATTCTCATCCTTGTTTTCAAATCGCTCCATGGCCTCGCCCCTTCCTATCTCTGTAATCTCCTTCAGCCCCACAACCCCCCGAGATATCTGCGCTCCTCTAATTCTGCTCTCTTGAGGATCCCTGATTACAATCGCTCCATCATTGGTGGCCGTGCCTTCTGTTGCCTAGGCCCTAAGCTCTGGAATTCCTTCCCTAAACCTCTCCGCCTTGCTACCTCTCTTTCCTCCTTTAAGACGCTCCTTAAAACCTACCTCTTTGACCAAGCTTTTGGTCACCTGCCCTCTCCTTATGTGGCTCGGTGTCAAATTTTTTGTCGTAACACTCCTGCGCAGCGCCTTGGGACGTTTTACTGCGTTAAAGGCGCTATATAAATACAAGTTGAAGTTGTTGTTGTTGCCACCTCAGTAACTGGATTTGTACAAGTGAATGTTTGCAATGCTTCAGTGGAGAGAAGGAGCAGTTTGCAGTGTTGCTGCTGTGGAAGTGAGTGTCCTGTGTAAAAGTTGCAAACTGTTTCCAAAGATTTTTCACTCAAATTCTTACAATGTCCAATTTAATTGCAGGAGGCACAGAATTCCCATGTGTACTGGGTAAGTACTGCTCACTCTTAACATGATTCATGTGGTTAATGCTCATTGAGTGTCTTGGTGTGTATTACTGACCACCAGTGCTGGGAATTAAAGCCATTACACTGCGGGGTGATGCTGCATACAAGCACATAGAGAAAAACCCATCCTGGTGGTTACTGGGTAGGGGAAAGGGGTGGGGGAGGAGAGGGGTGGAGGGAGGGGAGGGTTGCTAGGCGAGGGGTGGGGAGGGTGGGGTGGTTGCTATGGGAGGGGAGGGGGTGGTTGCTAGGGGTGGGGGAGGCAAGGAGATGGTTGCGGGGAGAGGGTTTGGGGGGGAGGTGGGTGCTGGGAGAGGGTTTGGGGGGGAGGTGGGTGCTGGGAGAGGGGTTGGGGGGGAGGTGGGTGCTGGGAGAGGGGTTGGGGGGGAGGTGGGTGCTGGGAGAGGGGTTGGGGGGGAGGTGGGTGCTGGGAGAGGGTTTGGGGGGGAGGTGGGTGCTGGGAGAGGGTTTGGGGGGGAGGTGGGTGCTGGGAGAGGGTTTTGGGGGGGAGGTGGGTGCTGGGAGAGGGTTTGGGGGGGAGGTGGGTGCTGGGAGAGGGGTTGGGGGGGAGGTGGGTGCTGGGAGAGGGGTTGGGGGGGAGGTGGGTGCTGGGAGAGGGGTTGGGGGGGAGGTGGGTGCTGGGAGAGGGTTTGGGGGGGAGGTGGGTGCTGGGAGAGGGGTTGGGGGGGGGAGGTGGGTGCTGGGAGAGGGGTTGGGGGGGAGGTGGGTGCTGGGAGAGGGGTTGGGGGGGAGGTGGGTGCTGGGAGAGGGGTTGGGGGGGAGGTGGGTGCTGGGAGAGGGGTGGGGGGGAGGTGGGTGCGGGGGGAGGTGGGTGCTGGGGGAGGGGAGTGGGGAGCATCACCCTGCCACATGATACTACCCCTAATTTTTCTCTAGAGGCCGCGGTGATGGCTGATGGGGGAAAGAGCCACGGGGGTGCAGTTGGGGCTCCTGTGTGGGATTGGAGTTAAGTTACATTCTTGGAGCAGAATCATAGAATGGTCACAGCACGGAAGAAGGCCATTCGGCCTGTCAAGCCCGTGCCAACTCTCAGCTAGTCCCACTCCCCCCGCTCTTTCCCCGTAGCCCTGCAAATTTTTTTCTTTCAGATACTTATCCAACTCCCTTTTGAAAGATAAGATTGAGTCTGCCTCCGCCACCCTTTCAGGCAGTGCATTCCAGATCATAACCACTCGCTGAGTAAAAAGTTTTTTCTTACGTCGCCTTTGGTTCTTTTGCCAATCACCTTAAAATCTGTGTCCTCTGGATAAAGAGAGATTACTCTATAAATGGCCTTGCTGTACTCTCCCTGAGAGGGCACAATGACAAAAGTGGAAAATACGCTCCATTTCCCATTGCTGAAATCCCGCATTACAAGTACAACGTTCTCAACAATAGCCCTGGGCCAAACCCCTGCAACAACCTAATTGGTATAACATGCCTGATAATGCACGACATGCTGGTACAGACAAGCACCTTCCCTTCGTATGAAGGAGTCTGACTCGCTGATTCAGTCTGAGGCACTGACTGTGGCCTGACTCACTAACTCTCTCTCCTCAGTGGCGGTACTGTATCCGGTTGGAGAACCTTGGGACAGAAGTTGTTCAGCTTCGGGAAAGGCACTGGCGGATCTTCAGTCTGTCCGGGACGTTGGAGACGGTGCGAGGCAGAGGAGTAGTGGGCAGGGTGAGTACCAGTGCGAGGCTGGCTCGCCGCGGGAACATATCCAGTGCTCCAGATTGGAATATTAAGCACAGCAAAACACACGAGCCCCGGGACTGAATCCACTTATACACACGAACCCCGGGACTGAATCCACTTATACACCCGAACCCCGGGACAGAATCCACTTATACACCCGGACCCCGGGACTGAATCCACTTATACACCCGGACCCCGGGACTGAATCCACTTGTACACCCGGACCCCGGGACTGAATCCACTTATACACCCGGACCCCGGGACTGAATCCACTTATACACCCGGACCCCGGGACTGAATCCACTTATACACCCGGACCCCGGGACTGAATCCACTTATACACCCGGACCCCGGGACTGAATCCACTTATACACCCGGACCCTGGGACAGAATCCACTTATACACCCGGACCCCGGGACTGAATCCACTTATACACCCGGACCCCGGGACAGAATTCACTTATACACCCGGACCCCGGGACAGAATCCACTTATACACCCGGACCCCAGGACTGAATCCACTTATACACCCGGACCCCGGGACAGAATCCACTTATACACCCGGACCCTGGGACAGAATCCACTTATACACCCGGACCCCGGGACAGAATCCACTTATACACCCGGACCCCGGGACTGACTCCACTTATACACCCGAACCCCGGGACTGACTCCACTTATACACCCGGACCCCGGGGACTGACTCCACTTATACACCTGGACCCCGGGGACTGACTCCACTTATACACCTGGACCCCGGGGACTGACTCCACTTATACACCCGGGGACTGACTCCACTTATTCACCCGGGCCGTGGAGAAAGACTCAATGTAATTCCTCTGATGTGACCTGTGCTTTAATGTAAAGATACCTCACATGTAAATGGGACTAAGCAGGTATTCAGCAGTAAACAATGCTGGTGTCAGCTTTTTTCCAGTTCTGACGAAAGGTCTTCGACCTGAAACGTTAACTCTGTTTCTCTCTCCACGGATGCTGCCTGGCCTGCTGAGTTTTTCCAGCGTTTTCTGTTATTTCGGATTTCCAGCATCCGCAGTATTTTGCTATCGTATTATTTCTGTCAATCCTTTTTTTCTTTTTATCAAATACACATTACAGATAGCGATGTGTCTTTCTGCCCAGCTAGGTGTTTGGAAACTTCTCAAATCTTCTAGAAAAGAGAAGACTGAGGGGTGACCTGATAGAGGTCTTAATGAAGGGGTTCGATAGGGTAGATGTAGAAAAGATATTTCCACTTGTGGGGAATATAGAACTAGGGGCCGTAAATAGAAGATAATCACTAATAAATCCAATAGGGAACTCAGGAGAAACTTCTTTACCCAGAGAGTGGTTAGAATGTGGAACTCGCTACCACAGGGAGTGGTTGAGGTGAATAGCTTTATTTTAACACTTTGCCTCAGTGTCTCATGCTGTGGCGGTGTTGCTTACCAAAGTTTATTTGTGAATTTTCATCGGTACGGCAAATGTCAGAACCTGTTTTTCAAGGGACTTAATGAAAATATCTACACGATACTTAACATGGGAAAGAAAATGAAGCCAGAACAATACTGTCAGTTACTCCAGGGCAGGAGGGTGAGAGGGGACAGGGTCAGGGTGTGAAGGGCATGTTTAGAATAGCTGTTCTTTACACGAGGCTGATCCTGAGCTGGAACAAGGTTCCCAGGAAGAGCGACTGAGGCCAGTTAACGGATTAATTAAAATAACAGATACTGTAATGGGAAAGCAGCAGGGTCAATATTCCGGGAGAATGTGACATTGTAAATTAAAGGGCTGCCTTCTCCTTGGTGGAAAGCTGGCACCCTTCTTCCAGCACTGAAACCATTTTAATTCCACACACTGAGTCAGCTCCAACCCTTCAGAAGTACTTGCTGCATCTCCTTCACCATGCTGCCGTTAGGTTTAGCAACAGTGTGATACAGTAAATGAGGCACTCTCCTGAAGGATATGGGATTACACAGGCGCCTCTGGATCATTTTAAAAATTGCTGCCCCAGGACCCTTCCTTGGGCCCCCCCCCACCCAGGACCCTGCCTTCCCCCCCAGGACCCTGCCTCTCTCCCCCCCCCCCCCCCCCCCCCCCCCCCCCCCCCCCCCCCCCCCAGGACCCTGCCTGCGGCCATCTGCAGGTAGCTGCCTGTGTAACTATGACTCCGTTCGCACAATCCTTTGTTCCTGCACCTAGTGGGTTATGTCCCTGAAATATTTGCACTGTTAGAGTTTAATAAAATGTGAGCATGTAACTGTAATCAAGTACGAGTTGATCCAAATAGCTGATGTGATTTAATGTACGACTTCCCCTGGTTAACATGCTACTGAGGTTAAGAGGGTCACCTGAATGTTAACTAAACCCATTTACTTGTAATAATGGGATTAAAATAATGAATTTAATTGAATTTATCTTATCAGAGTGTCCGCACAGCAGGGTGTGCTGTGGAGAAGGTGCAGTGTAGATTGACTGGAGTGATACTCGACTGAGAGGGTTATAGCTATGATGTGAGACGGAGGAATCTAGGGCTATGTTTGCTGGAGCAGAGAAGGTTAACGGGAGATCTAATAGGGTTCAAAATTAGGAAATGGTTCGAGAAGGTAAATAGAGAAAGATTATTTACACGAGTTGGTGAATCTGTCACAAGGAGGCACTACAAACTCCAAAGGAGGAGATTAGAAGAAATATTTTCACACAAAGGGTTATTAGGCTTTGGAATACATTACTGCAAGGGGCTATTGGAGCTGGGTTAATCGAAGCATTTAAGATGCAATCTACCCTGGACCTCCTCCAGGGACCCCACTGTGCTGATGGAGATAATAACACGCCTTGTGTTTATTATCCCATTAATACAGGGAAATGGGATTAGGTAGCGTAGACAGCTTCGATAGGGGGTCCAACATGGGCACAGGCACAATGGGCTCCTCCTGTGCTGAGATTCTCTTGGCTTCCCCTGGTGATGCGATACTAATGCAGAGCACCGTGTTGAAGCCCTGCACCATCTCCCTCGCACATCTTCACTGACCTACACTGACTCCTGGTCCCCAATGCTTCAAATTTAAAATTCTCATCCTCGTGCTTAAAACCCTCCATGGCACACCCCTTCCTATCTCTGACCCTTGCCCTCAGTCACTCTGGAATTCCCTTGCTAAACCTCTCTGCCTCCCTCTCCTCCTTTCAGAACCTCGTTAAAACCCATCTCCCTGATTGAGCTTTTGGTCGCCCCCTCCTAATATCTCAATTGTTGGCTTATTGTCCACGAATTTCTGATTTACACCTCTGTGAAATGCCTTGGGATATTTTGCGTTAAAGGCGTTATATAAATACAAGTTGTTGTAGAGAGGCCAGACACCAGCTGACAGGCCATGCCCACCTGCTGCACTATGGCCTGTTCTGAAGCAAGGCTGGTAGACTTTGGGCAGTTGACTGCCCCCACACTTTCTCAGCCATGTGCAGCTAGGGAGCATTGTGTAAGCAGAAGGGGAGAAAATGCCTTTTGAAAGTGCTGGAATGTTTTGTCTTCTACAGAAGGCTAAGGTAGATTGGAAAAATAGATTAAAAGGTATGGCGGTAGATAAGCAGTGGCTAGCATTTAAAGAAATATTTCATAATTCTCAACAAAAATACATTCCATTGAGAAACAAAAACTTAACAGGAAAAGTGATCCAACCGTGGCTAACTAAAGAAGTTAATGATAGCATTAGATTGAAAGAAGAAGCTTATAATGTTGCAAAGAATAATAGTAAGCCTGAGGATTGGGAGAGTTTCAGAAACCAGCAAAGGTTGACCATAAAATTGATAAGGGAAAAAATAGAATGAGAGCAAACTAGCAAGAAATATAAAAGCAGATTGTAAAAGCTTCTATAAGTATGTAAAAAGGAAGAGAGTAGCAAAAGTAAACGTTGGTCCTTTAGAGGCTGAGACAGGAGAAATTATTATGGGGAATAAGGAAATGGCAGAAACGTTAAACAAATATTTGGTATCTGTCTTCACAGTAGAAGACACAAAAAGCATACCAAAAATGGTGGGGAACCAAGAGTCTAATGAGGGTGAGGAACTTAACATAATTAATATAAGTAGAGAAATTAGTGGGACTAAAAGCTGACAAATCCCCAGGACCTGACGGCCTACATCCTAGGGTTCTAAAAGAGGTGGCTGAAGAGATAGTGGATGCATTGGTTTTGATCTTCCAAAATTCCCTAGATTCTAGAATGGTCCCAGCAGATTGGAAGGTCACAAATGTAACACCGCTATTCAAGAAAGGAGGGAGAGAAAACACAGGGAACTACAGGCCAGTTAGCCTGACATCAGTCGTCGGGAAAATGCTGGAATCCATTGTTAAGGAAGTGGTATCAGGGCACTTAGAAAATCATAACAAGATTAAAATGAGAAAATCATAACCAGATTAAAATGAGAAGTCGCACAACACCAGGTTATAGTCCAACAGTTTGTTATAGTCCAGAAAACTGTTGGACTATAACCTGGTGTTGTGCGACTTCTCATTTTTGTCCACCCCAGTCCAACACCGGCATCTCCGCATCATAACAAGATTAGGCAGAGTCAGCATGGTTTTATGAAAGGGAAATCGTGTTTGACAAATTTATTAGAGTTTTTTGAGGATGTAACTAGCAGGGTAGATAAAGGGGGAGCCAGTGATGTAGTATATTTGGATTTCCAAAAGGCATTCGATAAGGTGCCACATAACAGGGCCTTGGTGAGACCACACCTGGAGTACTGTGCACAGTTTTGGTCTCCTTATCTAAGGAAGGATATACTTGCCTTGGAGGCGGTGCAACGAAGGTTCACTAGATTGATTCCTGGGATGAGAGGGCTGTCCTATGATGAGAGATTGTGTAGAATGGGCCTATACTCTCTGGAGTTCAGAAGAATGAGAGGTGATCTCATTGAAACATACAAGATTCTGAAGGGGGTTGACAGGGTAGATGCTGAGAGGTTGTTTCCCCTGGCTGGAGTGTCTAGAACCAGAGGTCACAGTCTCAGGATAAGGGGTAGCCCATTTAAGACTGAGATAAGGAAGAATTTCTCCACTCAGAGGGTTGTGAATCTTTGGAATTCTCTGCCCCAGAGGGCTGTGAATGCTGAGTCTTTGAGTATATTCAAGGCTGAGATAGATAGATTTTTGGACTCATGGGGAATCGAGGGATATGGAGATCGGGCGGGAAAGTGGAGTTGAGGTCGACGATCAGCCATGATCTTATAGAATGGCCATGATGCGGAGATGCCGGTGTTGGACTGGGGTGGACAAAAATGAGAAGTCGCACAACACCAGGTTATAGTCCCAACAGTTTTATTTAAAATTACGAGCTTTCGGAGCTCCGCTCCTTCAGGTACAGGTACAGTGAGCGAACACAAATCGATTACACCGTATATAAACACAGAGAACAATGTGTCTGCAGAGATACAATCTGTCAGGGAGGCATTACATCAAAGACACATCAGAGTACAGCTAAGACAATGAGGTGGGGTCACAGGGGGTCCAACGTGTCAAATGCTGCCGTCTGCAGTTAAGCTTTTAACTTTTTTTTAAAAAAACTGGAAAAACAGACAACGATGTCGAGTCACGTTCTGTAGCGTGACATGAACCCGAGATCCCGGTTGAGGCCGTCCTCGTGGGTGCGGAACTTGGCTATCAGTTTCTGTTCGATGATTTTGCGTTGTCGTGTGTCTCGAAGGCCGCCTTGGAGAATGCTAACCCGCAGATCCGAGGCTGAATGTCCTTGACTGCTGAAGTGTTCCCCGACTGGGAGGTAACAATCCTGCCTGGCAATTGTTGCGCGGTGTCCGTTCATATGTTGTCGCAGTGTCTGCATGGTCTCGCCAATGTACCATGCCGCGGTGCATTCTTTCCTGCAACGTATGAGGTAGACAACATTGGCCGAGTCACATGAGTATGTACCATGTACCTGGTGGGTAGTGTCCTCACGTGTGATGATGGTATCTGTGTTGATGATCTGGCATGTCACTGTACCTGTACCTGAAGAAGGAGCGGAGCTCCGAAAGCTCATAATTTTAAATAAAACTGTTGGACTATAACCTGGTGTTGTGCGACTTCTCATTTTTATAGAATGGCGGAACAGGCTCGAGGGGCCATAAGGCCTACCTACTCCTGCTCTTATTTCTTATGTAGAATATTCATGTCCTTCTCCATTCCCTAAAGCCTATCCTCCACTAATTTCCCCCCTCCCGGCGTATTCGGACTAAAAAGTAAATGTATTTTTTGTCTCACTCCCTGACCAGGAGCCAGTTTTATCGAAGGAGCAGCCTGCGTTTCAGTACAGCAGCCACGTTTCACTGCAGGCTCCCAGCGGTCACATGTGGTGAGTAACCCGTTAACTGTGGTGTAAAGGTCGGGTCTGGGATCATCGCTTCACTGTTCAGTGTCTGACGCATCGCGCAGACTACCTGGTTTCTGTGAAATGAAACCCTTCAGGGAGTGGGGGTCATGTTTCTGCACAAACATAAGCTGCACTTGGTGTGAGTGGCCTGCTCCTCCGATGGGCCACCAATGGTTAACCAGTGAGGCACTGGGCCATATGGAGCAGAAGGGTCCCAGCTTCGATTCTACGGTTTGTGCTGAGTCTCAGTCTGGGGAATGGAGCAAGGTTGTTACAATTGGTCTCCGTGCCTCTGGATTAGTGAGGGTGAATCAGCCAGGGTCCCAGCTGCTGATCTATAACTGGGCACTCCTGCTGGTGCGGATGAGTTGGTGGGTCGATATCCAGGATCCACCGTGTGATTGGGGGAGGGTTGTTGCCCTTCCCATTATTGAATTCTCGCGTATGCGCTTGCGTGTGTATACCTTTGGGACAAGGGAGAAAATGTTATGGAAAATATTTTTCTGGCTATTTGTAACGGTGGGTAGATTTGAAAAAGTTAAAATTGATTACCTTTAATTGTTACGTCACCTGTGTGAGATCTTCAATAAGCAAATTAGACCACCTTACCACAGCCAGAAGTTCTTTCAGTATTCCCATGCTCCGGGCACCACCGTTCTCACACTCCGGAAACCAGCATTGAAATGTAAACTGGTTTTTACACGTGCTGGTTTAGTTTGCTTTCTGTGAGCCAGGTCTCTGTGTCAACAGTGAAGCACCCTCCTTTAACCTGTCACTAGGGTCGTAGCGCCAGGTGCGTGGGTTTCTGATTTTGCCGCTGGTTGAAGCAGAGATCCAGAGTCCGAGCTTCATGAGCCCCAGTGTAAAACAGCGTTAACTGTCCCAAAGGACGTTCAATTTACAAAATTAACATGCAAGTCAGACGGCTGTTGAATATGTGCTAATTGTTTGATAAGGTGCTTGGAGGTGTTTGAAGTCTGACTGGGGGAGACGGTGATGGTGGGATCAGGGTAAGAGAGAATGATTCACCACAGCTGCCTCAGTCACTTGCACTGATCAGTAAACCTGGCCAAGACCATCACTAATAAGGTAATAGGACTTGTTTATGTAGGAGCAACAGAAGTAATCTAATTCACAAACTGATCGGGACTGAATGTGTGTGCAGGGCCTACCAGCTGATTGAGGTGAGGGAGGGGGCCCTTCCCATTATTCTATTTTTTGAAGTGTTTGTGACCATGCCATTCCTGATTAAAGCTGCTGATTGTGGGTTCACTTCAATGGCGGTCTGGATGCTGCTGGCTGGTCCCACAATGCTGGCACTGTAGTCCCTGTTGTGTTGCCTCTTTCCCACTCTGGCCCCTCTCGCTGCTGGTTAAGGTGATTCTCGGACCAACCTAGGCCGTTGATGTAAATGATGAACGTACTCTTGTAGAAATCTCTGTGAAATATAGTAAACCCCTTAGAAATAAAATCTTTTTGACCATTCAGCAACTTGTGGCCTGGACTTTAAAAAAAATAGAAACAAATTGTTTTTAAAATTCGAAAAGTTGCATGCTGTGAACCAGTGTGTTGTGCCGTGTCTCTGCCCTGCTTTTGGGCAGGATTAGAGCATGAGCCCGAGAAGGAGACTGGTTGTCCACTTTTGCTAGACAAGGGTATGAATGAGCCTAAAGCAGAGTGGAGGCAGTTAGTATCTCTGGAGTGACCTACAAAGCTAGGCTTGCTGTTGTTGTTGGGCCTTGGGATGTTTTACTATGTTAAAGGTGCTATATAAATGCAAGTTGTTGCTGTATCCCATATACAGAACGAAAGTGTCAGTGCGTGTCCTTCCAGTGTCTGCTGACTGCAGGTCCTGGCGCTAGTTTTAAGCTGCGCTTTAGACCAGATCACGAGAGACTGGACCCCATGCTTTGAACACCTGTTTCAAGCACGCGGCTAAAACCAGCTCCCCCATACTGGCAGCAGATAATGTTCCTGCTAAGCTGCTCGGCCGCGCAGTCATCTGCAGGGTCCTGCGCAGGCCGCTCACCGGCTTTTACATTGTAGGTACTGCGCATGCGCAAAAACTTGAATGGGCCGCGCAGCAGGCAGTGCAGCTTCTGGGGGTCATTGGCAGCAGACCCTCCAAGAGGAGGGGAATAAGGGAGCCGGTTTCAGCAGTGTAATGCACAGACAGCCTGCCTGCAGTCCACACTGAACAAGTGCCTCTGTAAAACTGCCCGTACATTGCTGGACACTACCTGTGTTGATGCTGCGATGTAGCCTTCCGTCAGCAGGGAATATCCTTCCTCAGCAGCGCGCGAATGGCCCCGACTAATCCGGGGAATGTTTGTGTCGGCGTGAAAAGCTTTACTTACCTCTTCATCCATTGTTCAAATCGATCTAATCCGTTTCTTAAAGTCTGTTCACTGTTTTATTTGAGATTTTCCTATACAATCTTTGAGTACAAGGTGTATGAGATATTAGTCATGTACTGACCCTTCCCTCCATAACCTCTTAATCCTCAATGTGCAAATTAGGTTTCCCTTATAATCCAGCCCAATTTCCTCAGCCCACTTACTCCTCCCCAGTTCAATGTGGATTTATTCCCAGCTGTTCATGCCTTTCAGCCGACTCTTGCTCAGAATGAATCTACTGGTGGACACAGGTGAGGATTAGAGCAGGGAGAGGATTGACTGGTTTTGGAAAGTAAGGATAGGTTACGGGTAGGAGTGGAAAAGGATAAGAGAGCTGTGGGTCACTCTCTATCATAGGAGCAAGAGGAGGCCATTCAGCCCCTCCAGCCTGCTCCGCCATTCAATGAGATCATGGCTGATCTGTATCCATCCACCCGCCTTGGCTCCATATCCCTTTATACCCTTGTCTAGCAAAAATATATCCATCTCAGATTTAAAATTATTTATTGAACTAGCATCTACTGGTTTCTGTGAGAGAGTGTTCCACACTTCTACCACCCTTTGCATGAAGAAGTGTTTCCTACCTTCTCTCCTGAACGGCCTGGCTCTGATTTTAAGGTTATGTCCCCTTGTCCTGGACTCCCCCACCAGTGGAAAATGTTTCTCTCTATCTACTCCATCAATTTCCTCAACCTTCTATATTCCAGGGAATACAAGCCTAGTTTATGCAAACTCTCCTCAATCTAACCCTTGGAGCCCCGGTATCATTCTGGTGAATCTGCGCTGCTCCCCTTCCAAGGCCAATAGATCCTTTCTAAGGTGCGGTGCCCAGAACTGTTCACAGTGCTCCAGATGTGGTCGCACCAGGGATTTGTACAGCTGCAGCAAAACTTCCTCCCCTTTATATTCTAACCCTCTAGTTATAAAGGCTAACCTGTGGGTCACTCCCTGCCCCTAAGTATAGGGCCATGCGTCACTCTCTGTCCCTGTTATAAGGCCGTGGGTCACTCTGCCCCTGTCGTGTAGGGCCTTGGGTCATGCTTTGCCCCTGTGGGTGATGCTGTGCCTGTTATAGGGCGGTTGGGTCCGCGTTATTCCCCATGGAGTTGCAGTTGGGTCCGCATTATTCCCCATGGAGTTGCAGTTGGGTCCGGCGTTATTCCCCATGGAGTTGCAGTTGGGTCCGGCGTTATTCCCCATGGAGTTGCAGTTGGGTCCGGCGTTATTCCCCATGGAGTTGCAGTTGGGTCTGGCGTTATTCCCCATGGAGTTGCAGTTGGGTCCGCATTATTCCCCATGGAGTTGCAGTTGGGTCTGGCGTTATTCCCCATGGAGTTGCAGTTGGGTCCGGCGTTATTCCCCATGGAGTTGTGTGCTGGTAGGGTCAGTAGCAGTTGTTCGCAGAGTGGAGCAATAATAATTCAAATACCTCCTACAATGGAGGAGTGTAAATTTTTCACTGAAGGGAGTACTTCATATTGCATTATCCCCCCATGTCATGTACCCAGGTGCACCCCATCTCTTTCATTACTCTCCAGGATTGGCATCAAATTACATAGAATGTACAGCACAGACACAGCCATTCGGCCCAACTGGTCCATGCTGGTGTTTATGCTCCACACGAGCCTCTTCCCACCCTCCTTCATCTAACTCTATCAGCATATCCTTCTATTCCCTTCTCCCTCATGTGCTTATCTAGCTTCCCCTTAAATGCATCTGTGCTATTCGCCTCAACCACTCCCTGTGGTAGCGAGTTCCACATTCTCACCACATTTAAGAAATCTGCAATATGAGAAATGTGTACATTTTTAAGAACAAATATGTGGCTTGCCAAGCAAATCAGGCTAGTCGCAAGTTCATCAATGGTCTGAGTTAGCTGGTCTCACCTGGAGCAGCAATGAGGGGGGACTGTAGTTGACAGGACTCTCCTGGGTTAGGGAGGAGAAATCCCCAACCCATGTCTCCTGGAGCGACGCACTGGACAGAACTGGGCTTGCCTGTGATGCTCCTACAGTTGAATATTCTGCTTACGCTCACCGTCTGGGTCACACTGGGACAGTAGGGTGTTCATCAAACCATAGCCCAGCAAGAGACTACACCTTCAGGAGAAAAATAAATCTTATCTGTACCAGCTGGTGTGTGTGTGCTGTGGGATTGAAGGAAATGGCGGTGTTTGCGATGTACGCAGGGCATTCTGTAATGCTGTAGATATTCGAATGTGCATGCACAGGCCCTTGTAGTGTAGCACAATCTGTAGACTGTTGCCTCAAATCAAAGCGCTGAATGTTTAAAGCTGGAGGGCACGATGGACCAAATGGCCTCCTTCTGTGCTATATCATTCTTTGATTCCAAGGCCGCACAAACACCAACATTTCCATGGTTCTCTGGGAGCAGAGAACACAGATGGTGAACGTGTCCGTTACTGCGTGTTGCTGGAGTAACGGGAGGTGCTCTCTGGTTTGAGTCCCATGTCTCGGGTCTCTGTTACTCCACCCCACAGACCCCAGACTCTCGCTGGAATGTGGTTCCACGGGCACGGCTGCCCTCCAGTACCTCGCTCAGATGCTCATTCTTCAGGGGTGATTCCAGAGAAAGTGTGGGCTGGATATTCAACCATAACGGGCATCGTGTCCTCACCAACTATCCTTACACATCCTTTCCAGCAGGGGTCGCTAGAGCTGGAGGCCTGGGGAGGTCCTTTCCTTCCTCGCCCAGTTTCCAGTTTTAGCTGAAATCAGCTAATTCAGCACAGACTGGGCCGGGACCTGACCCGGGGGGTGGGGGCGGGGACCTGACCCTGGGGGGGTGGGGGCGGCGCCAGGACCTGACCCTGGGGGGGTGGGCGGGCCGGGAAATGACCCGGGGGGGGGGGGGGGGGGGTGCTGAGACCTGGGAGATGGGACCTTCTGCTCTGCAAGGTTCAGTCACCACTGAACTCAGCTGAATCATAGTGGACGTATAATTTATCTTTTTCACCAAGTTTTTGGTTCCCCTGCCCTAATATCTCCTTATGTGACTCTGTTAAATTTGTTAATCGCTCCTGTGAAGTGCCTTGGAATGTTTTACTACGTTAAAGGTGCTGTATAAGTTGTTAGAAAGATGATTGGTTTGCAGAGAGACTTTTTCATTACCTGAGGCTATCCAGGATTACTATGTTACCTGAAGAAGCTAGAAATAACTCCTTCCCTTTAGTTTAAACCCCAGCCTATCCCCTCCCCTCCTTCCCAACCCTGCTCCCGCTGTTGCTGATCAGCTGTAAGTAGCCAGGAGCCATTTCCAGAGGCTGACCTTGTCTCTGCATTCCACAGGGGTTCCTATCGCTTTGAGAGAGCCAACCGGATTCTCCTCGATGTTCGTATTCCGCCATTCTCCCTCGAAAGCAAGAACGAAGACTCTCCCAATGGGTTTTTGCCTGGCCCATTCACCTCCTTAACCTGACCACGAGGTAGCTCCTGCAGTCACACACTATAGATATAGAAAGATGGAAGTGGTGGGGGAATGGGTTTGGGCTGTCTCAGTCCACGGTGCAGTAGTGCAGCCAGATTTAGCAATGACCAGGCTACCTCAGTCAGACCTGAGCAGTAAGGACAGGGAACTGGACTGGAGTGTGTAAAGCTGAGCTTGGAGTTATGGCACATGCAGGCAATGAAAGGAGAGCTTTGCTTAGAATCTATATAATGTATTAAAATCTTACGTCTACAAAACTCATTAGATTTTTTGGTCACTTTATGTTGACTTTTGCCATTATAAATTCCTCTGTCCACATTTAGAATGGAAAGTGCCCGTGTGAACCAAAGTAATTACACCGCTGTGCTGTAGCCTCCCAGCTCCACGGCTGCCCACCACTCCACTCTGCTTCCCCAATTGCTGTGAATATTACTACTTATCCAAGAATGATATAAAATCAAAATATTATATCAAAAAGGGTAAAATGTCTGACTTCAGAATGATCTGTGAGTTACACCTGTGTACCAAAGTCCAATTAGACCCCACCCTCTCGCCCTGCTTCACCTGAACAGCACCGTGACCGGCCCCGGGCACGGCACACTATTATTTACCGGCCTTGAGAGCACAGGGGAAATGGGAGAGAAACTGGGAGGGGGTTGGCTAGCTGGGCAAGGAGAAGCAGCTGACCGATGGCCTGTACCAGAGTGACAAAGGAGCTCCTGATTTCTTTGCACTTGTTGGAAGAAGTTGGTTGGTAGTAGACAAAGGAAGCGGGGTTTATCTTTGCTCTATGGGGTGATCCTGGTGTAGTGGGTGGTTTTGCACAGGGGAGCTGGGCCTAACAGCACTCGATGTGGTCCAGCCAAGTCTGGTAATGGACGGCTAAACCAGTTGTTTGCCATCAAGCACTGCATTCTGTTGATTTGACGCAAAGAGCAGTGCATACTTGCTCCCAGCTTTCTGGACACTCCGTACTACTCACGAGAGCAAAGGAGAGCATGGTGTTGTCACTGGGATTGCAGTACAGTGTAACCAACGGTGGGTGTGTAAAATGTTTGCATTGTGACCACTTGAGCTGTGACAAATAAACAGCAGCCCAATTAGCCCTTCCAAACATAGGTTTGTGACAAGATAAAACATTTTCAACTGGGATACAGTACTGGTGGGTACAGGTCTGTCACTATAAAACACTGGGGTACAGTATGTAAATAGGAAGAGATTAGTGAAAGTAAACATGGGCCAATTAGAGGCATAGACAGGAGAAATTATAATGGGCAATAAGGAAATAGCAGAGACATTAAACAAATACTTTGTATCTGTCTTCACAGTAGAGGACACAAAAAACATTCCGGAAATAATGGGGAACCAAAGGTCTAGAGAGAATGAGGAACTTAAAGAAATCAGTATAAGTAAAGACATAGTACTGGAGAAATTAATGGGACTAAGTGGCGACAAATCCCCAGGACCTGACAACCTGTATCCTAGGGTTTTAAAGAGGTAGCTGCAGAGATAGTGGATGCACTGGTATTAATCTTCCAGAATTCCCTGTATTTTAGAACAGTCCCCAAGGATTGGAAGGTAGCAAACATAACCCCGCTATTTAAGAAAGGAGGAAGAGGAAAAACGGGGAACTATAGGCCAGTTAGCCTGACATCAGTAGTAGGCAAAATGCTAGAATCTATTATTAGAGACGTGGTAACAGGGCACTTAGAAAATCGTAATATGATTAGGCAGAGTCAACATGGTTTTATGAAAGGGAAATCGTGTTTGACAAATCTGTTAGTTTTTTGAAGATGTAACTAGTAGGATGGATAAGGGGGAACCAGTGGATGTGGTGTATTTGGATTTTCAAAAAGCATTCAATAAGGTGCCACACGAGGTTATTACACAAAATTAGGACTCATGGTATTGGGGGTAATATAGTCGCATGGATTGAGGATTGGTTAATGGACAGAAAACAGAGTAGGAATAAACGGGACTTTTTCAGGTTGGCAGGCTGTAACTAGCTGGGTACCACAAAGATCAGTGCTTGGGCCTCAGCTATTTACAATTTATATCAATGACTTGGATGAAGGGACGGAGTGTAACGTATCCAAGTTTGTTGATGATACCATGTTACGTGGGAAAGTAAGCTGTGAGGAGGACGCAAAGAGGCTGCAGAGAGATATAGACAGGTTGACTGAGTGAGCAAGAACATGGCAAATGGAATACAATGTGGGGAAATGTGAAGTTATCCACTTCGGTAGGAAAAACAAAAAGCAGAATATTTTTGAATGGTGAGAGACTGGGAAATGTTGGTGTTCAGAGGGACCTGGGTGTCCTTGTACATGAATCACAGAAAGTTAACATGCAGGTACAGCAAGCAATTAGGAAAGCAAATGGTATGTTAGCTTTTGTTACAAAGGGATTAGAGTATAAGAGTAAAGAAGTCTTACTACAATTATACAGGGCATTGGTGAGGCCACACCTGGAGTACTGTGTACAGTTCTGGTCTACTTACCTAAGGAAAGACATGCCTTAGAGGGAGTGCAGCGAAGGTTCACTAGACTGGTTCCTGGGATGAGGAGAGATTGAGTAGACTAGGCCTATATTCCTTAGAGTTTAGAAGAATGGGAGGTGATCTAATTGAAACATATAAAATTCTTAAGGGGCTTGACAGGGTTAATGCTGGGAAAATGCTCCCCCTGGCTGGGGAGTCTAGAACACGGGGTCACAGTCACAGAATAAGGGGTCGGCCATTTAGGACTGAGATGAGGAGAAATTTCTTCACTGAAAAGGTTGAGAATCTTTGGAATTCTCTACCCCAGAGAGCTGTGGATGCTCAGGCGTTGAGTATATTCAAGACAGAGGTCGATAAATTTTTGGGAACGAAGGGAATTAAGGGATATGGGGATAGTGCAGGAAGGTGGAGTTGAGGTAGAAGATCAACCGTGATCTTGATGAATGGCAGAGCAGGCTTGAAGGGCCAAATGGCCTACTCCAGCTCCTATTTCTATGTTCTTATAGTACTGCTGGGTACAGGTCTGTTGCTGTATAACACTCTGGTATAGTACTGGGTGGGGGGCAGGTACAGGTCTGGTATTGGTGGCAGCATTTTGAGGGGATAGATTAAGAGTATCAGACAGGAGTGTAGCACAACATTGAGATTGGTGTCCGCAGTGCATTGGCATCAAATAAACCCAATGACTGCCATGCTTACCCTGCGGAATCCGACGACCCATTCGAATGTACAGCAGGCAGCGTGTCCGATTGTTACCCTGGCTCAGCGGGGAGTAATCTCTCTGAATCAGAAAGTTGTGAATTCGTTCCAGGACTTGAGCTAATCAAGGCTGATACTTCAGTACTGAGGGAGTGCTGCATTGTCAGAGGTGTCGTGCTTTTTACAAGATGTTGGATAAAGCCCCAGCGGCCTGTTCAAGTGGATACTAAAGATTCCACGTTACACTTTGAAGAGGAGCAGGCAGTTCTCCCGGTGTCCGGCCAACATTCCTTCCTCAACCAACACCACCAAATACAGCTTAACCAATCGTTCATCTAAACCGTCTGTACAATATGGTCTACTCCAACTTGGTCACTCTCCCTTGGAGCTGTAGGCTTTCAATCCATTATCTGTTCTGTTTACGTGAGCCTTGCTTTGTCCAGGGATTGTTCAGCGTTTCTTTGGCTCTGCCTTCGTACCCAGTGAGTGCCGGGGCTGTACGACTCTTGGCCGATCAGGTTTCAGCTGCACAATTTTCAACGCAGACCTGTCGAGGTTTTAGTGCAGTTTTCTCCTGGGTTGCTGTGGGGCGGGTGTGCTTGTTGCACAGTAATGTACAGAGTCCCACTCCTCCACACACACACTCACACACCTCTGCTCAGTGTTGCGCAACCCTCCTGCCAGTGGAAACAATTTCTCCTTATTTACTCTATCAACACCCTTCATGATTTTGAACATCTCTATTAAATCTCCCCTTAACCTTCTCTGCTGTAACAGGAACAATCCCAGCTTCTCCAGTCTCTCCACATAACTGAAGTCTCTCGTCCCTGGTACCATTCCAGTAAATCTCTTCTACACCCTCTCCAAGGCCTTGACAAGCTCATCTCAGCCAGGGTACATCGCAATCCACATCCCTGAGTTCTACTCCTGATCGGGCACTGCTGCTGCTGGAACTGGGGGGAGAGTGGAGTAAAGGGAGAAATGTGGAGGGTGGGGAAATGGAGGTGCAGTGTTATAGAGGGACAGGGGGGTCTGTGTACTGTCTCAGTAGGCCGGTGCTGAGGGGACCTGAGGTGATGCTGCTTTGGGTGATGTTCTGGGGCCGCGCTGAAGCGGAGTGGACGGTATTGCTGCTGCTTATTGCTGTTTCCACCTTCCGCAGGGGCTCGTATACTTTCCAAAGGGCAGACACCGGCACCTTCGACGTTTCCATCCCATCCTTTTCTCTCGAGAGCAGTACTGAGGACGACGGGCCCTTCGCTTCCCTGGTCTGAATATTTGCCTCTAGCACTTGATCGAATAACTAAACACAGTCTGCACGCAGGATCCGGCCTCACACCAGAGTAGCAGTGGTTCCGTCTCGAGGGGCAGTGCTGGTGATGTCGGATAGCACTGAGGCACATCACCTTCCCACACACAGGAACACATCATAACTAGTTACACCTTTCAACACAAGCTCACTCACTCGTGGTTCCACTGTGAGGCTTTATATCTGGGGGGGTGGGGGCTAGGGTTGAAGGTTGGGGTTGGTTTGATGGGGCAGGGGTTGAGGTTGGGGGGTGTGCTCGAGGGCGGAGGTGGGGGTTGAGCTTGGGCTGGGGTTGACGGGGCAGGGGTTGAGGTTGGGGGGTGTGCTCGAGGGCGGGGGACGGTGGTTGAGGTTGGGCTGGGGTTGACGGGGCAGGGGTTGAGGTTGGGGGGTGTGCTCGAGGGCGGGGGACGGTGGTTGAGGTTGGGCTGGGGTTGACGGGGCAGGGGTTGAGGTTGGGGGGTGTGCTCGAGGGCGGGGGACGGTGGTTGAGGTTGGGCTGGGGTTGACGGGGCAGGGGTTGAGGTTGGGGGGTGTGCTCGAGGGCGGGGGACGGTGGTTGAGGTTGGGCTGGGGTTGACTGGGCAGGGGTTGAGGTTGGGGGGTGTGCTCGAGGGCGGGGGACGGTGGTTGAGGTTGGGCTGGGGTTGACGGGGCAGGGGTTGAGGTTGGGGGGTGTGCTCGAGGGCGGGGGACGGTGGTTGAGGTTGGGCTGGGGTTGACGGGGCAGGGGTTGAGGTTGGGTGGTGTGCTCGAGGGCGGGGGACGGTGGTTGAGGTTGGGCTGGGGTTGACGGGGCAGGGGTTGAGGTTGGGGGGTGTGCTCGAGGGCGGGGGACGGTGGTTGAGGTTGGGCTGGGGTTGACGGGGCAGGGGTTGAGGTTGGGGGGTGTGCTCGAGGGCGGGGGACGGTGGTTGAGGTTGGGCAGGGGTTGAGGTTGGGGGGTGTGCTCGAGGGCGGGGGACGGTGGTTGAGGTTGGGCAGGGGTTGAGGTTGGGGGGTGTGCTCGAGGGCGGGGGACGGTGGTTGAGGTTGGGCTGGGGTTGACGGGGCAGGGGTTGAGGTTGGGGGGTGTGCTCGAGGGCGGGGGACGGTGGTTGAGGTTGGGCTGGGGTTGACGGGGCAGGGGTTGAGGTTGGGGGGTGTGCTCGAGGGCGGGGGACGGTGGTTGAGGTTGGGCTGGGGTTGACGGGGCAGGGGTTGACGTTGGGGGGTGTGCTCGAGGGCGGGGGACGGTGGTTGAGGTTGGGCTGGGGTTGACGGGGCAGGGGTTGAGGTTGGGGGGTGTGCTCGAGGGCGGGGGACGGTGGTTGAGGTTGGGCTGGGGTTGACGGGGCAGGGGTTGAGGTTGGGGGGTGTGCTCGAGGGCGGGGGACGGTGGTTGAGGTTGGGCTGGGGTTGACTGGGCAGGGGTTGAGGTTGGGGGGTGTGCTCGAGGGCGGGGGACGGTGGTTGAGGTTGGGCTGGGGTTGACGGGGCAGGGGTTGAGGTTGGGGGGTGTGCTCGAGGGCGGGGGACGGTGGTCGAGGTTGGGCTGGGGTTGACGGGGCAGGGGTTGAGGTTGGGCGGTGTGCTCGAGGGCGGGGGACGGTGGTTGAGGTTGGGCTGGGGTTGACGGGGCAGGGGTTGAGGTTGGGGGGTGTGATCGAGCGCGGGGGACGGTGGTTGAGGTTGGGCAGGGGTTGAGGTTGGGGGGTGTGCTCGAGGGCGGGGGACGGTGGTTGAGGTTGGGCTGGGGTTGACGGGGCAGGGGTTGAGGTTGGGGGGTGTGCTCGAGGGCGGGGGACGGTGGTTGAGGTTGGGCTGGGGTTGACTGGGCAGGGGTTGAGGTTGGGGGGTGTGCTCGAGGGCGGGGGACGGTGGTTGAGGTTGGGCTGGGGTTGACGGGGCAGGGGTTGAGGTTGGGGGGTGTGCTCGAGGGCGGGGGACGGTGGTTGAGGTTGGGCTGGGGTTGACGGGGCAGGGGTTGAGGTTGGGCGGTGTGCTCGAGGGCGGGGGACGGTGGTTGAGGTTGGGCTGGGGTTGACGGGGCAGGGGTTGAGGTTGGGGGGTGTGCTCGAGGGCGGGGGACGGTGGTTGAGGTTGGGCTGGGGTTGACGGGGCAGGGGTTGAGGTTGGGGGGTGTGCTCGAGGGCGGGGGACGGTGGTTGAGGTTGGGCTGGGGTTGAGGGCGGGTGGTTGTCTGTGAGATGAGGTCACATTTCTGTTTGTTTGGCATTGCAATGCTGTTCTTGGCCAACATATCTCCAACCAGAAGTCTTACAGATTAATTTG
The DNA here is from genome assembly GCA_030390025.1 of Squalus acanthias. NCBI lineage: Eukaryota > Metazoa > Chordata > Chondrichthyes > Squaliformes > Squalidae > Squalus > Squalus acanthias. Next base: position 1,349,909 of record CM059448.1, read on the forward strand.
ATGGTGTTCTTAAGTGTCTGTGATGTGGAGATGCCGGTGTTGGACTGGGGTGGACAAATGTGAGAAGTCGCACAACACCAGGTTATAGTCCAACAGTTTTATTTGAAATCACAAGCTTTCGGAGCGCTGCTGACGAAGGAGCAGCGCTCCGAAAGCTTGTGAATTCAAATAAAGCTGTTGGACTATAACCTGGTGTTGTGCGACTTCTCACATTAAGTGTCTGTGTTCACTGTGTTGGGGCCAGTGATGTGAAAGACTGACTGACTGTACCTCACTGTCGCTATTAGAACCTCCTGATAAGGGGCTCCATATTTTACCAAATCAGTAATTGTGTTCCTCCACTCACTGAATTCTGTGTCCCAACTCTCGATCCTGGTGGGAGCAGTGCTGTGTACCTGCTCGTCCCTTGCTAGGGTTTTATTAAAGTCTATACAGTGCCTGTGTGGAGCAATTATATACCGAACAGTGACTGCACTCGAGGGCCTAAGGACAGGCGCAGCCTTGTTACTGGGAGTTCAGTAACATTTAACAGTGTGTGACAAACTCCCAGCAGTGCAGTTCTAGATTCTGTCCTTGGTTTGTTACTGGAGACAGCATTTTGAGTTCTATAATGCTTCAGTACCGGTGGGTACAGGTCTGTCGCTGTATAACACTGGGGTACAGTACTGGTGGGTACAGGTCTGTCGCTGTATAACACTGGGGTACAGTACTGGTGGGTACAGGTCTGTCACTGTAAAACACTGCTGTACAGTACTGGTGGGTACAGGTCTGTCACTGTAAAACACTGCTGTACAGTACTGGTGGGTACAGGTCTGTCACTGTATAACTGGGGTACAGTACTGGTGGGTACAGGTCTGTCACTGTATAACTGGGGTACAGTACTGGTGGGTACAGGTCTGTCACTGTATAACTGGGGTACAGTACTGGTGGGTACAGGTCTGTCACTGTATAACTGGGGTACAGTACTGGTGGGTACAGGTCTGTCACTGTATAACGGGTACAGTACTGGTGGGTACAGGTCTGTCACTGTATAACTGGGGTACAGTACTGGTGGGTACAGGTCTGTCACTGTATAACGGGGGTACAGTACTGGTGGGTACAGGTCTGTCACTGTAACGGGTACAGTACTGGTGGGTACAGGTCTGTCACTAACACTGGGGTACAGTACTGGTGGGTACAGGTCTGTCACTAACACTGGGGTACAGTACTGGTGGGTACAGGTCTGTCACTAACACTGGGGTACAGTACTGGTGGGTACAGGTTTCACTATAATACTGGGGTACAGTACTGGTGGGTACAGGTCTCTCTATAATACTGGGGTACAGTACTGGTGGGTACAGGTCTGTCTCTGTATAACACTGGGGTACAGTACTGGTGGGTACAGGTCTGTCACTGTATAACACTGGTACAGTACTGGTCATTTGGGATAGCAGTAATGGGAGAGCTTTGATTAACGCTATCACGTGAGCTGATCCCTCCACATTCGAGTGTTGAATTATTAAATAACCTCAGTGCCAGCACTGGGCAGTTGCGTGTAACTCAGGCCAGTTTGGGGGCACATGTCACTGGCCAGTCCCAGCCCAGGGAATCTGCTGGTTTGGATGTTGTGACAATCGATGCCGGTCATCCCTGACTCTGCTGAGTTAACACTCCATTAACGTGCAGTAAATGCACCGTCTGGTGTGGTACTGAGCCACACGGAGCGGGTAAGTCCTAGGGTCAAAGCTGTGCGGGGGTTCTATAGCTCAGTGACCCTGGGTTAGGGAGAGGAGAATCGACGAGGAGTCCTGCTCCTCCGCATTCTGCAGTCACCCCCTGCGTGTGTGTGGGCGTTGGCTGAGAATAGGGTTGATGTCGGCGTGATGCTGCACATGGTTGAATATCCTGTCAATAGTCACTGCCAGGACTCTCACCTGAAGAATAGCCACTTGGGTGAGATAGTCTAAAGGTGGCATTCTGAGCCTGCGCGATGGGGGATCCCTGGGGTGTTCTAGATGCGGTGCAGTAGCTACATGTTAATTGTTCCCTACTGGTATTGCCGGTTTCTCCGTGCATGTTCATGTTTCGATATTTGTTGTGCCTGTACCCAGCATGTGCCAAGCTGCTGCTGATGATCAATGACCGGTTTAAATAAAGATTTTTGGTCAGATAATCGGTTTTCCTTATTTTGTCAGTATATTTTTGTACGTGTTAATCCAGAATCTTGAGTAGAATGGGCCTATCCTCTCGAGTTTAGAAGAATGAGAGGTGATCTCATTGAAACAGATTCTGAGGGGGATTGACAGGGTAGATGCTGAGAGGCTGTTTCCCCTGGCTGGAGAGTCTAGGACTAGGGGGCATAGATAAGGGTTCGGCCATTTAAGACTGAGATGAGGAGGAATTTCTTCACTAAGTTGTAAATCTTCGGAATTCTCTACCCCAGAGGGCTGTGGATGCTCGCAGTCGATGAGCAACGTTCCCATTAAGCTGCACGGTCGTGCAGCGGTCTGGAGGTCCCACGCAGGCCCGTCACCGGCTTTTGAATGGAAAAACACGCATGCACAGAAATTTGAATGTTTAAAGGGACCGCGCACCCCATTAAAAGGATCACGCACCCCAAATAAATTACAGGGAATTGTCGATGAGTATATTCAAGGCTGAGATAAATAGATTTTTGGACTCTAGGGGAATCAAGGGATATGGGGTTCAGGCGGGAAAGTGGAGTTGAGGTCGAAGATCAGCCATGATCTTATTGAATGGCCGAGCAGGCTCGAGGGGCTGTATGGCTGACTCCTGCTCCTAATTCTTATGTTCTTATCTAAGCCCCCTCCCTCCTGCAGAGAGCCGGGCACAGCTGGGGGGTGAGGAGCCCAGCATATGTAAATCAGTAACAGAGCCTGCAACATGAAGCCTCTTCTCTCCCCACACAGACTCTGCCCCTTCTTGGTTGGGTTACAGGATTATGGTTAACGAACTAAAACAAATGCAGAATACTGCGAATGCTGGATATCTGGAATAAAAACAGAAAATAATGGAAATGCTCAGCAGGTCAGGCAGCATCTGTGGAGAGAGAAACAGAATTAACGTTTCAGGTCGATGTCGTTTCATCAGAAATGGAAAAAGTTTGAGATATAACAGGTTTTAAGCAAGTGCAGAGGCCGGGAAAGGGGGGAGGGGAGGAAAGAACAAAAGGGAAAGTGTGTGATAGGGTGGAGGGCAGGAGAGACCCTATCACAGATGCTGCCTGACCTGCAGGGTATTTCCAGCATTTTCTGTTTCCATTGGTTATTGAACTGTTGTGTGTGTCACTGGGGAGATTGGATGAAGGGGGCAAGGGCTGTACCACAGGGCACCACCCTGGGTAAATGGAGTAGGAGAGCTGGCGAGCAGTGACGTGCCCTCATGCCTGTGTTGTAAAATCCTGTCGCAAGCATCAAGCCACACGGGCCAGCTTTGATTCTCGAGTCGCTGTCAGTTTCTGGGCCGGGGGCTGCTGGCGATTCACAGGTGGCCTCCGAGCCCAGGAGGGTCACATTACTCACCTTTTCCCACTTTCATCTCCTTTGCAGGGGAACGTTCCGCTTCGAGAGGCCGGAAGGTTCTCAGCTTGATGTCCGCATCCCGCCATTCTCCCTGGAGAGCAATAAAGATGACAAGGCTCCCCCTGCTGGGTACAGCTGGTAGAGCACCGCCTGCTGGGACCCTGGGCTGCTGGGGGAAGATTCTGCCTGGAACTTTGGGGGGGAAACGGAGGGGATAGTCTTCCATTGCCAGCCCTTGCAGATGTCCCGGGTTCGCTGTATAAACACGGTCACATTACGTCTGTTTTTGCTGAAGAAATTGTTTTGAAAGTTAAACACTGGGACTGAATGATGCTTGTATCATTGAAAGAGTAAATGGAAGGATGTTGGCTGTGAGGTGGCAGAGCATGGGATCTGTGGGCAGTGGGGGAGGGGGTGGGGTTTGTGGGGGAGGGGGTGGGGTTTGTGGGGGAGGGGGTGGGGTTTGTGGGGGAGGGGGTGGGGGTGGGGTTTGTGGGGGAGGGGGTGGGGTTTGTGGGGGAGGGGGTGGGGTTTGTGGGCAGTGGGGGAGGGGGTGGGGTTTGTGGGCAGTGGGGGAGGGGGTGGGGTTTGTGGTCAGTGGGGGAGGGGGTGGGGTTTGTGGGCAGTGGGGGAGGGGTTTGTGGGCAGTGGGGGAGGGGGTGGGGTTTGTGGGCAGTGGGGGAGGGGGTGGGGTTTGTGGGCAGTGGGGGAGGGGGTGGGGTTTGTGGGCAGTGGGGGAGGGGGTGGGGTTTGTGGGCAGTGGGGGAGGGGGTGGGGTTTGTGGGCAGTGGGGGAGGGGGTGGGGTTTGTGGGCAGTGGGGGAGGGGGTGGGGTTTGTGGGGGAGGGGGTGGGGTTTGTGGGCAGTGGGGGAGGGGGTGGGGTTTGTGGGCAGTGGGGGAGGGGGTGGGGTTTGTGGGCAGTGGGGGAGGGGGTGGGGTTTGTGGGGGAGGGGGTGGGGTTTGTGGGCAGTGGGGGAGGGGGTGGGGTTTGTGGGCAGTGGGGGAGGGGGTGGGGTTTGTGGGCAGTGGGGGAGGGGGTGGGGTTTGTGGGCAGTGGGGGAGGGGGTGGGGTTTGTGGGCAGTGACCGGCCCTTTCAAACATTTTTTAACTTCCCCAATTTTAATTATGCCAAAAAGGGCTGCAAAATGGGGTAGGGCAGTCTGTCCACTAATTGTGGTGAGCTGGTTTCTGGCTGTCTGGAAACCAGCTGTCTGGACTCTGGCCGCCTGGGGCTAGCTGGACTCGGGCTGACCAATCAGGGCCAAGTAGTGTCTGTCCTGCCAGACTCGCCGTTATGTTATCCTAATCGTCCCTCCTGTCCCAAACTTCTCAAAGTGCTTCACACACGATGAGTTACCTGGCAGTGCAGTCACTGTTCTGTAGAGAAACGCGGCAGCCAATTTGTACACAGCAAGATCCCACAAACAGCAATGAGGTGGATGACCAGTCAATCTGTTTTTGGTGATGTTGGTTGAGGGAAGAATGTTGGTCCAGAACACCGGGGAGTACTCCCCTGCTTTTCCTTGAAATAGTGTCGTGGGATCTTTAACATCCACCTGAACCACTGGGCCAGGCAGACAGGCGTTGGTTCAACATCTCCTGCAAGGATGGTACCTCCCTTGATCTCCACCAGCTTGAGGCCGGGGTCTGACGTTAAGGTGAGTCACAGGCTGCACCCTATGCTGTTGTACTGTACGTGGGGTCTGTACCATCCCACAGTTTGGCTACGTAGCGGAAAGTGATTGTGCCAAGATGCTGTGACGTGAGGTTATCTCTGTAACCTCCTCCAGCCTTACAACCCCCGAGATCTCTGCGCTCCTCCAATTCCTGCCTCTTGCCCATCCCTGATTTTAATCGCTCCACCATTGGCGGCAGTGCCTTCAGCTGCCTGGACCCTAAGCTCTGGAATTCCCTCTCTAAACCTCTCCGCCTCTCCTCCTTTAGGATGCTCCTTAAAACTTACCTCTTTGACCAAGCTTTTGGTCATCTGCCCTAATATCTCCTTATGAGGCTTGGTGTCAAATTTTGTTTGATAATCGTTCCTGTGAAGCGTCTTGGGATGCTATACTACGTTAAAGGCGCTGTATTAATGCAAGTTGTTCATCTACTGGTCACTGCATAAACTGTAGTGAGACCGAACTCGACCTCCTCCCGCTCGCAGTGGCCCGTATTTCAGGCCAATATACTGCTGGTACTCAGGCTCCATACTGGGTGAAACAGTAACCCACGACAGCAAGCTGGCTCGGCACTGAGTGTGTGGAAGTGTTGCAGCGTCCATCCTCGGCTGTGGGGCTTTAAAGGTGGAAGCAGCTTGTTTCTGGAGAGGGGCGGGTGGGGTTAGAGCAGCGAGCACTGTCCTCACACTTGTTAAAATTGCCTTGTCTGGGTGCCTGTTGTATGAATGGGAGTGGTGTGGACTCGGGTTATTCCACCAGTCAGGAAGGTGCGATCAGACTGGGGCTGTTCCTGCTCTATTACATTGGGCTGGGGTCGCTCGGAGATTACGGGGCGGGGGGGAAGAGTTGCTGTTTTTTACGTTACTGCCAGTATTTGCCACTAACGGTCCCCACTAGTTTCTCCTGCACACACTGTTCTCAGAGTTTACGCTGCACAGACTGCAGTGCTCCTTTCGCTGGTCTCTGTATATTTGGGGGGGTGGGGGTGGGCGGGGGAAGTGTTAGAGGCATATAATCCAGAATATAAGTCCTTGAAATAAAAACGAAAAACATTTTTTGCAGAGTGGGACAGGAGCTGTGAGGTCAGTATTGACACAATGAGCAGCAATTAGTCAGGTTCGACACGGAGGGGCTGCAATGGATGAAGGCTCATTGTTAAACACAGGCTACATTTAAACCCTTCCAGATACAGAAATACAGGCCTTGGAGAGAGGGCAGAGTCAAGTCCACCACACCCGCATATTCCTTAACTCTGAGAATATTGTTTCTGTGGTGCTACACGGAATGTACAGCACAGCTGGTCCGTACCGGTGTTTATTCTCCGCACGAGCCTCCTCCCACCCTACTTCATCTCACCCTATCAGAATAACCTATTCACTGCTCCCTCATGTATTTGTCTAGCTTCCCCTTAAATGGATCATTAAATGGAAGGCATTTAAAGAGGGAGTGCTGATTATGATTACGTGGCACTGGGTTTAGTGTCACTCAGAATCATAGAATCACACAGCACAGAAGGAGGCCATTCGGCCCAACATGCCTGTGCCGGCTCTTTGTTAGAACTCTCCAATAAATCCCACTTCCCTGCTCTTTCCCCATAGACGTGCAAATTTTTCCTTTTAGTATTTATCCGATTCCCTTTTGAAAGTTCCAATTGAGTCTGCTTCCACCGCCCTTTCAGGCAGCGCATTCCAGATCACAACAACTTGTTGCTGGCTTTGCACTGACCCTAACAGTGATAGCCCTCTGAGCCAGCACAGGGCAGTGTCTCGGCCGGAATGCTGAGTGACCGGGGAGAGCTGGAGGATTTTCCTGAATTTGTACCAGGAGAGAGATTGTTTCCAGTGGCGGAAATGCCAGGAATGTGCCCTGCAGGGACGGGCGGAAGATTGGCACTGTCGGGGAATGTGCTGCTTTTCCTGGTAGCGGCAGGTGAGTTAATTTAATTTAAAGTTCAGACCCCAGTGCCCAGACCCCGGGCTAACCAGGAGATGGGCAGGACACATCTCCAGAAAAAATTCAAACAGTTGTGCTCTGCCCTCCCACCCTCACACTGATCTGTTGTTGCTCTGGTCTGTGTTTAATTATTAATCTGGTTAATAATTGGTCTCAGATGGTGCAGGGCGAGGCTCGCCCTTAAAATTGTATGTTCCAGAATGTTCCGGCAGTTTCTAACAGTTCAATCTGTCTCCTGGTTAACCCCCCGAGTGCTGGGATAACTTCCCAGTCTGTCTCCTGGTTAACCCTCTGAGTGCTGTCCTCCACTACCTTAGCCAAGTGACCACTCTGTGCGAGCCTAGACAGGGAAAGTTGGGACATTGAACCGTGGGGGGGCATCACATGCTCCTGCCCTCTGAGAGACACATTCTAGCAGGGTCACTGGATGGTGATCATGAGTGGGAACCCTGGCTGATTCTACCCTTACTCCCCCAAGTGTAGTCACTGTCGTAATGTAGGAAATGTGGCAGGTTTTGCGCACAGCAAGATCCCACAAACTGCAATGAGATAATGACCAGATGATGTGTTTTAGTGATGTTGGTTGAGGGATAAATGTTAGCCCCAGGACTCCAGGGAGAACTCCCCTGCTCGCTTTTGAATAGTGGCTGTGGGATCTTTTACGTCAACCTGAGAGGGCAGATGGGACATCGGAATAACGTCTCATCCAAAAAATGGCAGCTCGGACAGTGCAGTGCTCCCTTGGACAGTGCAGCGCTCCCTCAGTACTGCCCCTCCGCCAGTGCGGCGCTCCCTCAGTACTGCCCCTCCGCCAGTGCGGCGCTCCCTCAGTACTGCCCCTCCGCCAGTGCGGCGCTCCCTCAGTACTGCCCCTCCGACAGTGCGGCGCTCCCTCAGTACTGCCCCTCCGACAGTGCGGCGCTCCCTCAGTACTGCCCCTCCGACAGTGCGGCGCTCCCTCAGTACTGCCCCTCTGATAGTCGCTCCCTCAGTACTGCCCCTCCGACAGTGCGGCGCTCCCTCAGTACTGCCCCTCTGACAGTCGCTCCCTCAGTACTGCCCCTCCGACAGTGCGGCGCTCCCTCAGTACTGCACTGAACTGCCAGTTTGGATTATGTGCTCAAGTCTCTGGAGTGGGTACAAGAGGGTTGTTGGAACTGTCACTCCCCAGAGTCTGCCATCAAGCGGAAGACAGGAAATGTACAAGAGCATTGCTTCATTTCTGTGATCGTGACTGATGCAGAAGCTGCCCCAGATTTTAAAGGGTTAATCCAACACACCAACGGCTTCACTGACTCTCCTCTCCTGCGCACTCCCTCCCTGCTCCTATAACAGAGCACGTGTTGATCTTACGACCTGCTCCCCCCAAGCTGGGTCTGTCACCAGCCCCTGACAACACTTTGATGTTGTATCCACTATAATCAGCCCCCAGACCCCGAGGACTGGCTCGTGTTGGTGTCTGCGGCACATCCCCAGAATCACAGCTGGGGCTGGTTAAGTCTCTCGTGTCAAGGAATTCTTAATAGTTCTGGATTTCCTTCAGGTCTGTTCCAGGCTCACTTTTATGGCTGCAACTTTCATCTCTAGCTGAGTATAAACTCAAAGTTCTATTTTCACTTGAAACATATTGATCAAGGCATAAAAGTATATCTTACAGTAGGCCAGTGTCATCATTACTGTGCGTCCTGTGTGTGTCTCAGTGTCCGCTCCTGTACATGTACAACACACCGGATAAAAGGAAACGGTTCACTCTGTCAGGTAGTGTACGGCTTGTCTGTGTCAGCTCCTTGATAAAGCAGCAGGATAACATTTCCATTTACAATCTATTCGTACAGCCGAACATCCCGTTTGCTGCAGCCAGACATTGTTTTGATGTCCGCAGAGATTTCTCCACACTGACTCCCAGCTCCCTCTCCTGATTTGTCAGTATATTAATCCTAGAATCACTTCGCTTATTTAGTCATCCTAAATACGACCTTAAATGTATCCCCATTAAACTGTATCTGCCGGCTGCCGGCCCACGCCCCCACACAGTCCGAACCCCGTGCAGCTTGTCTCCATTCGGTGTAACCTTTGAGCTGAGGCTGTTGACACCCAACCCCGATCTCGCCCCACAACAACTGCCATCATACAGACTCTCCGTTTCCTATTGGCCGCGATTCAATCCATCCCAGCACACGGCTGCGAGTGTCGTGCCTGGATATTATCTCAACTGGTTTTCCAGGAGACAACTTATCAAAAGTAACTTGTAAATCCATCCCGTTTACATCTCTCTAAATGTCCCAACAACTTATCCTTGACAGTTGATTCTAGAATGTTCCCTGGTACCAATGTGAAACCAGGTGGGCCTCCATATTTCATATGTGAGCCTAGAGAGTGAGTATTGGCAGCTATTTGACAGCAGGGGCATCACAGTGGGGACCCCACCCTTTGGCCTTGCCTGAGAGCCCCGCCCTTGGTAGGTGAAGAGTGGGAGGCCTGGGACCAATGAGATGAACCTTCTGCCCCATTGAGAGCCTGGGATCTTCCCGTTCAGTACCACACTGGGCGGTGAATTTACTAGTAGCTAGGATGGGGAGCCTGATAGTTCAGCACTGTATTCAGCTCCCGTCTTGACAGATCCCGACAACATCCAACTCCAGGATAAAAATAACCTGATACATGTGGAAGTGAATGCAATTTACACCTTACTGTATCAGGCATTTTCAGTGCAAGCTCGCTAGAAGATGTGGAGACTCTTTTACTGGGAGAGGGGAAACGCGCTCCAAATTCTCTCACTGGACCTCGCTGTCTGGGAGCACCCTGACCCTTGCTGTGCTGCCTATGGCTGTGTGTCTGTGGAAGGACCGTGCCTGGGAGTGGGACTGAGGCAGACACGCAAAGCACAAACAACAGAACCACAGAACTCCGTGTACTCTCTGACTCACTGTCATGTGTTGTTCCTGGACACTGTCCATGACGGCTACAGTCTTCTGCAGCCTGGGAGGGATAACTCAGCACCATAACTGGCAAAACAAAACCCTCTCTGCTCTCAAACTGGATGAGGCTGCAACGTTTACCCTCCCCCCCCCCCTGCTACCTCTTCTATATTGGAAGCAACCTGGGAAATAACCAGGCAACAGTAGCAGAGGGTAAACCTCACTCACTGTTTCAGACTCTCTGCCTCAAACCCAACCACACATAAGAAATAGGAGCAGGAGTCGGCCATTCGGCCCATCGAGTCTACTCCGCCATTCAATAAGATCATGGCTGATCATCGACCTCATCTCCACGTTCCTGCACTATCCCCATATCCCTTGATTCCCTTAATATTCAAAAATCTATCGATCTCTGTCTTGAATATACTCAACGACTGAGCCTCCACAGCCCTCTGGGGTAGAGAATTCCAAAGATTCACCACCCTCTGAGTGAAGACATTTCTCCTCATCTCAGCCCTAAATGGCCGACCCCTTATTCTGAGACTGTGACCCCTGGTTCTAGACTCCCCAGCCAGGGGAAAACATCCTCCCTGCATCTACCCTGTCAAGCCCTGTAAGAATTTTGTATGTGATCACCTCTCATTCTTCTAAACTCTAGAGAATATAGGTCTAGTCTACTCAATCTCTCCTCATAGGACAATCCCCCCATCCCAGGAACCAGTCTGGTGAACCTTCGTTGCACTCCCTCTATGGCAAGTATATCCTTCCTTAGGTAAGGAGACCAAAACTGTACATAATACTCCAGGTGTTGTCTCACCAGCGCCCTATATAATTGCAGTAAGACGTCTTTACTCTCATACTCAAATCCTCTTGTAATAAAGGCCAACATACCATTTGCTTTCCTAATTGTTTGCTGTACCTGCATGTTAACTTTCAGTGATTCATGTACAAGGACACCCAGGTCCCTCTGAACACCCAACATTTCCCAATCTCTCACCATTTAAAAAATACTCTATTTTTCCTACCAAAGTGGATAACTTCACATTTCTCCACATTATATTCCATTTGCCATGTTCTTGCCCACTCACTTAGCTTGTCTATATCCCCTTGAAGCCTCCTTGCATCCTCCTCACAACTTACATTCTCACCCAGCTTTGTATCATCAGCAAACTTGGATATATTACATTTGGTCCCCTCATCCAAATCATTGATATAGATTGTGAATAGCTGAGGCCCAAGCACTAATCCTTGCGGTATCCCACTAGTTACAGCCTGCCAACCCGAAAATGACCCGTTTATTCCTACTCTCTGTTTTCTGTCCGTTAACCAATCCTTAATCCATGCTAGTATATTACCCGCAATCCCATGAGCCCTAATTTTGTTTAATAACCTTGTGTGGCACCTTATCGAATGCCTTCTGAAAATCCAAATACACCACATCCACTGGTTCTCCCTTATCTATTCTGCTAGTTACAACCTCAAAAAACTCTAACCGACAAACTCAATCACACATCCTTACTCCAACCCAACCACACTCTCAAATTCAACCTCACTCCTCAATTGTAACCATACTGTCAAACTATCCTCAACCAAAACTCATCCTTACCTTTAAACTCAACCATAAAATCATAATGTGCCCCCCAAACTTACCCTAAGACCTCCTATTTCCACCTCCGTAACATCGCCCGTCTCCACCCTGCCTCAGCTCATCTGCTGCTGGAACCCTCATTCATGCTTTTCTCACTTCCAGACTCGACTATTCTGGACCCCAAGCTCTGGAATCTCCTCTTCAAACCCCTCGGGGTAAAAATTGAGTCGCGCCCCACTTGGGGCGCTAACCTCGCCGGGGCGCGACTTTTAGCGCCCCGAAAAAATTAGCGGCCCCGCGCCGGAACTTCAGTGGTTGCGCCCCAAGAGGGAAGCGGGGCGCCACTGGAAGCACCCCGCATCCCTCTTGGGGCGCTGCGAGTCGCGCCGCGGTACTGCAGGCCTTCCTCCCCTTCTTAAAGGGGAGGGACCCTGTGCAGCGCGAACCGGGGCCCAGCTGGGCCCCCAGGGATCGGGAGTGCCGGCAAAAGAGCCCGGCACTCAAGAGAAGTGCCGGGCTCTTGGAGCGCAGCCGGCACTTCACGGTGGGGGGGCTTCACGGGGGCCGGGGGCAGGTGCTGGCAGGCGGCCAGCAACAAAAATGGCCGCCTGCCACCTCCCCTTTAAATATCGCCGCCCCGGCCGCACGTACGCCTCCCTGAACCCGTCGGACATAGCGTCTGGCGGTAAATCAGGGGGCGCGACTGAAGATCGCGGCTGGAGCGCGAGCGGGGTGCTGCGCACGGCGATGACGTCATCGCCGGCGGCGCAGCGCCACAGGGCGCTACCGGCTGGCGCCGCCGCTAACCTCCCGCTGAATTTTTCGGGAGGCGTGGGCGGCGCTGCGCCCGGGCGTTAGCTGCTTTACGCCCCATTAGCGCCCTCTTAAGGCGCTAACGGGAGGCGCAAGCAGCTGAATTTTTCCCCCCTCCACTTCTCCACCTCTCTCCTTTAAGATCTTCTGTGAATCCCATTTTTTTAAACCAAGCTTTGTTCACTTATCCTAATACCTTTGACCGGGCGACTGATTAAACCGTGGGACTTTGAAAGTGCCAGGTGAAGGTGGGAAGTTGCCCCAGTTCCTCCCCTCTTAGCAAGTGTTGATTTATTTGGAACATTTGGATCCGATCTCATTTCTTTACTGTTTTTATTGTTTCCAGAATCTTCCTGATTTGTTTTTAACTTCCGGATGTAGAATGCAGAAAGACTAGTAACAGGCTCGAGGGGCTGAATGGCCTCCTCCTGTTCCCGTGTAACAGACTCGAGGGGCTGAATGGCCTCCTCCTGGTTCCTGTGTAACAGACTCGAGGGGCTGAATGGCCTCCTCCTGGTTCTTGTGTAACAGGCTCGAGGGGCTGAATGGCCTCCTCCTGTTCTTGTGTAACAGGCTCGAGGGGCTGAATGACCTCCTCCTGTTCCTGTGTAACAGGCTCGAGGGGCTGAATGGCCTCCTCCTGTTCTTGTGTAACAGGCTCGAGGGGCTGAATGGCCTCCTCCTGGTTCCTGTGTAACAGGCTCGAGGGGCTGAATGGCCTCCTCCTGGTTCCTGTGTAACAGGCTCGAGGGGCTGAATGGCCTCCTCCTGTTCCTGTGTAACAGGCTCGAGGGGCTGAATGGCCTCCTCCTGTTCTTGTGTAACAGGCTCGAGGGGCTGAATGGCCTCCTCCTGGTTCCTGTGTAACAGGCTCGAGGGGCTGAATGGCCTCCTCCTGTTCCTGTGTAACAGGCTCGAGGGGCTGAATGGCCTCCTCCTGGTTCCTGTGTAACAGGCTCGAGGGGCTGAATGGCCTCCTCCTGGTTCCTGTGTAACAGGCTCGAGGGGCTGAATGGCCTCCTCCTGGTTCCTGTGTAACAGACTCGAGGGGCTGAATGGCCTCCTCCTGGTTCCTGTGTAACAGGCTCGAGGGGCTGAATGGCCTCCTCCTGTTCCTGTGTAACAGGCTCGAGGGGCTGAATGGCCTCCTGTTCCTGTGTAACAGGCTCGAGGGGCTGAATGGCCTCCTGTTCCCGTGTAACAGGCTCGAGGGGCTGAGCGGCCTCCTCCTGTTCCCGTGTAACAGGCTCGAGGGGCTGAACGGCCTCCTCCTGTTCCCGTGTAACAGGCTCGAGGGGCTGAACGGCCTCCTCCTGTTCCCGTGTAACAGGCTCGAGGGGCTGAACGGCCTCCTCCTGTTCCCGTGTAACAGGCTCGAGGGGCTGAACGGCCTCCTCCTGTTCCCGTGTAACAGGCTCGAGGGGCTGAACGGCCTCCTCCTGTTCCCGTGTAACAGGTACGAGGGGCTGAACGGCCACCTCCTGTTCCCGTGTAACAGGCTCGAGGGGCTGAACGGCCTCCTCCTGTTCCCGTGTAACAGGCTCGAGGGGCTGAACGGCCTCCTGTTCTTGTGTAAGACAGTGTATGAGCTGGATAAAGCTGCAATGTTTGGATACTTATGCAAATATGAATAAAAACTCTCACTTTGTGTTTTAAATAAAGAGATCAACAACTTGTATTTATATAGCGCCTTTAACGTAGTAAAACGTCCTAAGGCGCTTCACAGGAGTATTAAAAGACAAAAAATTTGACTGATAAAATCACTGTCTGTCCTTACTATAAATTTATATAAATAGCCCAATCGCCTCGAACATGAACCTGGATTGTTTTGAAAACATGTTTTGGAGCCAGCAGTCAATGCCTTGGCTCAGCTTCCCGTTCACATTCCTCTCCTGGCTGGAGAGAGTCCACATGTGTCTCTGATATTGTCGCGGACCATTTTCCTGCGAGATTTAAATTGGGGCCTGACTCCAGTGAGTATCCAGATTGCAGCCGGGCTCAGGGCTGCGCTGTTATTGTGTGGCGGATTCTGGGCTGGTTCTTGGCCGGGATCAGGGTGGGAGGGACGGGGAGGGACCGGACTCTCTCCGAACTATTTATAGTGGGGTTAAAATCAGCATTTCTCGCTGTCAGAGGGCGGCTGCAGAGTCGGGCGAGGAGAAGCTGTTTGTATCTGGAGCACAGACTGAAGACAGGCTTTGAACCAGGAGCTGGATCCGGATCCAGCAAACCCAGGTGGGTGCGGCCTGAACCCGACTGTGCCCGTCTGATTCACTGTCTGTCTGATTCTCTGTCTGTCTGATCCTCTGTCTGTCTGATTCACTGTCCGTCTGATTCCTTGTCTGTCTGATCCCTTGTCTGTCTGATTCACTGTCCGTCTGATTCTCTGTCTGTCTGATTCACTGTCCGTCTGATTCTCTGTCTGTCTGATCCCTTGTCTGTCTGATCCCTTGTCTGTCTGATTCACTGTCCGTCTGATTCTCTGTCTGTCTGATCCCTTGTCTGTCTGATCCCTTGTCTGTCTGATTCACTGTCCGTCTGATTCTCTGTCTGTCTGATTCTCTGTCTGTCTGATCCCTTGTCTGTCTGATTCACTGTCCGTCTGATTCTCTGTCTGTCTGATCCCTTGTCTGTCTGATTCTCTGTCTGTCTGATCCCTTGTCTGTCTGTCTGATTCTGTCTCTTTGATTCCCTGTCTGTCTGTCTGAGTCCCTGTCTGTCTGCCTGAGTCTCTGTCTGTCTGTCTGAGTCCCTGTCTGCCTGATTCCTTGTCTGTCTGTCTGAGTCCCTGTCTGCCTGATTCCTTGTCTGTCTGTCTGAGTCTCTGTCTGCCTGATTCCTTGTCTGTCTGTCTGAGTCCCTGTCTGCCTGATTCCTTGTCTGTCTGTCTGAGTCCCTGTCTGTCTGATTCTCTGTCTGTCTGAGTCCCTGTCTGTCTCTTTGATTCCCTGTCTGTCTGATAGTCTGTCTGCCAGTGATTTTTTGCAGGAAGTGGTGTAGAATCCCCGTGGTTGCTCCC
Organism: Squalus acanthias; assembly: GCA_030390025.1. Classification (NCBI taxonomy): domain Eukaryota; kingdom Metazoa; phylum Chordata; class Chondrichthyes; order Squaliformes; family Squalidae; genus Squalus; species Squalus acanthias. The sequence continues at coordinate 1,365,398 of CM059448.1, forward strand.
CGGAGCCGGAGCCGGTTCGGTGGCTGATCTCCTGTCTCCTGCTCGCCCCTTAATTGATCCGGAGTCACTTTCAGTGGGAGGGCTGTCTGGGGCAGTGACATTAATCCCGGTCACACAGGAGTTTTTATGTAACGACCCAGCGCCACGTGAATGTTAGCGGCACCAGTCCGGCATCCGTCCCATTAGAAACTTTCCAACAACTCACCCGAGATTCAGTGGGAACCGTCCCACCCAGTGTGGGACTGAGCCCAACAACAATAACTAGCATTTATATAGCGCCTTTTATGTGTACTAAAGATTAGGGCAGGAGACCAAAAGCTTGGTCAAAGAGGTGGGTTTTAAGGAGCGTCTTAAAGGAGGAGAGAGAGGCGGAGAGGTTTAGGGAGGGAATTCCAGAGCTTAGGACCCAGGCAGCTGAAGGCACAGGCCACCAATGGTGGGGTGAAGGGAGTGGGAGATGGACAGGTCAGATTTGGAGGAGCGCAGAGATCTCGGAGGATTGTGGGGCTGGAGGAGGTTACAGAGATAGGGAGGAGCGAGGCCATGGAGGGATTTGAAAACAAGGATGAGAATTTTATAATCGAGGCGTTGCTTAACTGGGAGCCAATGTAGGTCAGCGAGCACAGGGGTGATGGGTGGAGGGGACTTGGTGCGAGTTAGGACACGGGCAGCAGTTTTGGATGACCCGAAGGTTATGTAGGCCGACCAGGAGTGTGTTGGAATAGTCAAGTCTAGAAGTAACAAAGGCACGGATGAGGGTTTCAGCAGCAGATGAGCTAGGCTGGGGCGGAGACGGGTGATATTACGGAGGTGGAAATAGGCGGTCTTAGTAATGTGGTCAGAAGCTCATCTCGGGGTCAAATATGACACCAATGTTGCGAATGCTCTGGTTTAACCTCAGACAGTGGCCAGGGAGAGGGATGCAGTCGATGGTTAGGGAACAGAGTTTATGGCGGGGACCGAAGACAATGATTTCGGTCTTCCCAATATTTAATCATTGGAAATTTCAGTTCTTCCAGGGTTGGACGTCGGACAAGCAATGTGACAAATCAGAGGCAGTGGAGAGATTGAGAGCACCACCCGGTGTGGCATTGTACACCGACCCTGCAGTTCCACAGTGAGTGACCCTTACCCTGAATAAACAGTGACTCTGTACAGTTACAGTGAGTGACCCTTACCCTGAATAAACAGTGACTCTGTACAGTTACAGTGAGTGACCCTTACCCTGAATAAACAGTGACTCTGTACAGTTACACAGTGAGTGACTCTTACCCTGAATAAACAGTGACTCTGTACAGTTACACAGTGAGTGACTCTTACCCTGAATAAACAGTGACTCTGTACAGTTACACAGTGAGTGACCCTTACCCTCAATAAACAGTGACTCTGTACAGTTACACAGTGAGTGACTCTTACCCTGAATAAACAGTGGCTCTGTACAGTTACACAGTGAGTGACCCTTACCCTGAATAAACAGTGATTCTGTACAGTTACAGTGAGTAACCCTTACCCTGAATAAACAGTGACTCTGTACAGTTACACAGTGAGTGACCCTTACCCTGAATAAACAGTGACTCTGTATAGTTACACAGTGAGTGACCCTTACCCTGAATAAACAGTGACTCTACAGTTACACAGTGAGTGACCCTTACCCTGAATAAACAGTGACTCTGTACAGTTACACAGTGAGTGACCCTTACCCTCAATAAACAGCGACTCTGTACAGTTACACAGTGAGTGACCCTTACCCTGCCGAAATCATGTATTTTCAATAATGTAGGCACAGATCCTGATGAATAATATTTTTTGGTCATTTCATGCCCTGATCCTTATCCCCTATAGGAGACGCTGTCTCTCTGGGTTACGGGTTCTGAAGGCACCAATCTCCAGTCTCCCACTTGTGGCCATTCACTGGACTGTATGAGCCGTGTGATGGAGCCGAACCCGAGCCTGTCCTTAGCCAACGAGAACGTGTGCCGAGTTCCAGCAGCTCCATCCTGGCTCTTGTCCCGTTCACTAACCCACGGCAGTGAGCTCAGTTATAATGTCCCTAATGTTACCCAAACTGACTTCAATTCCAGACTGGGGCCGGATTCTGGACTGCTCGATCCCCGGGGCTCAGTCCCACACCGGGCGGGGCTCTCCTCCCCGGGGCTCAGTCCCACACCGGGCGGGGCTCTCCTCCCCGGGGCTCAGTCCCACACCGGGCGGTGCTCCCCGGGGCTCAGTCCCACACCGGGCGGGGCTCTCCTCCCCGGGGCTCAGTCCCACACCGGGCGGGGCTCTCCTCCCCGGGGCTCAGTCCCACACCGGGCGGTGCTCTCCTCCCCGGGGCTCAGTCCCACACCGGGTGGTGCTCCCCGGGGCTCAGTCCCACACCGGGCTCTCCCGCTCCCCGGGGCTCAGTCCCACACCGGGCGGTGCTCTCCCGCTCCCCGGGGCTCAGTCCCACACCGGGCGGGGCTCCCCTGCTCCCCGGGGCTCAGTCCCACACCGGGCGGTGCTCCCCGGGGCTCAGTCCCACACCGGGCGGGGCTCTCCCGCTCCCCGGGGCTCAGTCCCACACCGGGCGGGGCTCCCCGGGGCTCAGTCCCACACCGGGCGGGGCTCCCCGGGGCTCAGTCCCACACAACTTGATGCATTTGGAGGACTCGGTGTTGCAGGGAGTGTGTATGTTTGGTGAGATGTGAGTGAGCGGCAGCTCTTTGAATATCATTGTAAATAAGCCCTGAAATTGGGATTGAACTTTCATACATGTATCTGGATTGTGTGTCTGTTTGTAGTTTAGCCCCGGGATTGGCACTGTGCTGCTCATTGCATGTTACACTGAGAGAATGAGTAGCGATGGGATATTTGAGCTGTGGCCCCGGGGGATTCTCACACTTCCTGTTGTGTAGGACACTCTGTTCTTTTCAGCTGAAGACTTTCTGCCAGATACGGTCCAGCCCAAACTCCACTTCGAGCTCATTGAGTTCAGCGGCTTCTCAACATTCTTGAGGGATTTGAGCTGTGTTTGTACCAGGCCCCTGTTCACACTCGCTGGTGTGTCAGGGCTGTGTAGGTAACAGTCTGCGTTCACACTCACTGGCGTGTGTTGGTACCGGTCTGTGTTCACACTCACTGGCGTGTGTTGGTAGCGGTCTGTGTTCACACTCACTGGCGTGTGTTGGTAGCGGTCTGTGTTCACACTCACTGGCCTGTGTTGGTAGCGGTCTGTTCACACTCACTGGCGTGTGTTGGTAGCGGTCTGTGTTCACACTCACTGGCGTGTGTTGGTAGCGGTCTGTGTTCACACTCACTGGCGTGTGTTGGTAGCGGTCTGTGTTCACACTCACTGGCGTGTGTTGGTAGCGGTCTGTGTTCACACTCACTGGCGTGTGTTGGTAGCGATCTGTGTTCACACTCACTGGCCTGTGTTGGTAGCGGTCTGTGTTCACACTCACTGGCCTGTGTTGGTAACAGTCTGTGTTCACACTCACTGGCCTGTGTTGGTACCGGTCTGTGTTCACACTCACTAGCCCCCTGTTCACACTAGATGTCACACTAGATGTTCAGATTCCCGCCCCTGCAGCCTCACTGAGCACAATCCGTGGGACTCGAGGGGGGAAACCACAGCAAAACCAGCACCCAGGTCGAGGCAGGGTTCGAATTTAACCCCCGGGGCGCTGTCTCCAGGCGATGGACACATGGCCTCTAAAACAGGGCGAGTAGTTTGACTGTGAAGCTGTTTGTACCGGCATCCCTCTAACCCCCTGCTGTCTACCCCCTGCCCCCTACCCTCTGCCCCCGCTGTTGACTGATCTTGGGTCCAGAGCTCCACTGACCATTCTTCATTCATGATCCTGGGCAGTCAATTTTGGCTGGCTATTCGACTATAGTGAGCATCACCGCGGACCCGATCCTGTCCTTGCTCCATGCCTCCTCCTCCACCCCCCCCCCCCCCCCCCCCCCCCACTCCCACACAGGTACTTTCCAGCGGTCATTAGAGCAGGACGAGCTGCAGGAATTCAGAATCACTTTTTTCCCCTTCTCCTGATCCCCGAGATTACTGTCAGTCACTGTCGGGATCTGCTAACTTGTTCTTGGCGGTCAGTAACTGAGCGGAGGGTCCACAGCCCGACCAGTAACTCATTTCCCACCCACTGATGGTGCCTCAATTGTTCTCCAACTGGAGTCTTGCTGATTGGTGCAATACCTGGATGCGCCACACTGTGGCAGTGCTGCCTCACATTTCTGTTGCTGGTTTCTGGCTCTGCTGATCTCAAAGCTTGTAATAAAGAGCCAAGCTCAGAAATCACAGCAAATAATCTCTCGTATCAAGAGCATCCACCTAAAAATATGTTTGATTAAAGATCCAGTGCTTGTCACAGTTTAAAACATTTGTACAATGGAAAGAAAAACTGGCTGTGCATATTCCGCAATGCAGATAATAAACTAGTTCATCTCCCACCCCTGCAGGTTCTGGCTCTTGCTGAGCGACTGGATCTACTATCTCTGCTTCCCCCCACCCACCTCCCCCCACCCTCCAGCCTCGCCTCAGTCTCCCCTCCCCACCACGATGAGCCCGGACAGAATGTCGACAGGATGTTCCACTGTGGAGGGCATCACAGCGGGGAACCTGCATGGTTTCCCTCTCCCTAACCCCAGGGGCCGGGCTCAGCACAGCCGGGAAGGACACTGACCACTGGACAAGACACTGACCCACGGGGCGAGACACTGACCCACGGGGCGAGACACTGACCCACGGGGCGAGACACTGACCCACTGACCCACGGGGCAAGACACTGACCCACTGACCACGGGGCGAGACACTGACCCACTGACCCACGGGGCAAGACACTGACCCACTGACCACGGGGCAAGACACTGACCCACGGGGCGAGACACTGACCCACAGGGCGAGACACTGACCCACGGGGCAAGACACTGACCCACGGGGCAAGACACTGACCCACTGACCCACGGGGCGAGACACTGACCCACGGGGCGAAACACTGACCCACTGACCCACGGGGCGAGACACTGACCCACGGGGCGAGACACTGACCCACTGACCACGGGGCAAGACACTGACCCACGGGGCGAGACACTGACCCACTGACCCACAGGGCGAGACACTGACCCACGGGGCGAGACACTGACCCACGGGGCAAGACACTGACCCACTGACCCACGGGGCAAGACACTGACCCACGGGGCAAGATCCTGACCCACTGACCCACGGGGCAAGACACTGACCCACTGACCCACGGGGCGAGACACTGACCCACGGGGCAAAACACTGACCCACTGACCCACGGGGCGAGACACTGACCCACGGGGTGAGACACTGACCCACTGACCCACGGGGCAAGACACTGACCCACAGGGCAAGCTACTGACCCACGGGGCAAGCTACTGACCCACGGGGCAAGACACTGACCCACGGGGTGAGACACTGACCCACGGGGCGAGACATTGACCCACGGGGCGAAACACTGACCCACGGGGCGAGACACTGACCCACGGGGCAAGCTACTGACCCACTGACCCACGGGGCAAGACACTGACCCACGGGGCGAGACACTGACCCACTGACCCACGGGGAGAGACACTGACCCACGGGGCGAGACACTGACCCACTGACCCACGGGGCAAGACACTGACCCACTGACCCACGGGGCGAGACACTGACCCACGGGGCGAGACACTGACCCACTGACCCACGGGGCAAGACACTGACCCACTGACCCACGGGGCGAGACACTGACCCACGGGGCGAGACACTGACCCACGGGGCGAGACACTGACCCACTGACCCACGGGGCAAGACACTGACCCACGGGGCAAGACACTGACCCACTGACCCACGGGGCGAGACACTGACCCACGGGGCGAGACACTGACCCACGGGGCGAGACACTGACCCACTGACCCACGGGGCAAGACACTGACCCACTGACCCACGGGGCGAGACACTGACCCACGGGGCGAGACACTGACCCACTGACCCACGGGGCGAGACACTGACCCACGGGGCGAGACACTGACCCACGGGGCGAGACACTGACCCACGGGGCGAGACACTGACCCACGGGGCGAGTCACTGACCCACTGACCCACGGGGCGAGACACTGACCCACTGACCCACGGGGCGAGACACTGACCCACTGACCACGGGGCAAGACACTGACCCACGGGGCGAGACACTGACCCACTGACCACGGGGCAAGACACTGACCCACGGGGCGAGACACTGACCCACGGGGCGAGACACTGACCCACTGACCCACGGGGCGAGACACTGACCCACGGGGCAAGACACTGACCCACTGACCCACGGGGCGAGACACTGACCCACGGGGCGAGACACTGACCCACGGGGCGAGACACTGACCCACTGACCACGGGGCAAGACACTGACCCACGGGGCGAGACACTGACCCACTGACCACGGGGCAAGACACTGACCCACGGGGCGAGACACTGACCCACGGGGCAAGCTACTGACCCAGGGGGATGGAAGGAGGTCTTGTGGGCAGTGCGGGACTTTGATATTTTCCAGGGGATATTTAAAAGTTATTGGTACAAAACTTTCAATAATTTCAGATTTTAGAGGGACTGATGTTTCTGGTTAAAGGGGGAAAAGCAGACCTGGTTTCCTTGACTTCAAGCAGAGCCGGGGAGAGGATTCGGGCACCAGTGGGAGGCTGCACTCTTATTAATAATTCATCATTAATTAGTTGCCTGTTGATGAGATCCGCTCCCACTCCGCGGTTGAATGGTTTTTGGTCGTTAATAATGTAATTTAGTTAATTATACTCGTTAACACTAATTAGCTAGGAAAGTGATTAAAAAGCAGGACCTCAAAGGTAGTAATCTCTGGATTACTCCCGGTGCCACGCACGAGTGAGTATAGAGATAGGAGGATAGAGCAGATGAATGGCTGGAGAGATGGTGCAGGAGGGAGGGCTTCAGATTCCTGGGACATTAGGGCCGGTTCTGGGGGAGGTGGGACCTGTACAGGCCGGACGGGTTACACCTCAACAGGGCCGGAACCAATATCCTCGCGGGGAGGTTTGTTAGTGCTGTTGGGGAGGGTTTAAATTAAGTTGACAGGGGGATGGGCACCAGGATGTACCATTAGAAAGGGGAAATAAAGTGCTCAAAGGATTGGGAGAGACGGATAGCACTAGAGTAAGAAATGGTAAGGTATTAGGTGGAGTCAAACTAAGCGAGAATACAGGATGGTCTAAGATGGGTTTACAGTGTATGTATGTGAACGCACGAAGCATAGTAAACAAGGTAAGTGAGCTGCAGGCAGAAATTACCACATGGGAATATGATGTCGTGGCAATAACTGAGACCTGGCTCAAAAAAGGGCTGGATTGAGTATTAAATATTCCTGGTTATAAGGTGTTCAGGAAAGATTGGGAAAGAAAGATAGGAGGTGGTGTGGCAGTATTGGTTAAGGAGAATGTTACAGTGCTGGAGAGAGAGGATGTCCTGGAGGGGTCAAGGACAGAATCTATATGGCTAGAGTTAAGAAATAATAGAGGTGCCATTACACTACTAGGTGTATTCTATAGACCACCAAATAGTGGGAAAGATATGGAGGAGCAAATTTGCAGAGAAATTACAGAGAGATGCAAGAACTATAGAGTAGTAATAATGGGGGACTTCAACTATCCTAAAATAGACTGGGATTGTAATAGTGTTAAGGGCAGAGAAGGGGAAGAATTTCTGAAGTGTGTTCAGGAGAACTTTTTTGATCAGTGTGTTTCCGACCCAACAAGGAAGGAGGCATTGCTGGATCTGGTTCTGGGGAATGAGGTGGGTCAAGTGGAGCAAATGTCAGTAGATGAACATTTAGGGAACAGTGATCACAGTATAAGGTTTAGATTAGCTATGGAAAAGGACAGGGCGCAATCTAGAGTAAAAATACTTAATTGGAGGAAGGCCAATTTCAGTGGGATGAGAATGGATCTGGCCCGGGTAAACTGGAATCAAAGATTGGCAGGCAAAACTGTAATGGAACAATGGGCTGCCTTTAAAGAGGAAATAGTTCAGGTACAGTCGAGGTACATTCCCACTAGGGGGAAAGGCAGGGTAACTAAAGTCAGAACTCCCTGGATGACGAAAGTGATAGAGAGTAAGATGAAGCAGAAAAAGAGCGCGTATGACAGATGTCAGGTCGAGAATACATCTGAGAATCAGGCTAAATATAGAAAGTTCAGAGAAGTGAAAAAGAAAATAAGAGCAAAGAGAGGGTATGAGAATAGAATGGCAGCTAACATAAAATGTAATCCAAAAGTCTTCTATAGGCATATAAATAGTAAACGGGTAGTAAGATTAGGACCAAAAAGGAGACCTATGCACGGAGTCAGAGGGTATGGTTGAGGTACTAACTGAGTACTTTGCATCTGTCTTCACCAAGGAAGAGGATGCTGCCATAGACATAGTGAAGGAGGAGGTAGAGGAGATACTGGATGGGATAAAAATTGATAAAGAAGAGGTATTAGAAAGGCTGGCTGTATTTAAAGTAGATAAATCACTAGGAGCGGATTGAATGCATCCTAGGATGCTGAGGGAAGTGAAGGAAGAAATCGCGGAGGTACTGGCCATAATCTTCCAATCCTCCTTAGAAACGGGGGGTGGTGCCAGAGGACTGGGGAATTACAAATGTTACACCCTTGTTCAAAAAAGGGTGTAAAGATAAACCCAGCAACTACAGGCCAGTCAGTTTAACCACGGTAGTGGGGAAGCTTTTAGAAAGTATAATCAGGGACAAAATTAACAGTCACTTGGACAAGTGTGGATTAATTAAGGAAAGCCAGCACGGATTTGTTAAAGGCAAATTGTGTTTAACCAACTTTGATGAGGTAACAGAGAGAGTTGGTGGGGGCAATGTGGTTGACGTGGTGTACATGGATTTCCAAAAGGCGTTTGATAAAGTGCCACATAATAGGCTTGCCAGCAAAGTTGAAGCCCATGGAATAAAAGGGACAGTGGCAGCATGGATACGGAATTGGCTAAGTGACAGGAAACAGAGAGTAGAGGTGAACAGTTGTTTTTCGGACTGGAGGAAGGTATACAGTGGTGTTCCCCAGGGGTCATAAGAACACAAGAAATAAGAGCAGGAGTAGGCCATACAGCCCCTCGAGCCTGCTCCGCCATTCAATAAGATCATGGCTGATCATCGACCTCAACTCCACTTTCCCGCCCGATCTCCATATCCCTTGATTCCCCTAGAGTCCAAAAATCTATCGACCTCAGCCTTGAATATACTCAAAGACTCAGCATCCACAGCCCTCTGGGGCAGAGAATTCCAAAGATTCACAACCCTCTGAGTGAAGAAATTTCTCCTCATCTCAGTCTTAAATAGCCGACCCCTTATCCTGAGACTATGCCCACTAGTTCTAGACATGCCAGCCAGGGGAACATAAGAACATAAGAAATAGGAGCAGGAATAGGCCACTTGGCCCCTCGAGCCTGCTCCACCATTCAATAAGATCATGGCTGATCTTGGGCTCAAAGCCACTTCCCAGCCCGCTCCCCATAACCCTTCACTCCCTTATCTTGCAAAAATCTGTCCATCTCCACCTTAAATGTATTCAATGACCCAGCCTCCACGGCTCTCTGGAGCAGAGAATTCCACAGATTTACGACCCTCTGAGAGAAGAAATTCCTCCTCATCTCAGTTCTAAAAGGGCGACCCTTTATTCTGAAACTATGCCCCCAAGTTCTAGATTTCCCCACGAGGGGAAACATCCTCTCTGCATCTACCTTGTCGAGCCCCCTCAGTATCTTATATGTTTCAATAAGATCACCTCTCATTCTTCTAAATTCCAATGAGTATAGGCCCAACCTGATCAACCTTTCCTCATACGTCCACCCCCTCATCTCAGGAATCAACTGAGTGAATCGTCTCTGAACTGCCTCCAATGCAAGTATATCCTTCCTTAAATAAGGAGACCAAAACTGTACGCAGTACTCAAGGTGTGGTCTCACCAATACCCTGTACAGTTGCAGCAGGACTTCCCTGCTTTTATACTCCAACACCCTTGCAATAAAGGCCAACATTCCATTTGCCTTTTTGATTACTTGCTGTACCTGCATGATAACTTTTTGTGTTTCATGCACAAGGACCCCCAGGTCCCTCTGAACTGTAGCATTTTGTAAACTCTCTCCATTTAAATAATAATTTGCTTTTTTATTTTTCCTGCCGAAGTGGATAACCTCGCACTTTCCCACATTATACTCCATCTGCCAAATGTTTGCCCACTCACTTAGCCTGTCTATATCCCTTTGCAGATTCTGTGAGTCCTCTGCACAACTTGCTTTCCCACCCATCTTTGTATCATCCGCAAACTTGGCTACATTACACTCGGTCCCTTCATCCAAGTCATTAATGTAGATTGTAAATAGTTGAGGCCCCAGCACCGATCCTTGTGGCACCCCACTAGTTACCGTTTGCCAACCGGAAAATGACCCATTTATCCCGACTCTCTGCTTTCTGTTAGTTAGCCAATTCTCTATCCATGCTAATATATTACCCCCAATTCTGTGAGCTCTTATCTTATACAGTAACCTTTTATGTGGCACCTTATCGAATGCCTTCTGGAAATCCAAATACACCACATCCACTGGCTCATCTTTGCCCACCCTGCTCGTTACATCCTCAAAGAACTCCAGCAAATTTGTTAAACATGATTTCCCCTTCATAAAACCATGCTGACTCTGTTTGATTGCAGTATTATTTTCTAAATGCCCTGCTACTGCTTCCTTAATGAAGGACTCCAGCATTTTCCCAATGACAGATGTTAGGCTAACTGGTCTATAGTTTCCTGCTTTCTGTCTCCCTCCTTTCATAAATAGGGGTGTTACATTTACGGTTTTCCAATCTGCTGGGACCTCTCCAGAGTCCAGGGAATTTTGGTATATTGCAACCAATGCATCCACTATCTCTGCAGCCACTTCTTTTAAGACCCTGGGATACAGGCCATCTGGTCCAGGGGACTTGTCATCTTTTAGTCCCATTATTTTACCGAGTACTATTTCCTTAGTGATAGTGATTGTCTTTAGTTCCCCCCTCCCTGTAGCCCCTTGATTATCCATTATTGGGATGTTGTTAGTGTCTTCTACCGTGAAGACAGATACAAAATATTTGTTCAGAGTCTCTGCCATTTCCCCGTTCCCTATTATTAATTCCCCATTCTCATCCTCTAAGGGACCAACGTTTACTTTAGCTACTCTCTTCCTTTTTATATACCTGTAGAAGCGCTTACTGTTTTAATATTTCTTGCCAGTTTACTCTCATAATTCATCTTCTCTCTTTATTATTTTTTTAGTCATCCTTTGCTGGTTTTTAAAAATTTCCCAATCCTCTGGCCTCCCACCAATCTTGGCAACATTGTATGCCTTCGTTTTCAATTTGATACCATTCTTTACTTCCTTAGTTAGCCACGGATGGTGCTCCCTTCTCTTAAAATCTTTCTTTCTCACTGGAATATGTTTTTGTTGAGAGTTATGAAATATCTCCTTAAATGTCCGCCACTGCATTTCAACTGTCTTACCTTTTAATTTATTTTTGCAGTCCACTTTAGCCAGTTCTGCCCTTATGCCATTGTAATTGCCTTTGTTTAAGATCAGGACATTGGTTTGAGATACAACTTTCTCACCCTCCAACTGAATTTGAAATTCAACCATGCTATGATCACTCTTTCCTAGAGGATCCTTTACTATGAGATCATTTATTAATTCTGTCTCATTACATAGTACCAGATCCAAGATAGCCTGCTCCCTGGTTGGTTCCATTACATACTGTTCGAGGAAACCATCCCGGACACACTCTATGAACTCCTCCTCAAGGCTACCATGGCCAATTTGATTTGTCCAATCAATATGGAGATTAAAATCACCCATGATTATTACCGTACCTTTTTTACAGCCTCCATTATTTGTTGATTTATACTCTGTCCAACAGCATTGCTACTGTTCGGGGGCCTGTAGACTATGCCCACCAGAGACTTTTTCCCCTTATAATTTTTTATCTCCACCGATTCTACATCTTGATCTTCTGAGCCAATATCACTTCTCAGCATCTACCCTGTCAATCCCCTTCAGAATCTTGTATGTTTCAATGAGATCACCTCTCATTCTTCTAAACTCCAGAGAGTATAGGCCCATTCTACACAATCTCTCCTCATAGGACAGCCCTCTCATCCCAGGAATCAATCTAGTGAACCTTCGTTGCACCACCTCCAAGGCAAGTATATCCTTCCTTAGATAAGGAGACCAAATCTATGCACAATACTCCAGGTGTGGTTTCACCAAGGCCCTGTACAATTGTAGCAAGACTTCCTACTCTTATACTCCAACCCCCTTGCAATGAAGGCCAACATGCCATTTGCCTTCCTTATTGCTTGCTGTACCTGCATGCTAGCTTTCTGTGTTTCTTGTACGAGGACACCCAAATCTCTCTGAACACCAACATTTGAAAGTTTCTCACCATTTAATAAATATTCTGTTTTTCTATTCTTCCTATCAAAGTGAATAACCTCACATTTCCCTACATTATACTCCATCTGCCACCTACTGCCCACTCACTTAGTCTCCCTATATCCCTTTGCAGATTCTATGGGCTGGATTTTACTCACCGAGATGAGTTGGGGGCGGGACTGCTGCCTTCCGGGTCCGAGTCCCGCCCCCAGCGACGTCCGACGCACAGACGCTATTTTCCCCTGATTGGCCTTGTTAAGCCCGCCCTGTGGGCTTGCTGGCCAATTAAGGGAAAGCCGGTGTCAGATGGCGTCAGTTGATGACACTTCATCTGCCGGTTTTCTTAAAGGCACATGAACCATGTATTTTTGACAGATGATTTGACAGTGTTTGACAGCATTGAGGAGCTGTCAAACACTGACAATCACTGTACAAAGGTGAGCCCTTGCACCCAGGCTCTCCAGTGACTCTCTCCTTAGGATGAAACAGATGGCAGCTGCAGGTGAGGGTACAGAAGCGATCTGTCACTTCTCCCATTGAGGTGAGGCCACACAAACACTTCAAAGCTTGTCACCTACAGAAAAATCTAAACACATTAAAAATGACTTTCCCAACATTTCCTTATCTCTGATACTCACCATTGCATCCTTCACACCAATTCTGCAGCTGTCATCTGTACACCAACAGTACAACAGACCCACAGCATGCCTCACTTACCCTGGCGGGGTTCCCCGACGTCGGGAAGCCCACAGTAGAAGTCTAAAAATTGGAAAAAGCCTCTTAACTGCCTGTTAACTTCCTGTTACCTGTTAACAGGCAGTTAAGTGGCTATAATCCTCTTCCCGCCGCTGGGAGTCGGGTCCCTGCGCAAATCGGGGACCCGACTCCCGGGAAGATTGGTTGGAGGCGGGTTTGGGACCCGCTCCCATTCTTTTTGACTTTCCCAGCAGTCCTGCCTCCAAACCCGCCTCCTCAGGGCTGGGAAAATCCAGCCCTTTGTCTTCTCTTCACAGCTTACTGTCCCACCTAGCTTTGTATCATCAGCAAACTTGGATACATTACACTCGGTCCTTTCATCTAGGTCATTAATATAGATTGTAAATAGCTGAGGCCCCAACACTGATCCTTGCGGTACCCCACTAGTTACAGCCTGCCAACCCAAAAATGACCCGTTTATTCCTACTCTCTGTTTTCTGTCCGTTAACCAATCCTCAATCCATGCGAGTATATTACCCCCAACCCCATGAGCCCTAATCTTGTGTAATAACCTTTTATGTGGCACCTTATCAAACACCTTTTGGAAATCCAAATATACTACATCCACTGGTTCCCCTTTGTCTACCCTGCTAGTTACATCCTCAAAAAATTCAAATAAATTTGTCAAACACAATTTCCCTTTCATAAAACCATGTTGACTCTGCCTAATCATGTTATGATTTTCTAAGTGCCCTGATACCACTTCCTTAACAATGGATTGCAGCATTTTCTCGACGACTGATGTCAGGTTAACTGGCCTGTAGTTTCCTGTTTTTTCTCTCCCTCCTTTCTTGAATAGCGGTGTTACATTTGCGACCTTCCAATCTGCTGGGACCATTCTAGAATCTAGGGAATTTTGGAAGTTCAAAACCAATGCATCCACTATCTCTTCAGCCACCTCTTTTAGAACCCTAGGATGTAGGCCATCAGGTCCAGGGGATTTGTCGACTTTTAGTCCTATTAATTTCTCTAGTACTTTTTCTCTACTTATATTAATTACGTTAAGTTCCTCACCCTCATTACGCCCTTGGTTCCCCACCAATTTTTGGTATGCTTTTTGTGTCATCTACTGTGAAGACAGATACAAAATATTTGTTTAACGTTTCTGCCATTTCCTTATTTCCCATAATAATTTCTCCTGTCTCAGCCTCTAAGGGACCAACATTTACTTTTGCTACTCTCTTCCTTTTTACATACTTGTAGAACCTCTTACAATCTGCTTTTATATTTGTTGCTAGTTTTCTCTCATTCTATTTTTTCCCTTTTTATTAATTTTATGGTCAACCTTTGCTGGTTTCTGAAACTCTCCCAATCCTCAGGGTTACTATTATTCTTTGCAACATTATAAGCTTCTTCTTTCAATCTAATGATATCCTTAACTTCTTTAGTTAGCCATGGTTGGATCACTTTTCCCGTGGAATTTTTGTTTCTCAATGGAATGTATTTTTGTTGAGAATTATGAAATATTTCTTTAAATGCTAGCCACTGCTTATCTACCGCAGGTAACATTCGCCCCACAGAAGTGCCAGGCAATTACTATCTCCAACAAGCGAGACTCTAATCACCTCCCCTTGACATTCAATGGCATTACCATCACCGAATCCCCCACCATCAACATTCTGGGGGTCACCATTGACCAGAAACTTAACTGGACCAGCCACATAAATACTGTGACAACAAGAGCAGGTTTGAGGCTGGGTATTCTGTGGCGAGTGTCTCATCTCCTGGCTCCCCAAAGCCTTTCCACCATCTACAAGGCACAAGTCAGGAGTGTGATGGAATACTCTCCACTTGCCTGGATGAGTGCAGCTGCAACAACACTCAAGAAGCTCGACACCATCCAGGACAAAGCAGCCCATTTGATTGGCACCCCATCCACCACCTTAAACATTCACTCCCTCCACCACCGGCGTACCGTGGCTGCAGTGTGTACCATCTACAAGATGCACTGCAGCAACTCGCCAAGGCTTCTTCGGCAGCACCTCCCAAACCCGCGACCTCGACCACCTAGAAGGACAAGGGCAGCAGGCGCATGGGAACACCACCACCTCCAGGTTTCCCTCTAAGTCACACACCATCCTGACTTAGAAGTATATCGCCGATCCTTCATCGTCGCTGGGTCAAAATCCTGGAACTCCCAACCTAACAGCACTGTGGAAGCACCTTCACCACACGGACTGCAGCGGTTCAAGAAGGCGGCTCATCACCACCTTCTCAAGGGCAAGTAGGGATGGGCAATAAATGCTGGCTTTGCCAGCGACGCCCAGATCCCATAAGCGAATAAAAAAAACCTTTTAATCTATTTTTCCAATCTACCTTTGCCAACTCGCCCCTTATATCTATGTAATTGGCTTTATTTAAGTTTGAGACTCTAGTTTTGGACTTAGGCAAGTCACTCTCAAAATTAACGTGAAATTCTAACATATTATGATCACTCTGCCCCAGAGGATCCTTTACTATGAGATTGCTAATTAACCCTGTCTCATTACACAGGACAAGATCTAAAATAGCCTGTTCCCTGGTTGGTTCCATGACATATTGTTCTAGGAAACTGTCCTGAATGCATTCCATGAACTCGTCCTCCAGACTACCTTTGCCAATTTGATTTGTCCAGTCTATATGAAGATTAAAGTCCCCCAAGATTATTGCATTACCTTTGTTGCAAGCTCCTACTATTTCTTGATTAATATTCTGTCCAATGGTACAGCTACTGTTAGGGGGCCTATATACTACTCCTACCAGTGTTTTCTGCCCCTTGTTATTCCTTATCTACACCCATACTGATTCTACTTCCTGATCTTCCGAGCCGAGATCCTTTCTCGCTACTGTCCTTATGTCATCCTTTATTATCAGGGCTACTCCCCCTCCTTTTCCATTCTGCTTGTCTTTTCGAAACGTCAAGTACCCTGGAACATTTAGTTCCCAACCTTGGCCACCTTGCAACCATGTCTCTGTAATGGCTATTAGATCAAACCTATTTATCTCTATTTGTGCCATGAGTTCGTTTATATTGTTACGAATGCTTCGTGCATTCAGATAAAGAGCCTTTAATTTAAATTTTTTTACCATTATTCCCTGCTTTGACCTTATTCTCTGCTGCACTGCTACCGTTAAACTCTCTGTCCCTTCCTGTCACACTTCGCTTATTTTTACCCAAATCGCTACACTGCTCTATTGCCTTGACCTTTCTCTTTAGATTTCTAAATTTACCCTCACCTGACCCCTCCCCCCCCCCCCTCTTTTTTAATTTAAAACCCGATCTACAGCCCTAGTTATTCGATTCGCCAGGACGCTGGTCCCAGCCCGGTTTAAGTGGAGCCCATCCCAACGGAACAGCTCCCTCTTTTCCCAGTATTGGTGCCAGTGCCCCATGAATTGAAACCCCTTCTTCCCACACCACTCTTTGAACCACGCATTTAACTCTCTGATCTGCTTGACTCTATGCCAATTTGCACATGGCTCAGGTAGTAATCCAGTAATTATTACCCTTGTGGTTCTGCTTATTAATTTAGACCCTAGCTCCTCAAACTCCCTCAGCAGAACCTCATTGTTAGTTCTTCCTATGTCGTTGGTTCTTACATGGACCACGACAACTGGATCCTCCCCCTCCCACTCCAAGTTCTTCTCCAGCCGCGAGGAGATATCCTTAACCCTGGCACCAGGCAGGCAACACAGCCTTCAGGACACTCTTTCGTGGCTGCAGAGAACAGTATCTATCCCCCTGACTATACTGTCACCTACCACTAGCACATTTCTTCCTTCTCCCCCCACTTGGATGGCCCCCTGTACCACAGTGCCGTGGTCAGTTTGCCCATCCTCCCTGCAGTCCTTTTCCACATCCATACAAGTAGAACGTACCTCGTTCCTGTTGGACAAGGTCCAGGGCTGAGGCTCCTCCATCACTACATCCTGGGTCCCCCATACCTTCCTGACACGCAGTCACACCCTCCTGTCCCTGACCACTGACCAACTCTAAAGTACTACTTAACCTAAAGGGTGTGTCTGCCTCCTGGAACAAAGTGTCCGGGTAACTCTCCCCCTCCCTGATGCATCGCAATGTCTGCAGCTCGTACTCCAGCTCAACAATTCTGAGCCGAAGTTCCTCGAGTTGCAGACACTTACTGCAGATGTGGTAGCTCGGGATCGCGATGCTCTCCACAGACTCCCACATGCTGCAGACAAACCACCTGCCCTGCCATTTCTAACCTTGTTTTATTTATTAATTAATATTTTAGGTTTATTGTTTGATTATTTTATTTAGTTTAAGTTATTAATTTAATAAGTACTAGCAAGTTACAGTTTCTCAGCTCTTAATTTAACCCCCTTCCTTAACTTAGAGAGTAAAAAAAAAGCTGTAATACTCAGCAACCAATCACCTACCTGCTCTCCTGTGACGTCACTCTTTGATGTTGTTTTTGAATCGGAGCCTCACCGCTGCCGCTGCTTTAATTCAGCTCCGCTCTCGGGCTGCTCTTTATCCTCTCGCCGCTGTCACTGCTTTAATTCAGGTCCGCTCTCGGGCCGCTCGTTATCCTCTCGCCGCTGTCACTGCTTTAATTCAGCTCCGCTCTCGGGCCGCTCTTTATCCTCTCGCCGCTGCCGCTGCTTTAATTCAGCTCCGCTCTCGGGCCGCTCTTTATCCTCTCACCGCTGTCACTGCTTTAATTCAGCTCCGCTCTCGGGCCGCTCTTTATCCTCTCACCGCTGTCACTGCTTTAAATCAGCTCCGCTCTCGGGCCGCTCTTTATCCTCTCGCCGCTGTCGCTGCTTTAATTCAGGTCCGCTCTCGGGCCGCTCTTTATCCTCTCGCCGCTGTCACTGCTTTAATTCAGGTCCGCTCTCGGGCCGCTCTTTATCCTCTCGCCGCTGTCACTGCTTTAAATCAGCTCCGCTCTCGGGCTGCTCTTTATCCTCTCGCCGCTGTCACTGCTTTAATTCAGGTCCGCTCTCGGGCCGCTCTTTATCCTCTCACTGCTGTCGCTGTTTTAATTCAGGCCCACTCTCGGGCCGCTCTTTATCCTCTCGCCGCTGCTTTAATTCAGCTCCGCTCTCGGGCCGCTCTTTATCCTCTCGCCGCTGCTTTAATTCAGCTCCGCTCTCGGGCCGCTCTTTATCCTCTCGCCGCGGTCGGTTCAGGACCATTGCTTTTCTTGATGTATATTAATGACTTGGACGTGGGTGTACAATTTCAAAATTTCAAAATTTGCAGATGTCACAAAACTTGGAATTATAGTGAACAGTGAGGAGGAGAGTGATAGACTTCAAGAGGACATTGACGGGCTGGTGAAATGGGTGGACACGTGGCAGATGAAATTTAATGTAGAAAAGTGCGAAGTGATACATTTTGGTAGAAAGAATGAGGAGAGGAAATATAAACTAAATGGTACAATCCTAAAGGAGGTGCACGAACAGAGAGACCTAGGGGGTAAAGGTGCACAAATCATTGAAGGTGGCAGGGCAGGTTGAGAAAGCAGTTAAAAAGGCTTACAAGATTCTGGGCTTCATGAATATAGGTATAGAGTACAAAAGCGTGGAAATTATGATAAACCTTTATAAAACACTGGTTCGAACTCAACTGGAGTATTGTGTCCAATTCTGGGCACCGCACTTTAGGGAGGATGTGAAGGCCTTAGAGAGGGTGCAGAAAAGATTTACGAGAATGATTCCAGGGATGAGGGACTTCAGTTACGTTGCTGGACTGGAGAAGCTGGGGTTGTTCTCCTTTGAGCAGAGAAGATTGAGAGGAGATTTGATAGAGGTGTTCAAAATCATGAGGGGTCTGGACAGAGTAGATAGAGAGAAACTGTTCCCATTGGCAGAAGGGTCGAGAACCAGAGGACACAGATTCAAGGTAATTGGCAGAAGAACCAAAGGCGATATCAGGAGAAACTTTTTTATTCAGCGAGTGGTTAGGATCTGGAATGCACTGCCTGAAAGGGTGGTGGAGGCAGATTCAATCACAGCTTTCAAAAGGGAGTTGGATAAGTACCTGAAGGAAAAAAAATTGCAGGGCTATGGGGAAAGGGTGGGGGAGTGGGCCTAAATGAAGTGCTCTTGCAGAGAGCCGGCATGGGCTCGACAGGCCAAATGGCCTCCTTCCGTGCTGTAACCATTCTATGATTCTATCTGCTGTTCATTCACTACAACACACAGACTCAGAGAGGGGGTCAGGGGTCAGAAACTTTCACACCTGTGGCTCCTCATCAGTGTCACCGTTCCCAACCTGTGCCAGACCGCACTCGACACGGGGAATGACCCCTGCCGGGGGGAGGAAGGATGGTGTGTGGGGTAGGGGGGGGACTGGCACTGAGTGTTTGTTGCTGTGTGTTCCCAGGTGTTGTGGAGGGGTCTCTCGCCGACCCACAGAGACGGCTTGTTTCACAGAACAGTAAGGGTTTATATGCTGTGTGATCTGTGTCAGCACATAAACTCTTACAGTTGAGAGAGGCGAGTCACACAGTCACTGCAGCAAACCAGCAGGAAAACCAGAATCACAGGATCGCTGCACCACGAAATATTCCAGGAGGAGCGATGGAACGACTCGATACAGACACTGGAGAACCCACGTTACCACTCACCGAATACTTCAATTTCAGATTGTACAGGGAATATTTAACAGAGGTATAAGTCCAACACAGTAAATCTCCCTCTACACTGTCAGCACCTTCAGGAACTGTACCCCAGTGAGAGTCAGCACCTTCAGGAACTGTACCCCAGTGAGAGTCAGCACCTTCAGGAACTGTACCCCAGTGAGAGTCAGCACCTTCAGGAACTGTACCCCAGTGAGAGTCAGCACCTTCAGGAACTGTAGCCCAGTGAGAGTCAGCACCTTCAGGGAAAGATGGGATAAAATGAGAAGGAATGCCTGTTTGATTAAATAGTGAGAAGTCGCACAACACCAGGTTATAGTCCAACAGATTTATTTAATTTTACAGGCTTTCGGAGCAGTTCGCTCCTTCGTCAGGTACCTGACGAAGGAGCGAACTGCTCCGAAAGCCTGTAAAATTAAATAAATCTGTTGGACTATAACCTGGTGTTGTGCGACTTCTCATTTTTGTCCACCCCAGTCCAACGCCGGCATCTCCACATCATGATTAAATAGTGAATGAGACAGGACGGGTGAGCAACAGAATAAGTTTGAGTGGATTGTGCGTCTGTGTGTTGTGTTGAGCTGGGAGTGTGGCGAGGTTGATGAACAGGGTGAGCTGCAGACTCGAAGCCTCAGTGTCTGATTAGGTGGAAGGCAGCGAAAGTTATCAGGAAGCCTCCGCCCACCCGACGCTGCCCGCCCTCAGGCAGAGGGCCGGCAGGTAGGGTGGGACCAGGTGCCGTGTTTGGCTGACTCAACTAACCCAGCCTGGGCTGATAGCAGCCTTGCTGTGGTTATAGGAGGCGAGGGGTGAGGTCTGTGGCCAATGATCGCTGTTTGGTAATGGTGGAGGGCTGAGTCTCTCTGTGTTTGTGGAGTTGGTTGCTGGAGGTGGTGTTTAAGCCATAGTCAACATCGGGGGAGAGACAGGATCCCACAGTGGAAATAGCGGTGCCTGGTGTTAGCGTGAGATAGCTGCTGCCATGTGATAACCATCCCTCCACCAATCCAAAGGCTCCTCATTAACTAACGGTGAGAATCCAAGGGCTGGACACAGGCCTGGCACTGACCCAGACAGACTGGGCCAGTCACTCCGCAGGCTCTGGACACAGGCCTGGCACTGACCCAGACAGACCAGGCCAGTCACTCCGCAGGCTCTGGACACAGGCCTGGCACTGACCCAGACAGACCAGGCCAGTCACTCCGCAGGCTCTGGACACAGGCCTGGCACTGACCCAGACAGACTGGGCCAGTCACTCCGCAGGCTCTGGACACAGGCCTGGCACTGACCCAGACAGACTGGGCCAGTCACTCCCCAGGGGCTGGACACAGGCCTGGCACTGACCCAGACCAGACCAGGCCAGTCACTCCCCAGGGGCTGGACACAGGCCTGGCACTGACCCAGACCAGACCAGGCCAGTCACTCCCCAGGGGCTGGACACAGGCCTGGCACTGACCCAGACCAGACCAGGCCAGTCACTCCCCAGGGGCTGGACACAGGCCTGGCACTGACCCTGACCCAGACCAGACCAGGCCAGTCACTCCCCAGGGGCTGGACACAGGCCTGGCACTGACCCAGACAGACCAGGCCAGTCACTCCCCAGGCTCTGGACACAGGCCTGGCACTGACCCTGACCCTGACCCAGACCAGACCAGGCCAGTCACTCCCCAGGGGCTGGACACAGAGCCTCTCTTCCTCTCCTGAAGGCGATGACTTTTCCTGGGGGTGGGCTCTGGGTTATCAGAATCCCTCCGGCCCCTCACCCAAAATAGTAACTTTCAAAAGGGAATTGGATAAGTACTTCAAGGGAAAAATCTGCAGAGCTCTGGGGAAAGAGCAGGGGGGACTGGGACTAATTGGAGACCTCTTTCAAAGAGCCGGCACAGGCAGGGCGGGCCGAATGACCTCCTTCTGTGCTGCCCGATTCTATGATTGCAGTGTTCAAAAATTGTTTAGGAATTAAAAGCAACAACATTTAAAAACTATCGGCACTGCATTGTATTATGGGGGATTTGAAGGGACAGTGAGGATTGTTCAAGATTGGAAATTCTGCTTGAAGGAGCTCTTCCGATGAATCCCATTCTCTGGGAAAGTTACCCAGCGCAGTGAGGAGAGGACGGGAGACTGGCATAGGAGCTGACCCTGTCGTAGCCCAATATCCACACAGCGCTGGGTAGCAGGGGCTCTGATCAGATCTGACTGGAACCTTAAGAACTCCTAGTCTCCGGGGCTCAGTCCCACACCGGGCGGGGCTCCCCGGGGCTCAGTCCCACACCGGGCGGTGCTCCCCGGGGCTCAGTCCCACACCGGGCGGTGCTCTCCTCTCCGGGGCTCAGTCCCACACCGGGCGGTGCTCTCCTCCCCGGGGCTCAGTCCCACACCGGGCGGTGCTCCCCGGGGCTCAGTCCCACACCGGGCGGTGCTCCCCGGGGCTCAGTCCCACACCGGGCGGTGCTCTCCCGCTCCCCGGGGCTCAGTCCCACACCGGGCGGTGCTCCCCGGGGCTCAGTCCCACACCGGGCGGTGCTCTCCCGCTCCCCGGGGCTCAGTCCCACACCGGGCGGTGCTCCCCGGGGCTCAGTCCCACACCGGGCGGTGCTCTCCCGCTCCCCGGGGCTCAGTCCCACACCGGGCGGTGCTCTCCCGCTCCCCGGGGCTCAGTCCCACACCGGGCGGTGCTCCCCGGGGCTCAGTCCCACACCGGGCGGTGCTTCCCGGGGCTCAGTCCCACACCGGGCGGTGCTCCCCGGGGCTCAGTCCCACACCGGGCGGTGCTTCCCGGGGCTCAGTCCCACACCGGGCGGTGCTCTCCTCCCCGGGGCTCAGTCCCACACCGGGCGGTGCTATCCTCCCCGGGGTTCAGTCCCACACCGGGCGGTGCTCTCCTCCCCGGGGCTCAGTCCCACACCGGGCGGTGCTCTCCCGCTCCCCGGGGCTCAGTCCCACACCGGGCGGGGCTCTCCTGCTCCCCGGGGCTCAGTCCCACACCGGGCGGTGCTCCCCGGGGCTCAGTCCCACACCGGGCGGTGCTCTCCCGCTCCCCGGGGCTCAGTCCCACACCGGGCGGTGCTCCCCGGGGCTCAGTCCCACACCGGGCGGTGCTCTCCTCCCCGGGGCTCAGTCCCACACCGGGCGGGGCTCTCCTGCTCCCCGGAGCTTTGCCCCTCGCCCCATCCCCCGCTCTGTGGTCCTGAAATGCTCCGCTGGGTTTGTCAAACCTTGAATAAGTGGGTTCTATTTGTAACGCAAAGCTCCAAACAGTCAGAGTGTTAACCCAAGGGTGGGATGGCAGTGGATCTGGGGGTTTGCAATCCCTGCCCCAGCGACCATGGCTGTAGACTGTTACTAAGGTTAGATTTACAGTAACAATCTAAAGCCACGGTCACCGTGGAAACAGGGCTGAGCTGGGCTGAGTTTGCCATGCATGGCCCAGAGTGGCTGAGTGCAGGTGTCCCCTCACTGAGGCCCCGTGTTCCCCCTGCTCATTCCATTCATTCATTCATTCTGGGGATGTGGGCATTGCAGGTAATTCCGCCATTTATTGCCCATCCCCGACAACTGAGCGGCCACTTCAGAGGGCGGTTAGAGTCACCACGTTGGTGTGGGTCTGGAGTCACCTATAGGCCCAGACCGGGTAAGGACGGCAGGTTTCCTTCCCTGAAGGACATCAGTGAACCAGATGGGATTTTACGACAATCCGACAGCTTCGTGGTCACTTTTACTGAAACCAGCTTTTTATTTCCAGATTTTTCAAAATTCTCAAACTGCCCTGGTGGGATTTCAGCTCACGTTCTCTAGATCAGTCGTCTAGGTCTCTGGATTAGTCGTCTAGGTCTCTGGATCAGTCGTCTAGGTCTCTGGATCAGTCGTCTAGGTCTCTGGATCAGTCGTCTAGGTCTCTGGATTAGTCGTCTAGGTCTCTGGATCAGTCGTCTAGGTCTCTGGATCAGTCGTCTAGGTTTCTGGATCAGTCATCTAGGTTTCTGGATCAGTCGTCTAGGTCTCTGGATCAGTTGTCTAGGTCTCTGGATCAGTCGTCTAGGTTTCTGGATCAGTCATCTAGGTTTCTGGATCAGTCGTCTAGGTCTCTGGATTGCTTGTCCAGTAACATCACCACTACACTCCCGCACTCTGTCCAAGTACCAGACTCCAGGTTCACACCGTACTGCAGATCCCCACAACCCCCAGGACCTCCATACTGCAGACAATCGGATTCCTCAGTGGATTTATTAAGGGCGCTGCCCTGAGACTGACATTGCACAATGAGCTGAGGTTTATTGAGAGTGTGGCAGAAGACTGCAGGATCCCAGCCCTAGACAGTGATTGAGGAATGGCACAGGGCAGTGCAGGAGGTGATAGTTTCAGATTGCAGCTTTAAGTGGCGATGGAGCTGAGCTGCTTAGAAACATAGATAATAGGAGCAGGTGTCGGCCATTCGGCCCTTCGAGCCTGCTCCGCCATTCAATATGATCATGGCTGATCCTCTATCTCAATATCATATTCCCGCTCTCTCCCCATACCCCTTGACGTCTTTTGCGTGTAGAAATCTATCTATTTCCTTCTTAAATATATTCAGTGACTTGGCCTCAACAGCCTTCTGTGCTGGAGAATTCCACAGGTTCACCACCCTCTGAGTGAAGAAATTTATAGAGTTATACAGCACAGAAAGAGGCCCTTCGGCCCATCGTGTCCGCGCCGGCCATCAAGCCCTGTCTATTCTAATCCTATTTTCCAGCACTTGGTCCGTAGCCTTGTATGCTATGGCGTTTCAAGTGCTCACCTAAATGCTTCTTGAATGTTGTGAGCGTTCCTGCCTCTACCACCCTTTCAGGCAGTGAGTTCCAGATTCCAACCACCCTCTGGGTGAAAAAGTTTTCCCTCAAATCCCCTCTAAACCTCCTGCCCCTTACCTTGAAACTATGCCCCCTGGTTATTGACCCCTCTACTAAGGGGAAAAGTTCTTTTCTATCTACCCTATCAGTGCCCCTCATAATTTTGTACACCTCAATCAGGTCCCCCCTCAGCCTTCTCTGCTCTAAGGAAAACAACCCCAGCCTGTTCAGTCTCTCTTCATAGCTGAAGCGCTCCAGCCCAGGTAACATCCTGGTGAATCTCCTCTGCACCCTCTCCAATGCAATCACATCCTTCCTATAATGTGGCGACCAGAACTGCACACAGTATTCCAGC
This sequence comes from Squalus acanthias, assembly GCA_030390025.1. NCBI lineage: Eukaryota > Metazoa > Chordata > Chondrichthyes > Squaliformes > Squalidae > Squalus > Squalus acanthias. Next base: position 1,390,411 of record CM059448.1, read on the forward strand.
TGTGGCCTAACTAGCGTTTTGTACAGCTCCATCATAACCTCCCTGCTCTTATATTCTATGCCTTGGCTAATGAAGGCAAGTATCCCATATGCCTTTTTAACCACCTTATCTACCTTTCTCCTCATCTCAGTCCTAAATGTCCTATCCCGTATCCTGAGACTGTGACCCCTCGTTCAAGAGCCCCCAGCCAGGGGAAACATCCTCCCTGCATCCAGTCTGTCTAGCCCTGTCAGAATTTTATACGTTTCAATAAGATCCCCTCTCATTCTTCTAAACTCTCGTGAATACAGGCCTAGTCGACCCAATCTCTCCTCATACGACAGTCCTGCCATCCCAGGAATCAGTCTGGTGAACCTTCGCTGCACTCCCTCTATGGCAAGTATATCCTTTCTTCGGTAAGGAGACCAAAACTGCACACAGTACTCCAGGTGTGGTCTCACCAAGGCCCTGTACAACTGTAGTAAGACATCCTTGCTCCTGTACTCAAATCCTCTTGCAATGAAGGCCAACATACCATTTGCCTTCCTAACTGCTTGCTGCACCTGCATGTTTGCTTTCAGTGACTGGTGTACAAGGACACCCAGGTCCCTTTGTACATCAACATTTCCCAATCTATCACCATTTAAATAATACTCTGCCTTTCTGTTTTTCCAACCGAAGTGGATAACTTCACATTTATCCATGTTATACTGCATCTGCCATGTATTTTCCCACTCACTCAACTTGTCTAAATTGCCTTGAAGCCTCTTTGCATCCTCCTCACAACTCACAATCCCACCTAGTTCCGTGTCATCAGCAAACTTGGAAATATTACATTTGGTTCCCTCATCCAAATCATTGATATATATTGTGAATAGCTGGGGCCCAAGCACTGAGCCCTGCGGTACCCCACTAGTCACTGCCTGCCACCCCGAAAAAGACCCATTTATTCCTACTCTCTGTTTCCTGTCTGTTAACCAATTTTCAATCTATGCCAGTATATTACCCCCAATCCCATGTGCTTTAATTTTGCACACTATCCTCTTATGTGGAACTTTATCAAAGGCCTTCTGAAAATCCAAATACACCACATCCACTGGTTCTCCCTTATCTATTCTACCAGTTACATCCTCAAAAAACTCCAGTAGATTTGTCAAACACGATTTCCCTTTCATAAATCCATGTTGACTTTGTCTAATCCCGTTGATATTTTCTAAGTGTCCTGTTATCACATCCTTTATAATAGACTCTAGCATTTTCCCTACTACTGATGTTAGGCTAACCGGTCTGTAGTTCCCTGTTTTCTCTCTCCTTTTTTAAATAGTGGGGTTACATTTGCCACCCTCCAATCTGCAGGAACTGTTCCATAATCTATAGAATTTTGGAAGATGACAACCAATGCATCCACCATTTCCATGGCTACCTCTTTTAGTACTCTGGGATGCAGATTATCAGGCCCTGGGGATTTATTGGCTTTCAGTCCTATTAACTTCTCCAGCACTATTTTTTTAACTAATACTAATTGTCTTTAATTCCTCTTTCTCACTATACCCTTGGTTCCCTAGCATTTCTGGGAAGTTATTTGTGTCCTCTTCCGTAAAGACAGAACCAAAGTATTTATTTAATTGCTCTGCCATTTCCATGTTCCCCATTATAAATTCTCCCGTTTCTGACTGTAAGGGACCTACAATTGTCTTCACTAATCTTTTTCTTTTTACATACTTGTAGAAGCGTTTACAATCCACTTTTATGTTCCTTGCAAGTTTACTCTCATACTCTATTTTTCCCCTCTTAATCAATCTCTTGGTCCTCTTTTGCTGAACTCTAAACTGCTCCCAATCCTCAGGCTTGCTACTTTTTCTGGCAACTTTATATGACTCCTCTTTGGATCTAATACTATCCTTAATTTCTTTTGTTAGCCATGGTTGGGCCGCTTTTCCTTTTGTGTTTTTGCACCAGAAAGGAATGTATAACTGTTGCAATTCATGCATTAGTTCCTTAAATGTTAGCCATTGCCTATCCACCGTCATGCCTTTTAATGAAGCTCCCCAATCTATCATAGCCAACTCCCTCCTCATACCTTCGTAGTTTCTTTTGTTTAGATTTAGGACCCTAGTTTCGGATTGGACTTCTTCACTTTCCATCTTAATGAAGAATTCTATCATGTTATGGTCACTCTTCCCGAAAGTACCCCGCACAACAAGATATTAATTAACCCCTTCTCATTGCACAATACCCAATCTAGGATAGCCTGTTCCCTAGTTGGCTCCTCAACGTACTGGTCTAAAAAACCATCTCGTACACACTCCAGGAATTCATCCTCCACAGTATTATTGCTAATTTGGTTTGGCCAGTCTATATGTAGATTAAAGTCACCCATGATTACTGTAGTACCCTTGTTACATGCATCTCTAATTTCCTGTTTGATGCCGTCCCCTACATTACCACTACTGTTTGGAGGCCTATAGACAACTCCCACCAATGTTTTCTGCCCCTTGGTGCTTCTTAGCTCCACCCAGACTGATTCTACATTTTGATTTTCTGAGCCAATATCCTTTTTCACTATTGCTCTGATTTCATCCTTATTAGGCTTATCACAGAGCTCCTGGGCACCATGGGCAAATGGACAAGAGGCAGAATGGTGGAGCCTGCATGTGTTGGGAGGTGTAACCATGGTGCCTGCTCCCTGTTGTTCAGAAGGATGGACCACACATGTATCCAGGTCAGTACCCATAGCAACAATACAATGATCAGCAATGGGTAACCATGGCATCGGACTGTTACTGGGTTACAGAAAACAGCACCGCGTTGAAACCTTTGAAGATGCAATTCGACCCGAGAAGTTGCGATGAGCGTGGGTGCAGAGACACCGGGAGATTGGAAAAAGTTCCGCCGCCATCGGTCCTTTCCCTCAGAAGGAGAACATAAGAACATAAGAAATAAGAAGTAGGAGCAGGAGTTGGCCACACGGCCCCTCGAGCCTGCTCCGCCATTCAATGAGATCATGGCTGATCATCCACCTCAACTCCACTTTCCTGCCCGATCCCCATATCCCTCGATTCCCCTCGCGGGGTGGGGATGTGTGTGAGGGGGAGGGGGTGGGGGGGGGTGCGGTGCGGGGGTGGGGGGTGCGGTGTGGGGGTGGGGGGGGTGCGGTGCGGGGGTGGGGTGTGTGCGGAGGGGGGGGTTGTGGGGTGTGCGGGGGGGGGTGTGGGGTGTGCGGGGGTAGGAGGGTGGGGGATGTGCGGGAGGGGGGTGGGCGGTGTGAGGGAGGGGGTTGTGGGGGGTGGGGGGATGTGCGGGAGGGGGGTGGGCGGTGTGAGGGAGGGGGTTGTGGGGGGTGGGGGGATGTGCGGGAGGGGGGTGGGGGATGTGCGGGAGGGGTGTGGGGGAGGAGGGTGGGGGGTGGGGGTATGTGCGGGGGTGGGTGTGGTTCTTCCGGTTTGCTTGTTTAATTTGTAATTAAAGAGCAAGCAATGGGCTTTAGATCCACGGATCAAAGGGGTTGTTTCAGCGATGGATTGCTGGGTGTTTTTTGAAACTGTTTGGATCTCCCCAGGGTAACACTAACACCACTTAGCGAGCTGATGGATTTATGCAGACATTTGCAGAATTGTCAATCGTTCATTGAATGAATCGTATAAAAATCTGTATTTCAAAATAAAATAGGCAATTAAAAGCTGAAATTTCAAACAGTTTGCGAGTTCTTTCTGAATTCAGTTAAATGGTCGGAGGGCTCATTATTTATGTTACATTACAATGTAATAACACATCAACATATATCAGGGCAAAACCTACTGACCCCCCTTACCAGAAAACAGGATATCAGAAACCATTTCATCAGAAGTCATTCTTATGAAATGCAATTGACCCATTACAGACTTTGCTTAATCTTTTGGTACTGTGGGTAAATTCACCGGCCCAGAGACAGGCCTCACTCACACAGAACACGGCTCAGAGAATTAGTGCAAGTTTCAGGTCCACCCTCCCTTTGAATGTGCCCTCCGGATTAGGCAAACCTTTGTTCCTATTACAATCAAGTTGTTCAATGTTGGTCATTGCAAAGTGAGTATGGTGCAAAGTCAGAGACTACCTTACATGCAGATCACTAAACAAGGAGCTGGTTAATCCTGGGCCATTCAATTTAGACAGGTTACAAGACACAGTCCCGTGTCTGTATGGGTGAGATCAAGCGCAGCGTTTGGGCGTGTCTGAAACTATTGAGAGTGTGCACACCTCACGCACACACTGACCCGAGAGTGTGCACACCTCACACACACACTGTCCCGAGAGCGTGCACACCTCACGCACACACTGACCCGAGAGTGTGCACACCTCACACACACACTGACCCGAGAGTGAGCACATCTCACACACACACACACTGACCCGAGAGTGTGCACACCTCACACACACACTGACCCGAGAGTGTGCACATCTCACACACACACACTGTCCCGAGAGAGTGCACACCTCACACACACACTGACCCGAGAGTGTGCACACCTCACACACACACTGACCCGAGAGTGAGCACATCTCACACACACACACACTGACCCGAGAGTGAGCACACCTCACACACACACTGTCCCGAGAGTGAGCACATCTCACACACACACACACTAACCCGAGAGTGAGCACATCTCACAAACACACACTGACCCGAGAGTGTGCACACCTCACACACACACTGTCCCGAGAGTGAGCACATCTCACACACACACACACTGACCCAAGAGTGAGCACACCTCACACACACACTGTCCCGAGAGTGTGCACACCTCACACACACACTGGCCCGAGAGTGTGCACACCTCACACACACACAGTCCCGAGAGTGAGTACATCTCACACACACACACACTGACCCGAGAGTGTGCACATCTCACACACACAATTGACCCGAGAGTGTGCACACCTCACACACACACTGACCCGAGAGTGAGCACATCTCACACACACACACTGACCCGAGAGTGAGCACATCTCACACACACACACACTGACCCGAGAGTGTGCACATCTCACACACACACTAACCCGAGAGTGAGCACATCTCACACACACACACACTGACCCGAGAGTGTGCACATCTCACACACACACACTGACCCGAGAGTGAGCACATCTCACACACACACACACTGACCCGAGAGTGTGCACATCTCACACACACACTAACCCGAGAGTGAGCACATCTCACACACACACACACTGACCCGAGAGTGAGCACATCTCACACACATACACTGACCCGAGATTGAACACATCTCACACACACACACTGACCCGAGAGTGTGCACATCTCACACACACACACACTGACCCGAGTGTGCACATCTCTCACACACACACTGACCCGAGAGTGTGCACATCTCACACACACACACTGACCCGAGAGTGAGCACATCTCACACACACACACTGACCCGAGAGTGAGCACATCTCACACACACACACACTGACCCGAGAGTGAGCACATCTCACACACACACACTGACCCGAGAGTGAGCACATCTCACACACACACACTGACCCGAGAGTGTGCACATCTCACACACACACTGACCCGAGAGTCTGCACATCTCACACACACACACACTGACCCGAGAGTGTGCACATCTCACACACACACACTGACCCGAGAGTGTGCACATCTCACACACACACACACTGACCCGAGAGTGTGCACATCTCACACACACACACTGACCCGAGAGTGTACACATCTCACACACACACTCTGACCCGAGAGTGAGCACATCTCACACACACACACTGACCCGAGAGTGTGCACATCTCACACACACACACACTGACCCGAGAGTGTACACATCTCACACACACTGACCCGAGAGTGAGCACATCTCACACACACACACACTGACCCGAGAGTGTACACATCTCACACACACTGACCCGAGAGTGAGCACATCTCACACACACACACACTGACCCGAGAGTGTGCACATCTCACACACACACACATACTAACCCGAGAGTGTGCACATCTCACACACACACACTGACCTGAGAGTGAGCACATCTCACACGCACACACTGACCCGAGAGTGTGCACATCTCACACACACACACTGACCCGAGAGTGTGCACATCTCACACACACACACACACACACTGACCCGAGAGTGTGCACATCTCACACACACACACACACTAACCCGAGAGTGTGCACATCTCACACACACTGACCCGAGAGTGAGCACATCTCACACACACACACACACTGACCCGAGAGTGAGCACATCTCACACACACACACTGACCCGAGAGTGTGCACATCTCACACACACACTGACCCGAGAGTGTGCACATCTCACACACACTCACACTGACCCGAGAGTGTGCACATCTCACACACACACACTGACCCGAGAGTGTGCAAATCTCACACACACACACACTGACCCGAGAGTGAGCACATCTCACACACACACACTGACCCGAGAGTGTGCACATCTCACACACACACTGACCCGAGAGTGAGCACATCTCACACACACACACACTGACCCGAGAGTGTGCACATCTCACACACACACACACTGACCCGAGAGTGAGCACATCTCACACACACACTGACCCGAGAGTGTGCACATCTCACACACACACACGCTGACCCGAGAGTGTGCACATCTCACACACACACACTGACCCGAGAGTGAGCACATCTCACACACACACACACACTGACCCGAGAGTGTGCACATCTCACACACACACACTGACCCGAGAGTGTGCACATCTCACACACACACACACACTAACCCGAGAGTGTGCACATCTCACACACACACACACTGACCTGAGAGTGTGCACATCTCACACACACACACTGACCCGAGAGTGTGCACATCTCACACACACACACTGACCCGAGAGTGAGCACATCTCACACACACACACACTGACCCGAGAGTGAGCACATCTCACACACACACACACTGACCCGAGAGTGAGCACATCTCACACACACACACACACTAACCCGAGAGTGTGCACATCTCACACACACACACTGACCCGAGAGTGTGCACATCTCACACACACACACTGAACCGAGAGTGTGCACATCTCACACACACACACTAACCCGAGAGTGTGCACATCTCACACACACTGACCCGAGAGTGTGCACATCTCACACACACTGACCCGAGAGTGAGCACATCTCACACACACACACTGACCCGAGAGTGTGCACATCTCACACACACACACTGACCCGAGAGTGTGCACATCTCACACACACACACTGACCCGAGAGTGAGCACATCTCACACACCCACACTGACCCGAGAGTGTGCACATCTCACACACACACACACTGACCCGAGAGTGAGCACATCTCACACACACACACACTGACCCGAGAGTGTGCACATCTCACACACACACACTGACCCGAGAGTGAGCACATCTCACACACACACACACTGACCCGAGAGTGTGCACATCTCACACACACACACACACTGACCCGAGAGTGTGCACATCTCACACACACACACTGACCCGAGAGTGTGCACATCTCACACACACACACTGACCCGAGAGTGTGCACATCTCACACACACACACTGACCCGAGAGTGAGCACATCTCACACACACACACTGACCCGAGAGTGTGCACATCTCACACACACACACACTGACCCGAGAGTGTGCACATCTCACACACACACACTGACCCGAGAGTGTGCACATCTCACACACACACACTGACCCGAGAGTGTGCACATCTCACACACACACACTGACCCGAGAGTGAGCACATCTCACACACTCACACTGACCCGAGAGTGAGCACATCTCACACACACACACACACTGACCCGAGAGTGTGCACATCTCACACACACACACTGACCCGAGAGTGAGCACATCTCACACACACACACACTGACCCGAGAGTGTGCACATCTCACACACACACACACTGACCCGAGAGTGTGCACATCTCACACCACACTGACCCGAGAGTGAGCACATCTCACACACACACACTGACCCGAGAGTGTGCACATCTCACACACACACACACTGAGCCCGAGAGTGAGCACATCTCACACACACTGACCCGAGAGTGTGCACATCTCACACACACTGACCCGAGAGTGTGCACATCTCACACACACACCACTGACCCGAGAGTGTGCACATCTCACACACACACACTGACCCGAGAGTGAGCACATCTCACACACACACACTGACCCGAGAGTGTGCACATCTCACACACCACACTGACCCGAGAGTGTGCACATCTCACACACACACACTGACCCGAGAGTGTGCACATCTCACACACACACACACTGACCCGAGAGTGAGCACATCTCACACACACACCTGACCCGAGAGTCGTGCACATCTCACACACCACACACTGACCCGAGAGTGTGCACATCTCACACACAACACACTGACCCGAGAGTGTGCACATCTCACACACACACTCACTGACCCAGAGTGCTGCAATCTCACACACACACACTGACCCGAGAGTGTGCACATCTCACACACACACACTGACCGAGAGTGAGCACATCTCACACACACACACACTGACCCGAGAGTGAGCACATCTCACACACACACACTGACCCGAGAGTGTGCACATCTCACCACACACACACTGACCCGAGAGTGTGCACATCTCACACACACACACTGACCTGAGAGTGTGCACATCCCCACACTCACACACACACACACTGACCCGAGAGTGTGCACATCTCACACACACACACTGACCCGAGAGTGAGCACATCTCACACACACACACTGACCCGAGAGTGTGCACATCTCACACACACACACTGACCCGAGAGTGAGCACATCTCACACACACACACTGACCCGAGAGTGTGCACATCTCACACACACACTGACCCGAGAGTGTGCACATCTCACACACACACACTGACCCGAGAGTGTGCACATCTCACACACACACACTGACCCGAGAGTGTGCACATCTCACACACACACACTGACCCGAGAGTGTGCACATCTCACACACACACACTGACCCGAGAGTGTGCACATCTCACACACACACACTGACCCGAGAGTGTGCACATCTCACACACACACACACTGACCCGAGAGTGAGCACATCTCACACACACACACACTGACCCGAGAGTGTGCACATCTCACACACACACACTGACCCGAGAGTGAGCACATCTCACACACACACACTGACCCGAGAGTGAGCACATCTCACACACACACTGACCCGAGAGTGTGCACATCTCACACACACACTGACCCGAGAGTGTGCACATCTCACACACACACTGACCTGAGAGTGAGCACATCTCACACACACTGACCCGAGAGTGTGCACATCTCACACACACACACTGACCCGAGAGCGAGCACATCTCACACACACTGACCCGAGGGACTGCACATCTCACACACACACACTGACCCGAGAGTGTGCACATCTCACACACACACACACTGACCCGAGAGTGTGCACATCTCACACACACACTGACCCGAGAGTGAGCACATCTCACACACACACTGACCCGAGAGTGAGCACATCTCACACACACACTGACCCGAGAGTGTGCACATCTCACACACACACTGACCCGAGAGTGAGCACATCTCACACACACACACTGACCTGAGAGTGTGCACATCTCACACACACACACTGACCCGAGAGCGTGCACATCTCACACACACACACACACTGACCCGAGAGTGAGCACTTCTCACACACACACACACTGACCCGAGAGTGTCCACATCTCACACACACACTCTGACCCGAGAGGTGCACTTCTCACACAAACAAACTGACCCGGAGAGTGTGCACATCTCACACACACACACATGACCCTGAGAGTCGAGGCACACTCACACACACACACACACTGAACGCGAGAGTGTGCACATCTGAGGAAACTCACACAGCACACTGAACCGAGAGTGAGCACATCTCACTCACATCACACTGACCTGAGAGTGTGCACATCTCACACACACACTGACCCGAGAGTCTGCACAGCTCACACACACACACTGAACCCGAGAGTGAGCACATCTCACACACACTGACGCAGAGTGAGCACAACTCCACACACACACACTGACCCCGAGAGTGTGCCACATCTCACAGCACGACAACACTGACCCGAGAGTGTGCACATCTCACACACACACCACTGACTGAGGTTTGAGCACATCTCACACACACACTGACCCGAGAGTGTGCACATCTCACACACACACACTGACCCGAGAGTGTGCACATCTCACACACACACACTGACCCGAGAGTGTGCACATCTCACACAAACACACTGACCCTGAGAGTGTGCACATCTCACACACACACACACTGACCCGAGAGTGAGCACATCTCACACACACACACTGACCCTGAGAGTGAGCACATCTCACACACACACACTGACCCGAGAGAGTGCACATCTCACACACACACACTGACCCGAAGTGAGCACATCTCACACACACACACACTGACCCGAGAGTGTGCACATCTCACACACACACACTGACCCGAGAGTGTGCACATCTCACACACACACACTGACCCGAGAGTGTGCACATCTCACACACACACACTGACCCTGAGAGTGTGCACATCTCACACACACACACACTAACCCGAGAGTGTGCACATCTCCACACACACACTGACCCGAGAGGGTGCACATCTCACACACACACACTGACCCGAGAGTGTGCACATCTCACACACACACACTGACCCGAGAGTGTGCACATCTCACACACACACACTGACCCGAGAGTGTGCACATCTCACACACACACACTGACCCGAGAGTGTGCACATCTCACACACACACACTGACCCGAGAGTGTGCACATCTCACACACACACACTGACCCGAGAGTGTGCACATCTCACACACACACACTGACCCGAGAGTGTGCACATCTCACACACACACACTGACCCGAGAGTGTGCACATCTCACACACACACACTGACCCGAGAGTGTGCACATCTCACACACACACACACTGACCCGAGAGTGTGCACATCTCACACACACACACTGACCCGAGAGTGTGCACATCTCACACACACACACACTGACCCGAGAGTGTGCACATCTCACACACACACACTGACCCGAGAGTGTGCACATCTCACACACACACACACTGACCCGAGAGTGTGCACATCTCACACACACACACACTGACCCGAGAGTGTGCACATCTCACACACACACACTGACCCGAGAGTGTGCACATCTCACACACACACACTGACCCGAGAGTGAGCACATCTCACACACACACTGACCCGAGAGTGTGCACATCTCACACACACACACTGACCCGAGAGTGTGCACATCTCACACACACACACTGACCCGAGAGTGAGCACATCTCACACACACACACTGACCCGAGAGTGTGCACATCTCACACACACACACTGACCCGAGAGTGAGCACATCTCACACACACACACTGACCCGAGAGTGTGCACATCTCACACACACACTGACCCGAGAGTGTGCACATCTCACACACACACACACTGACCCGAGAGTGTGCACATCTCACACACACACACTGACCCGAGAGTGAGCACATCTCACACACACACACTGACCCGAGAGTGTGCACATCTCACACACACACACTGACCCGAGAGTGTGCACATCTCACACACACACACTGACCCGAGAGTGAGCACATCTCACACACACACACGAGAGTGTGGCACATCTCACACACCACACTGACCCGAGAGTGTGCACATCTCACACACACACACACACTGACCCGAGAGTGTGCACATCTCACACACACACACACTGACCTGAGAGTGTGCACATCTCACACACACACACACTGACCCGAGAGTGTGCACATCTCACACACACCACTGACCCGAGAGTGAGCACATCTCACACACACACACACTGACCCGAGAGTGTGCACATCTCACACACACACACTGACCCGAGAGTGAGCACATCTCACACACACACACTGACCCGAGAGTGTGCACATCTCACACACACCACACTGACCACGAGAGTGTGCACATCTCACACACACACACTGACCCGAGAGTGTGCACATCTCACACACACTGACCGAGAGTGTGCCACATCACACACACACACTGACCCGAGAGTGTGCACATCTCACACACACACTGACCGAGAGTGTGCACATCTCACACACACACTGACCCGAGAGTGAGCACATCTCACAAACACACACTGACCCGAGAGTGTGCACATCTCACACACACACACACTGACCCGAGAGTGTGCACATCCTCACACACACACACTGACCCGAGAGTGAGCACATCTCACACACACACTGACCCGAGAGTGTGCACATCTCACACACACACACACTGACCCGAGAGTGAGCACATCTCACACACACACACTGACCCGAGAGTGTGCACATCTCACACACACACACACTGACCCTGAGTGTGAGCACATCTCACACACACACTGACCCGAGAGTGTGCACATCTCACACACACACACTGACCCGAGAGTGTGCACATCTCACACACACACACTGACCCGAGAGTGTGCACATCTCAGACACACACACTGACCCTGAGAGTGTGCACATCTCACACACACACACACTGACCCGAGAGTGAGCACATCTCACACACACACACTGACCCTGAGAGTGAGCACATCTCACACACACACACACTGACCCGAGAGTGTGCACATCTCACACACACACACTGACCCGAAAGTGAGCACATCTCACACACACACACTGACCCGAGAGTGTGCACATCTCACACACCCACACTGACCCGAGAGTGAGCACATCTCACACACACACACTGACCCGAGAGTGTGCACATCTCACACACACACACTGACCCGAGAGTGTGCACATCTCACACACACACACACACTGACCCGAGAGTGTGCACATCTCACACACACACACTGACCCGAGAGTGTGCACATCTCACACACACACACTGACCCGAGAGTGTGCACATCTCACACACACACTGACCCGAGAGTGTGCACATCTCACACACACACACTGACCCGAGAGTGTGCACATCTCACACACACACACTGACCCGAGAGTGTGCACATCTCACACACACACTGACCCGAGAGTGTGCACATCTCACACACACACACACTGACCCGAGAGTGTGCACATCTCACACACACACACTGACCCGAGAGTGAGCACATCTCACACACACACACTGACCCGAGAGTGAGCACATCTCACACACACACTGACCCGAGAGTGTGCACATCTCACACACACACACTGACCCGAGAGTGTGCACATCTCACACACACACACTGACCCGAGAGTGTGCACATCTCACACACACACACACTGACCCGAGAGTGTGCACATCTCACACACACACACTGACCCGAGAGTGTGCACATCTCCGAGGAGTGAGCACATCACTCACTCACACACACTGACCCGAGAGTGTGCACATCTCACACCCACTCTGACCCGAGAGTGTGCCACTACCTCACCACACACACACTGACCCGAGAGTGTGCACATCTCACACACACACACTTGACCCGAGAGTGTGCTCACTCACACACACACACTGACCCGAGAGTGTTGCACATCTCACATCACACTGACCAGAGTGAGCACATCTCACTGACCGATGTGCACATCTCACACACTCACACTGACCCGAGAGTCTAGCACATCTCACACACCCCACTCTGACCCGAGACAGTGTGCACATATCACACACACACACACTGACCCCTAGAGTGTAGCACATCTCACACACACAAACTGACCCGATAGTGTAGCACATCTCACACAATACAACACTGACCTCGAGAGTGTGCACATTCTCACACACACACTGACCCAGTGCTGCACATCTCACACACACAGCACTGACCCCGAGAGGGTAGCACCATCTCACACACACACTACACTGACCCTGAGAGTGAGTCTCATCTCACACGAACAATACACTGACCCCGAGAGTGTGCACATCTCACACACACACACTGACCCGAGAGTGAGCACATCTCACACACACTGACCCGAGAGTGAGCACATCTCAGACACACACACACTGAGCCGAGAGTGTGCACATCTCACACACACACACACTGACCCGAGAGTGAGCACATCTCACACACACACACTGACCCGAGAGTGTGCACATCTCAGACACACTGACCCGAGAGTGTGCACATCTCACACACACACACACTGACCCGAGAGTGTGCACATCTCACACACACACACTTACCCGAGAGTGAGCACATCTCACACACACACACTCACCCGAGAGTGAGCACATCTCACACACACACACTGACCCGAGAGTGAGCACAACTCACACACACACACACTGACCCGAGAGTGTGCACATCTCACACACACACACTGACCTGAGAGTGTGCACATCTCACACCACACACACTGACCCAGAGTGAGCACATCTCACACACACACACTGACCCTGAGAGTGTGCACATCTCACACACACACACTGACCCGAGAGTGAGCACATCTCACACACACACACTGACCCGAGAGTGTGCACATCTCACACACACACACTGACCCGAGAGTGTGCACATCTCACACACACACACACACTGACCCGAGAGTGAGCACATCTCACACACACACACACTGACCCGAGAGTGTGCACATCTCACACACACACACACTGACCCGAGAGTGTGCACATCTCACACACACACACTGACCCGAGAGTGTGCACATCTCACACACTCACTGACCCGGAGAGTGTGCACATCCACACACTCACTGACCGAGAGTGTGCACATCTCACACACACACGGACCCGAGAGTGTGCACATCTCACACACACACACTGACCCGAGAGTGTGCACATCTCACACACACCACTGACCCGAGAGTGAGCACATCTCACACACACACACTGACCCGAGAGTGTGCACATCTCACACACAACACACAACTGACCCGAGAGTGTGCACATCTCACACACACACACTGACCCGAGAGTGTGCACATCTCACACACACACACTGACCCGAGAGTGTGCACATCTCACACACACACACAGACCCGAGAGTGTGCACATCTCACACACACACACTGACCCGAGTGTGTGCACATCTCACACACACACACACACTGACCCGAGAGTGAGCACATCTCACACACACACACTGACCCGAGAGTGTGCACATCTCACACACACACACACACACACACTGACCCGAGAGTGTGCACATCTCACACACACACACACTGACCCGAGAGTGTGCACATCTCACACACACACACACTGACCCAAGAGTGTGCACATCTCACACACACACACTGACCCGAGAGTGTGCACATCTCACACACACACACACTGACCCGAGAGTGTGCACATCTCACACACACACACTGACCCGAGAGTGTGCACATCTCACACACACACAAACACACTGCCCCGAGAGTGTGCACATCTCACACACACACACACACTGCCCCGAGAGTGTGCACATCTCACACACACACACACACACTGACCCGAGAGTGTGCACATATCACACACACACACACTGACCCGAGAGTGTGCACATCTCACACACACACTGACCCGAGAGTGTGCACATCTCACACACACACACTGACCCGAGAGTGAGCACATCTCACACACACACTGACCCGAGAGTGAGCACATCTCACACACACACCCTGACCCGAGAGTGTGCATATCTCACACACACACACACACTGACCCGAGAGTGTGCACATCTCAGACACACTGACCCGAGAGTGTACACATCTCACACACACACTGACCCGAGAGTGTGCACATCTCACACACACACTGACCCGAGAGTGAGCACATCTCACACACACACACTGACCCGAGAGTGAGCACATCTCACACACACTCACACTGACCCGAGAGTGAGCACATCTCACACACACACACTGACCCGAGAGTGTGCACATCTCACACACACACTGACCCGAGAGTGTGCACATCTCACACACACACACTGACCCTAGAGTGAGCACATCTCACA
Organism: Squalus acanthias; assembly: GCA_030390025.1. Lineage (NCBI taxonomy): Eukaryota > Metazoa > Chordata > Chondrichthyes > Squaliformes > Squalidae > Squalus > Squalus acanthias. Next base: position 1,406,488 of record CM059448.1, read on the forward strand.
CACACACTGACCCGAGAGTGTGCACATCTCACACACACACACTGACCCGAGAGTGAGCACATCTCACACACACACCCTGACCCGAGAGTGTGCACATCTCACACACACACATACACTGACCCGAGAGTGTGCACATCTCAGACACACTGACCCGAGAGTGTGCACAACTCACACACACACTGACCCGAGAGTGTGCACATCTCACACACACTGACCCGAGAGTGAGCACATCTCACACACACACACTGACCCGAAGTGTGCACATCTCACACACACACACTGACCCGAGAGTGAGCACATCTCACACACACACACTGACCTGAGAGTGTGCACATCTCACACACACACACACTGACCCGAGAGTGAGCACATCTCACACACACACACTGACCTGAGAGTGAGCACATCTCACACACACACACTGACCCGAGAGTGTGCACATCTCACACACACACACTGACCCGAGAGTGAGCACATCTCACACACACTGACCCGAGAGTGAGCACATCTCACACACACACACACTGACCCGAGAGTGTGCACATCTCACACACACACACACTGACCCGAGAATGAGCACATCTCACACACTCACACTGACCCGAGAGTGTGCACATCTCAGACACACACACACTGACCCGAGAGTGTGCACATCTCACACACACACACTGACCTGAGAGTGAGCACATCTCACACACACACTGACCGGAGTGTGTGCACATCTCACACACACACACTGACACGAGAGTGAGCACATCTCACACACACACACTGACCCGAGAGTGTGCACATCTCAGACACACTGACCCGAGAGTGTGCACATCTCACACACACACACACTGACCCGAGAGTGAGCACATCTCACACACACACACTGACCTGAGAGTGAGCACATCTCACACACACACACTGACCCGAGAGTGTGCACATCTCACACACACACACTGACCCGAGAGTGAGCACATCTCACACACACACACTGACCCGAAAGTGTGCACATCTCACACACCCACACTGACCCGAGAGTGTGCACATCTCACACACACACTGACCCGAGAGTGTGCACATCTCACACACACACACTGACCCGAGAGTGTGCACATCTCACACACACACTGACCCGAGAGTGTGCACATCTCACACACACACACTGACCCGAGAGTGTGCACATCTCACACACACACACACTGACCCGAGAGTGAGCACATCTCACACACACACACTGACCCGAGAGTGTGCACATCTCACACACACACACTGACCCGAGAGTGTGCACATCTCACACACACACTGACCCGAGAGTGTGCACATCTCACACACACACACTGACCCGAGAGTGAGCACATCTCACACACACACACTGACCCGAGAGTGAGCACATCTCACACACACACACACTGACCCGAGAGTGTGCACATCTCACACACACACTGACCCGAGAGTGTGCACATCTCACACACACACACTGACCCGAGAGTGTGCACATCTCACACACACACACTGACCCGAGAGTGTGCACATCTCACACACACACACTGACCCGAGAGTGAGCACATCTCACACACACACTGACCCGAGAGTGTGAACATCTCACACACACACACTGACCCGAGAGTGAGCACATCTCACACACACACCCTGACCCGAGAGTGTGCACATCTCACACACACACACACTGACCCGAGAGTGTGCACATCTCAGACACACTGACCCGAGAGTGTGCACATCTCACACACACACACTGACCCGAGAGTGTGCACATCTCACACACACACTGACCCGAGAGTGAGCACATCTCACACACACACACTGAACCGAGAGTGTGCACATCTCACACACACACACTGACCCGAGAGTGAGCACATCTCACACACACACACTGACCTGAGAGTGTGCACATCTCACACACACACACTGACCCGAGAGTGAGCACATCTCACACACACTGACCCGAGAGTGAGCACATCTCACACACACACACACTGACCCGAGAGTGTGCACATCTCACACACACACACACTGACCCGAGAATAAGAACATAAGAACATAAGAAATAGGAGCAGGAGTAGGCCAATCGGCCCCTCGAGCCTGCTCCGCCATTCAATAAGATCATGGCTGATCTGATCCTAACCGCCAATCTACTATCTATCACAGAACCATCTCCTGCATCTAACAGAATTGCACACACGAAATAGGAGCAGAATCAGGCTACACAGTCCCTGGGCCCGCTCCACTACCCACAGGGCCATGACCGATCCGAACCTAGACTCATGTCCAAATTCCTGCCCGCTCCCCGTAACCCTTAATGCCCTTTACTTCTAGGAAACTGTCTATTTCTGTTTCAAATTTAATTAATGTTGTAGCTTCTACAGCTTTTTGTGGCAGCATATTCCATGGACCTACCACCCTCTGAGTGAAGTAGTTCCTCCTCATCTCAGTTTTGAAAGAGCAGCCCCTTATTCTAAGACTATGTCCCCTAGTTCTCGTCTCACCCGTCATCGGGAACATCCTCCCCGCATCCACCCGATCCAACCCCTTCACAATCTTATATGTTTCAATAAGATCGCCTCTCATTCTTCTGAACTCCAATGAGTAGAGTCCCAATCTACCCAACCTCTCCTCATATGACCACCCCCTCATCCCCGGGATTAACCGAGTGAACCTTTTTTGCACTGCCTCGAGAGCAAGGATGTCTTTCCTTAAGTAAGGACACCAAAACTGTATGCAGTATTCCAGGTGCGGTCTCACCAATACCTTATACAACTGAAGCAATACCTCCCTATTTTTATATTCTATCCCCCTAGCAATGAAAGCCAACATTCCATTTGCCTTCTTAATCACTTGCTGCACCTGCATACTAACCTTTTGAGTTTCGTGCACCAGGACCCCCAGATCCCTTTGCACTTCAGTACTCTCCAGTTTCTTGCCATTAAGATAATAAATTGCTCTAGGATTTTTCCTGCCAAAGTGCATCACCTCACACTTTCCAGTGTTGTATTCCATCTGCCAAATCTCTGCCCACTTACTTAGCCTGTCTATGTCCCCTTGCAGGTTTTTTATGTCCTCCTCACTCACTACTTTCCCTCCCATCTTTGTATCATCTGCAAATTTTGATATGTTACACTTGGTCCCTTCCTCCAAATCGTTAATATAGATTGTGAAGAGTTGGGGACCCAGCACTGACCCCTGTGGAACACCACTAGTTACTGATTGCCAGTCTGAGAATGAACCATTTATCCCAACTCTTTGCTTTCTGTTAGATAGCCAATCCTCTATCCATGCCAGAATATTACCCCCAATCCCGTGATTTTTTACCTTAAGCAATAATCTTTTGTGTGGCACCTTGTCAAATGCCTTTTGGAAGTCTAAATACAGTACGTCCACTGGTTCCCCTTTATCCACTCTATATGTTACTTCCTCAAAGAACTCCAGCAAATTTGTCAAACATGACTTCCCCTTCGTAAAACCATGCTGACTTTGTCCTATTAAATTATGATTATCCAAATGTCCTGTTACTGTTTCCTTAATAATGGACTCCAAAATTTTACCTACCACAGATGTTAGGCTAACCGGTCTATAGTTACCAGCCTTCTGTCTACTGCCCTTTTTAAATAAGGGTGTTACATTAGCAGTTTTCCAGTCTGCCGGGACCTTAGCGGAATCCAGGGAGTTTTGAAAAATTATTACCAATGCATCTACAATCCCTACCGCCACTTCCTTCAAGACTCTAGGATGTAAGCCATCAGGTCCAGGTGATTTATCCGCCTTGAGTCCCATTATTTTACCGAGTACCACTTCCTTAGTGATTTTGATCGTGTTTAGCTCCTCTCCCCATATAGCCCCCTGTTTGTCCAGTGTTGGGATATTCTTAGTGTCCTCTACTGTAAAGACTGATACAAAATATTCATTCAGTGTTTTTGCCATCTCCATATTTCCCACCATTAATTTCCCGGTCTCATCCTCTAAGGGACCAACATTTACTTTAGCCACCCTTTTTCTTTTTATATAACTATAAAAACTCTTACTATCTGTTTTTATGAGCACATCTCACACACTCACACTGACCCGAGAGTGTGCACATCTCAGACACACACACACTGACCCGAGAGTGTGCACATCTCACACACACACACACTGACCTGAGAGTGAGCACATCTCACACACACACTGACCCGAGAGTGTGCACATCTCACACACACAAACACTGACCCGAGAGTGAGCACATCTCACACACACACACTGACCCGAGAGTGTGCACATCTCAGACACACTGACCCGAGAGTGTGCACATCTCACACACACACACTGACCCGAGAGTGAGCACATCTCACACACACACACTGACCTGAGAGTGAGCACATCTCACACACACACACACTGACCCGAGAGTGTGCACATCTCACACACACACACTGACCCGAGAGTGAGCAAATCTCACACACACACACACTGACCCGAGAGTGTGCACATCTCACACACACACACTGACCCGAGAGTGTGCACATCTCACACACACACTGACCCGAGAGTCTGCACATCTCACACACCCACACTGACCCGAGAGTGTGCACATATCACACACACACACACTGACCCGAGAGTGAGCACATCTCACACACACACACTGCCCCGAGAGTGTGCACATCTCACACACACACTGACCCGAGAGTCTGCACATCTCACACACACACACACTGACCCGAGAGTGTGCACATCTCACACACACACACACTGACCTGAGAGTGAGCACATCTCACACACACACTGACCCGAGAGTGTGCACATCTCACACACACACACTGACCCGAGAGTGTGCACATCTCACACACACACACTGACCCGAGAGTGTGCACATCTCACACACACACACTGACCTGAGAGTGTGCACATCTCACACACACACACACTGACCCGAGAGTGAGCACATCTCACACACACACACTGACCTGAGAGTGAGCACATCTCACACACACACACACTGACCCGAGAGTGTGCACATCTCACACACACACACTGACCCGAGAGTGAGCACATCTCACACACACACACACTGACCCGAGAGTGTGCACATCTCACACACCCACACTGACCCGAGAGTGAGCACATCTCACACACACACACTGCCCCGAGAGTGTGCACATCTCACACACACACACTGACCTGAGAGTGTGCACATCTCACACACACACACACACTAACCCGAGAGTGTGCACATCTCACACACACACTGACCCGAGAGGGTGCACATCTCACACACACACACTGACCCGAGAGTGTGCACATCTCACACACACACTGACCCGAGAGTCTGCACATCTCACACACCCACACTGACCCGAGAGTGTGCACATCTCACACACACACACTGACCCGAGAGTGTGCACATCTCACACACACACTGACCCGAGAGTCTGCACATCTCACACACACACACACTGACCCGAGAGTGTGCACATCTCACACACACACACTGACCCGAGAGTGAGCACATCTCACACACACTCACACTGACCCGAGAGTGAGCACATCTCACACACACTGACCCGAGAGTGTGCACATCTCACACACACACACTGACCCGAGAGTGTGCACATCTCACACACACACACTGACCCGAGAGTGTGCACATCTCACACACACACACACTGACCCGAGAGTGTGCACATCTCACACACACACATCCTGACCCGAGAGTGAGCACATCTCACACACACACACACTGACCCGAGAGTGTGCACATCTCACACACCCACACTGACCCGAGAGTGTGCACATCTCACACACACACTGCCCCGAGAGTGTGCACATCTCACACACACACACTGCCCCGAGAGTGTGCACATCTCACACACACACTGACCCGAGAGTGAGCACATCTCACACACACACTGACCCGAGAGTGTGCACATCTCACACACACACTGACCCGAGAGTGAGCACATCTCAGACACACTGACCCGAGAGTGTGCACATCTCACACACACACACTGACCCGAGAGTGTGCACATCTCACACACACACTGACCCGAGAGTCTGCACATCTCACACACCCACACTGACCCGAGAGTGTGCACATCTCACACACACACACACTGACCCGAGAGTGAGCACATCTCACACACACACACTGCCCCGAGAGTGTGCACATCTCACACACACACACTGACCCGAGAGTCTCCACATCTCACACACACACACACTGACCCGAGAGTGTGCACATCTCACACACACACACACTGACCCGAGAGTGTGCACATCTCACACACACACTGACCCGAGAGTCTGCACATCTCACACACACACACTGACCCGAGAGTGTGCACATCTCACACACACACACTGACCCGAGAGTGAGCACATCTCACACACACACACACTGACCCGAGAGTGTGCACATCTCACACACCCACACTGACCCGAGAGTGTGCACATCTCACACACACACTGACCCGAGAGTGTGCACATCTCACACACACACACTGACCCGAGAGTGTGCACATCTCACACACACACTGACCCGAGAGTCTGCACATCTCACACACCCACACTGACCCGAGAGTGTGCACATATCACACACACACACACTGACCCGAGAGTGAGCACATCTCACACACACACACTGCCCCGAGAGTGTGCACATCTCACACACACACTGACCCGAGAGTGTGCACATCTCACACACACACACTGACCCGAGAGTGTGCACATCTCACACACACACACTGACCCGAGAGTGTGCACATCTCACACACACACTGACCCGAGAGTCTGCACATCTCACACACCCACACTGACCCGAGAGTGTGCACATATCACACACACACACACTGACCCGAGAGTGAGCACATCTCACACACACACACTGCCCCGAGAGTGTGCACATCTCACACACACACACTGACCCGAGAGTGTGCACATCTCACACACACACTGACCCGAGAGTCTGCACATCTCACACACACACACACTGACCCGAGAGTGTGCACATCTCACACACACACACACTGACCCGAGAGTGTGCACATCTCACACACACACTGACCCGAGAGTGTGCACATCTCACACACACACTGACCCGAGAGTGAGCACATCACACACACACACACACACTGCCACGAGAGTGTGCACATCTCCCACACACACACACACACTGCCCCGAGAGTGTGCACATCTCACACACACACTGACCCGAGAGTGAGCACATCTCACACACACACACTGACCCGACAGTGAGCACATCTCACACACACACACTGACCCGAGAGTGAGCACATCTCACACACACACACACTGACCCGAGAGTGTGCACATCTCACACACACACACACTGACCCGAGAGTGTGCACATCTCAAACCCACACACACTGACCCGAGAGTGAGCACATCTCACACACACACACTGACCTGAGAGTGTGCACATCTCAAACCCACACACACTGACCCGAGAGTGAGCACATCTCACACACACACACTGACCCAGAGTGAGCACATCTCACACACACTGACCCGAGAGTGAGCACATCTCACACACACACACACTGACCCGAGAGTGAGCACATCTCACACACACACACTGACCCGAGAGTGTGCACATCTCAGACACACTGACCCGAGAGTGTGCACATCTCACACACACACACACTGACCCGAGAGTGTGCACATCTCACACACACTGGCCCGAGAGTGTGCACATCTCACACACACACACTGACCCGAGAGTGTGCACATCTCACACACACACACACACTGCCCCGAGAGTGTGCACATCTCACACACACACACACACTGACCCGAGAGTGTGCACATCTCACACACACACACAGACCCGAGAGTGTGCACATCTCACACACACACACTGACCCGAGTGTGTGCACATCTCACACACACACACACTGACCCGAGAGTGAGCACATCTCACACACACACACTGACCCGAGAGTGTGCACATCTCGCACACACACACACACACACACTGACCCGAGTGTGTGCACATCTCACACACACACACACTGACCCGAGAGTGTGCACATCTCACACACACACACTGACCCGAGAGTGTGCACATCTCACACACACACACACTGACCCGAGAGTGTGCACATCTCACACACACACTGACCCGAGAGTGTGCACATCTCACACACACACACTGACCCGAGAGTGTGCACATCTCACACACACACACACTGACCCGAGAGTGTGCACATCTCACACACACACACTGACCCGAGAGTGTGCACATCTCACACACACACACTGACCCGAGAGTGTGCACATCTCACACACACACACTGACCCGAGAGTGTGCACATCTCACACACACACACTGACCCGAGAGTGTGCACATCTCACACACACACTGACCCGAGAGTGTGCACATCTCACACACACACACTGACCCGAGAGTGTGCACATCTCACACACACACACTGACCCGAGAGTGTGCACATCTCACACACACACACTGACCCGAGAGTGTGCACATCTCACACACACACACACTGACCCGAGAGTGAGCACATCTCACACACACACACTGACCCGAGAGTGTGCACATCTCACACACACACACTGACCCGAGAGTGTGCACATCTCACACACACACACACTGACCCGAGAGTGTGCACATCTCAGACACACTGACCCGAGAGTGTGCACATCTCACACACACACTGACCCGAGAGTGTGCACATCTCACACACACACTGACCCGAGAGTGAGCACATCTCACACACACACACTGACCCGAGAGTGAGCACATCTCACACACACTCACACTGACCCGAGAGTGAGCACATCTCACACACACACACTGACCCGAGAGTGTGCACATCTCACACACACACTGACCCGAGAGTGTGCACATCTCACACACACACACTGACCCGAGAGTGAGCACATCTCACACACACACTGACCCGAGAGTGTGCACATCTCACACACACACTGACCCGAGAGTCTGCACATCTCACACACACACACACTGACCCGAGAGTGTGCACATCTCACACACACACACACTGACCCGAGAGTGTGCACATCTCACACACACACTGACCCGAGAGTGTGCACATCTCACACACACACACAGACCCGAGAGTGGCACATCTCACACACACCTGACCCGAGAGTCTGCACAACTCACACACCCACACTGACGACGTAGTGTGCACATCTCTCACACCACCTACAACTGACCCAGAGTGTGCACATCTCACAACCACACTGGACCTCGAGAGTCTGCACATCTCGACACACACACACACTGACCTGTGGGTGGGGGTGTGAGAGTGTGCCCATCCACACACACACACTGACCCGAGAGTGAAGCACATCTCACACACACTCACACTGACCCTAGATTGAGCACATCACACACACACTGACCCGAGAGTGTGCACATCTCACACACACACACTGGACCCGAGAGTGTGCACAACTCACACACACACACTGACCCCGAAGAGTGTGCACATGCTCACACCACACACCACACAGACCCAGAGTGTGCACATCTCACACACACACACACTGAGCCCGAGAGTGTGCACATCTCACACACACCTGACCCGAGAGTGAGCACATCTCACACACACACACTGACCCGAGAGTGTGCACATCTCACACACACACACTGACCCGAGAGTGTGCACATCTCACACACACACACTGACCCGAGAGTGTGCACATCTCACACACACACACTGACCCAGAGTGTGCACATCTCACACACACACACTGACCCGAGAGTGTGCACATCTCACACACACACTGACCCGAGAGTGTGCACATCTCACACACACACTGACCCGAGAGTGAGCACATCTCACACACACACACTGACCCGAGAGTGTGCAGCATCTCACACACACACACCTGACCCGAGAGTGTGCACAATCTCACACACACACACTGACCCGAGAGTGAGCACATCTCACACACACACACTGACCCGAGAGTGTGCACATCTCAACACACACACACTGACCCGAGAGTGTGCACATCACACACACACACACTGGACCCGAGAGTGTGCACATCACACACACAACACACTGACCCGAGAGTGTGCACATCTCACACACACACACTGACCCGAGAGTGAGCACATCTCACACACACACACTGACCCGAGAGTGTGCACATCTCACACACACTGACCCGAGAGTGAGCACATCTCACACACACACACTGACCCGAGAGTGTGCACATCTCACACACACAACACTGACCCGAGAGTGTGCACATCTCACACACACACACTGACCCGAGAGTGTGCACATCTCACACACACACACACTGACCCGAGAGTGTGCACATCTCACACACACACTGACCCGAGAGTGTGCACATCTCACACACACACACTGACCCGAGAGTGTGCACATCTCACACACACACACTGACCCGAGAGTGTGCACATCTCACACACACACACTGACCCGAGAGTGTGCACATCTCACACACACACACTGACCCGAGAGTGTGCACATCTCACACACACACACACTGACCCGAGAGTGTGCACATCTCACACACACACACACTGACCCGAGAGTGTGCACATCTCACACACACACACTGACCCGAGAGTGTGCACATCTCACACACACACTGACCCGAGAGTGTGCACATCTCACACACACACACTGACCCGAGAGTGAGCACATCTCACACACACACTGACCCGAGAGTGAGCACATCTCACACACACACACTGACCCGAGAGTGTGCACATCTCACACACACACACACTGACCCGAGAGTGTGCACATCTCACACACACACTGACCCGAGAGTGTGCACATCTCACACACACACTGACCCGAGAGTGTGCACATCTCACACACACACTGACCCGAGAGTGAGCACATCTCACACACACACGACCCGTAGTGTGCACATCTCACACACACCACACGACCCGAAGTGTGCACATCTCACACACACACACACTGACCCGAGAGTGTGCACATCTCACACACACACACTGACCCGAGAGTGTGCACATCTCACACACACACACTGACCCGAGAGTGTGCACATCTCACACACACACACTGACCCAGAGTGAGCACATCTCACACACACACACTGACCCGAGAGTGTGCACACTCACACACACACTGACCCGAGAGTGTGCACATCTCACACACACACACTGACCCGAGAGTGTGCACATCTCACACACACACACTGACCCGAGAGTGTAGCACATCTCACACACACACACACTGACCCGAGAGTGTGCACATCTCACACACACACACTGACCCCGAGAGTGAGCACATCTCACACACACACACTGACCCGAGAGTGTGCACATCTCACACACACACACACTGACCCGAGAGTGTGCACATCTCACACACACACACTGACCCGAGAGTGTGCACATCTCACACACACACACCTGACCCGAGAGTGTGCACATCTCACACACACACACTGACCCGAGAGTGTGCACATCTCACACCACACACACACGACCCGAGAGTGTGCACATCTCACACACACACACTGACCCGAGAGTGTGCACATCTCACACACACACTGACCCGAGAGTGTGCACATCTCACACACACACTGACCCGAGAGTGTGCACATCTCACACACACACTGACCCGAGAGTGAGCACATCTCACACACACACACACTGACCCGAGAGTGTGCACATCTCACACACACACTGACCCGAGAGTGTGCACATCTCACACACACACACTGACCCGAGAGTGAGCACATCTCACACACACACACTGACCCGAGAGTGAGCACATCTCACACACACACACTGACCCGAGAGTGTGCACATCTCACACACACACACTGACCCGAGAGTGTGCACATCTCACACACACACACTGACCCGAGAGTGAGCACATCTCACACACACACACTGACCCGAGAGTGTGCACATCTCACACACACACACTGACCCGAGAGTGTGCACATCTCACACACACACACACACTGACCCGAGAGTGTGCACATCTCACACACACACACACTGACCCGAGAGTGTGCACATCTCACACACACACACTGACCCGAGAGTGTGCACATCTCACACACACACACACACACACTGACCCGAGAGTGTGCACATCTCACACACACACACTGACCTGAGAGTGTGCACATCTCACACACACTGACCCGAGAGTGTGCACATCTCACACACACACACTGACCCGAGAGTGAGCACATCTCACACACACACACTGACCCGAGAGTGTGCACATCTCACACACACACACACTGACCCGAGAGTGTGCACATCACACACACACACACTGACCCGAGAGTGAGCACATCTCACACACACACACTGACCCGAGAGTGTGCACATCTCACACACACACACACTGACCCGAGAGTGTGCACATCACACACACACACACTGACCCGAGAGTGAGCACATCTCACACACACACACTGACCGAGAGTGTGCACATCTCACACACACACACTGACCCGAGAGTGTGCACATTTCACACACACACACACACTGACCCGAGAGTGAGCACATCTCACACACACACTCTGACCCGAGAGTGTGCACATCTCACACACACACACTGCCCCGAGAGTGTGCACATCTCACACACACACACACTGACCCGAGAGTGTGCACATCTCACACACACACACACACACTGACCCGAGAGTGTGCACATCTCACACACACTGACCCGAGAGTGAGCACATCTCACACACACACTGACCCGAGAGTGTGCACATCTCACACACACACACTGACCCGAGAGTGAGCACATCTCACACACACACACTGACCCGAGAGTGTGCACATCTCACACACACACACACACTGACCCGAGAGTGTGCACATCACACACACACACACACTGACCCGAGAGTGTGCACATCTGACACACACACACTGACCCGAGAGTGAGCACATCTCACACACACACACTGACCCGAGAGTGTGCACATCTCACACACACACACTGACCCGAGAGTGTGCACATCTCACACACACACACACACTGACCCGAGAGTGAGCACATCTCACACACACACTCTGACCCGAGAGTGTGCACATCTCACACACACACACTGCCCCGAGAGTGTGCACATCTCACACACACACACTGACCCGAGTGTGCACAACTCACACACACACACTGACCCGAGAGTGTGCACATCTCACACACACACACTGACCCGAGAGTGTGCACAACTCACACACACACACACTGACCCGAGAGTGTGCACATCTCACACACACACACTGACCCGAGAGTGTGCACATCTCACACACACACACACACACTGACCCGAGAGTGTGCACATCTCACACACACACACTGACCCGAGAGTGTGCACATCTCACACACACACACTGACCCGAGAGTGTGCACATCTCACACACACACACACACACTGACCCGAGAGTGTGCACATCTCACACACACACACTGACCCGAGAGTGTGCACATCTGACACACACACACACACTGACCCGAGAGTGTGCACATCTCACACACACACACACACTGACCCGAGAGTGAGCACATCTCACACAAACACACACACACTGACCCGAGAGTGTGCACATCTCACACACACACTGACCCGAGAGTGAGCACATCACACACACACACACTGACCCGAGAGTGTGCACATCTGACACACACACACTGACCCGAGAGTGAGCACATCTCACACACACACACTGACCCGAGAGTGTGCACATCTCACACACACACACACACTGACCCGAGAGTGTGCACATCTCACACACACTCACACTGACCCGAGAGTGTGCACATCCCACACACACACACACTGACCCGAGAGTGTGCACATCTCACACACACACACACTGACCCGAGAGTGTGCACATCTCACACACACACACACTGACCCGAGAGTGTGCACATCTCACACACACACACTGACCCGAGAGTGTGCACATCTCACACACACACACACTGACCCGAGAGTGTGCACATCACACACACACACACTGACCCGAGAGTGTGCACATCTGACACACACACACTGACCCGAGAGTGAGCACATCTCACACACACACACTGACCCGAGAGTGAGCACATCTCACACACACACACTGACCCGAGAGTGAGCACATCTCACACACACACACCCTGACCCGAGAGTGAGCACATCTCACACACACACACTGACCCGAGAGTGAGCACATCTCACACACACACACTGACCCGAGAGTGAGCACATCTCACACACACACACTGACCCGAGAGTGTGCACATCTCTCACACACACACTGATCCATGGGTAGGTACAGCTCCTATTGTGGATCTATGACTTTACATCGCTGTGCACGGACTGGGCTTGGCACGGGTTCTGGCCAATGACCTTCACTGGACAGCATTATCAGAAGCCAAGTGCCACGATTTATACCTACAAGACGGTCCCACCAGTGAATGGGAATCTCTACCACACTGAATCACACCCACACTCGGCCTTAAATGATTAACATTGAGACAGGGTTGGGAACCTGCCCCTCGCCATCGAGCACATTACTTTAAGCTGAAGGCACCGCACCGCCTCCGCACTGTGTGCAGGAAGCTGTACAAATCAAAACAACAAACTTCCCTGCCCAACCTTCCCCACGGTCCAATCTCTGTTCCCATCAAAATAATCAGAATGGCAATGTCCAATAGGCTCACTGTACAAATGCACAGCCCGCTGTGATGTTAAGCCCGAGAGACCTGGGAATCCCAGCTTCAATGCTCAGTCTGGTGCCGTCAGCTGATGACAGCGGAGATGGTGCGAGCGTTGCGACAATTGGGCTCAGTGCCCTGGACCCCAACAAGACTTAATGCCCATGGAATTCCTACCCAACTGAGAGTCAGTGCCTGTGGAACCCGTACCCCAGTGAGAGTCAGTGTCTGTGGAACCCGTACTCCAGTGAGAGACAGTGTCTGTGTGACCCTTACCCCAGTGAGAGTCAGTGTCTGTGGAACCCGTACCCCAGTGAGAGTCAGTGTCTGTGGAACCTGTACTCCAGTGAGAGTCAGTGTCTGTGGAACCCGTACCCCAGTGAGAGTCAGTGTCTGTGGAACTGTACCCCAGGGAGAGTCAGTGTCTGTGGAACCCGTACCCCAGTGAGAGTCAGTGTTTGTGGAACCCGTACCCCAGTGAGAGTCAGTGTTTGTGGAACCCGTACCCCAGTGAGAGTCAGTGTCTGTGGAACCCGTACCCCAGTGAGAGTCAGTGTCTGTGGAATTCCTACCCAACTGAGAGTCAGTGCCAATGGAACCCGTACCCCAGTGAGAGTCAGTGTGTGTGGAACCCGTACCCCAGTGAGAGTCAGTGTGTGTGGAACCCGTACCCCACTGAGAGTCAGTGTCTGTGGAACCCGTCCCCCAGTGAGAGTCAGTGTGTGTGGAACCCGTACCCCAGTGAGAGTCAGTGTCTGTGGAACCCGTACCCCAGTGAGAGTCAGTGTGTGTGGAACCCGTACCCCAGTGAGAGTCAGTGTCTGTGGAATTCCTACCCAACTGAGAGTCAGTGCCAATGGAACCCGTACCCCAGTGAGAGTCAGTGTGTGTGGAACCCGTACCCCAGTGAGAGTCAGTGTCTCTGGAACCCGTACCCCAGTGAGAGTCAGTGTTTGTGGAACCCGTACCACAGTGAGAGTCAGTGTCTGTGGAACTGTACCCCAGTGAGTCAGTGTCTGTGGAACAAGTACCCCAGTGAGAGTGAGTGTCTGTGGAACCCGTACCCCAGTGAGAGTCAGTGTTTGTGGAACCAGTACCCCAGTGAGAGTCAGTGTCTCTGGACCCCGTACCCCAGTGAGAGTCAGTGTGTGTGGAACCCGTACCCCAGTGAGAGTCAGTGTCTGTGGAACCCGTACCCCAGTGATAGTCAGTGTCTCTGGAACCCGTACCCCAGTGAGAGTCAGTGTGTGTGGAACCCGTACCCCAGTGAGAGTTAGTGTTTGTGGAACCCGTACCCCAGTGAGAGTCAGTGTTTGTGGAACCCATACCCCAGTGAGAGTCAGTGTCTGTGGAACCCGTACCCAAGTGATAGTCAGTGTTTGTGGAACCCGTACCCCAGTGAGAGTCAGTGCCAATGGAACCCGTACCCCAGTGAGAGTCAGTGTCTGTGGAACCCGTACCCCAGTGAGAGTCAGTGTCCGTGGAACCTGTACCCCAGTGAGAGTCAGTGTCTGTGGAACCCGTACCCCAGTGAGAGTCAGTGTCTGTGGAACCCGTACCCCAGTGAGAGTCAGTGTCTCTGGAACCCGTACCCCAGTGAGAGTCAGTGCCAATGGAACCCGTACCCCAGTGAGAGTCAGTGTCTGTGGAACCCGTACCCCAGTGAGAGTCAGTGTCCGTGGAACCTGTACCCCAGTGAGAGTCAGTGTCTGTGGAACCCGTACCCCAGTGAGAGTCAGTGTCTGTGGAACCCGTACCCCAGTGAGAGTCAGTGTCTGTGGAACTGTACCCCAGTGAGTCAGTGTCTGTGGAATTGTACCCTAGTGAGAGTCAGTGTCTGTGGAACTGTACCCCAGTGAGAGTCAGTGTCTGTGGAACCCGTACCCCAGTGAGAGTCAGTGTCTGTGGAACCCGTACCCCAGTGAGAGTCAGTATCTGTGGAACCCGTACCCCAGTGAGAGTCAGTGTCTGTGGAACCCGTACCCCATTGAGAGTCAGTGTTTGTGGAACCTGTACCCTAGTGAGAGTCAGTGTCTGTGGAACTGTACCCCAGTGAGAGTCAGTGTCTGTGGAATTGTACCCCAGTGAGATTCAGTGTCTGTGGAACCCGTACCCCAGTGATAGTCAGTGTCTCTGGAACCCGTACCCCAGTGAGAGTCAGTGTGTGTGGAACCCGTACCCCAGTGAGAGTTAGTGTTTGTGGAACCCGTACCCCAGTGAGAGTCAGTGTTTGTGGAACCCATACCCCAGTGAGAGTCAGTGTCTGTGGAACCCGTACTCAAGTGATAGTCAGTGTTTGTGGAACCCGTACCCCAGTGAGAGTCAGTGCCAATGGAACCCGTACCCCAGTGAGAGTCAGTGTCTGTGGAACCCGTACCCCAGTGAGAGTCAGTGTCCGTGGAACCTGTACCCCAGTGAGAGTCAGTGTCTGTGGAACCCGTACCCCAGTGAGAGTCAGTGTCTGTGGAACCCGTACCCCAGTGAGAGTCAGTGTCTCTGGAACCCGTACCCCAGTGAGAGTCAGTGCCAATGGAACCCGTACCCCAGTGAGAGTCAGTGTCTGTGGAACCCGTACCCCAGTGAGAGTCAGTGTCCGTGGAACCTGTACCCCAGTGAGAGTCAGTGTCTGTGGAACCCGTACCCCAGTGAGAGTCAGTGTCTGTGGAACCCGTACCCCAGTGAGAGTCAGTGTCTGTGGAACTGTACCCCAGTGAGTCAGTGTCTGTGGAATTGTACCCTAGTGAGAGTCAGTGTCTGTGGAACTGTACCCCAGTGAGAGTCAGTGTCTGTGGAACCCGTACCCCAGTGAGAGTCAGTGTCTGTGGAACCCGTACCCCAGTGAGAGTCAGTATCTGTGGAACCCGTACCCCAGTGAGAGTCAGTGTCTGTGGAACCCGTACCCCATTGAGAGTCAGTGTTTGTGGAACCTGTACCCTAGTGAGAGTCAGTGTCTGTGGAACTGTACCCCAGTGAGAGTCAGTGTCTGTGGAATTGTACCCCAGTGAGATTCAGTGTTTGTGGAACCCGTACCCCAGTGAGAGTCAGTGTCTGTGGAACTGTACCCCAGTGAGAGTCAGTATCTGTGGAACCCGTACCCCAGTGAGAGTCAGTGTCTGTGGGGCCCGTACCCCAATAGTTGGCTCCATGAGGACAGAATGAGTTGTGTTCCAATCTGCTGCAGTCTCTTATCTTCAGTATGTGGGATGTCCTGAGCGACATTGTCAGCTCTTCTCGGCAGATCCGAGCTCAAAATCTCCATCCTTCTCTCACACCCACTTTAATTACTGTTACACTCGGCTCTGACTGTACAGTACCAGCCCCTCACTATACTAACAGGCTTAACCCAACCCTTATACCGAGGGTGCTCTGCAGTGTGTGCCAGTCCTCAGGAGCCTGGCTGGAGCGGCTGATTCTAGCTGCCTGCACACAGATGTGCCTCCTACTCGTTCAATGCAGCACATCTGTGAGTCTGCTCACGGGGGCGACAGGATTGCAATTCCGCCTTTGCACCGACACAGCGGGAAAGGCTCTCGCAATTTCAGCTCTTGCAACTGTTGAATGAGGCAGAGCGGGAGGCATGCGGGCCGGGCGATGGGTGAGTGGGATCGGACCGTGCCACTGTCCTCTGGGCACTGGGGCTGTTGCGGGGCAGTGTGAGGAGCTGCAGATGTTGGTGCCGGGCGCAGTCTCTGTCAGCCTCCAGTAGCCATGACTGTAGACTGTTACCCAGTCACACACACAGTAATCAGTCTGGAGCCAAGGTACTGGGGACTGACGTCCGTTGCTTCTTTACGCACTTTACTGACGCACATTGAGCGGGAGGCGGCTCGACTCCGGCATCAGCAGCGGGTGACGCCAGCTCCGCATTCACCTGCATTCCTCCCAGCTCTCCCCCTCCGCGCTCACATTCAACCTTTTATTCGCTATTTCTTCCCTCTATTATTAACCCTCCATTATCCCCTTTAGATTAACCCTTTATCTTTCGGTATTAGCCTCCCCTCTCTCTCCTCTCACTTCCTCGGTTACTAACTCTGCATTAATCCTTCATTCCTCTGTTATTTTGTTCTCTCTCTCCCCCATGCTCACTCGCCTCTGAGTCAGAAAGCCATGGGTTCAACGCCCACCCCAGAGACTTAATCCAGGCTGACACTCCCAGTGTAATACTGAGGGAGCGCCGCACTGTCGGGAGGCAGTACTGAGGGAGCGCCGCACTGTCGGAGGGGCAGAACTGAGGGAGAGCCGCACTGTCGGAGGGGCAGTACTGAGGGAGGGCCGCACTGTCAGAGGGGCAGTACTGAGGGAGCGCCGCACTGTCGGAGGGGCAGTACTGAGGGAGTGCCGCACTGTCGGAGGGGCAGTACTGAGGGAGCGCCGCACTGTCGGAGGGGCAGTACTGAGGGAGCGCCGCACTGTCGGGAGGCAGTACTGAGGGAGCGCCGCACTGTCGGAGGGGCAGAACTGAGGGAGAGCCGCACTGTCGGAGGGGCAGTACTGAGGGAGGGCCGCACTGTCAGAGGGGCAGTACTGAGGGAGCGCCGCACTGTCGGAGGGGCAGTACTGAGGGAGTGCCGCACTGTCGGAGGGGCAGTACTGAGGGAGCGCCGCACTGTCGGAGGGGCAGTACTGAGGGAGCGCCGCACTGTCGGAGGGGCAGAACTGAGGGAGAGCCGCACTGTCGGAGGGGCAGTACTGAGGGAGGGCCGCACTGTCAGAGGGGCAGTACTGAGGGAGCACCGCACTGTCGGAGGGGCAGTACTGAGGGAGGGCCGCACTGTCAGAGGGCAGTACTGAGGGAGCGCCGCACTGTCGGGAGGCAGTACTGAGGGAGCGCCGCACTGTCGGAGGGGCAGAACTGAGGGAGAGCCGCACTGTCGGAGGGGCAGTACTGAGGGAGGGCCGCACTGTCAGAGGGGCAGTACTGAGGGAGCGCCGCACTGTCGGAGGGGCAGTACTGAGGGAGTGCCGCACTGTCGGAGGGGCAGTACTGAGGGAGCGCCGCACTGTCGGAGGGGCAGTACTGAGGGAGCGCCGCACTGTCGGAGGGGCAGAACTGAGGGAGAGCCGCACTGTCGGAGGGGCAGTACTGAGGGAGGGCCGCACTGTCAGAGGGGCAGTACTGAGGGAGCACCGCACTGTCGGAGGGGCAGTACTGAGGGAGGGCCGCACTGTCAGAGGGCAGTACTGAGGGGGCGCCGCACTGTCGGAGGGGCAGTACTGAGGGAGCGCCGCACTGTCGGAGGGGCAGTACTGAGGGAGCGCCGCACTGTCGGAGGGGCAGTACTGAGGGAGCGCCGCACTGTCGGAGGGGCGGTACTGAGGGAGCGCCGCACTGTCGGAGGGGCGGTACTGAGGGAGCGCCGCACTGTCGGAGGGGCAGTACTGAGGGAGCGCCGCACTGTCGGAGGGGCAGTACTGAGGGAGCGCCGCACTGTCGGAGGGGCAGAACTGAGGGAGAGCCGCACTGTCGGAGGGGCAGTACTGAGGGAGGGCCGCACTGTCAGAGGGCAGTACTGAGGGGGCGCCGCACTGTCGGAGGGGCAGTACTGAGGGAGCGACGCACTGTCGGAGGGGCAGTACTGAGGGAGCGCCGCACTGTCGGAGGGGCAGTACTGAGGGAGGGCTGCACTGTCGGAGGGCAGTACTGAGGGGGCGCCGCACTGTCGGAGGGCAGTACTGAGGGGGCGCCGCACTGTCAGAGGGGCAGTACTGAGGGAGTGCCGCACTGTCGGAGGGGCAATACTGAGGGAGCGCCGCACTGTCGGAGGGCAGTACTGAGGGAGTGCCGCACTGTCGGAGGGGCTGTACTGAGGGAGCACCGCACTGTCGGAGGGGCAGTACTGAGGGAACGCCGCACTGTCGGAGGGGCTGTACTGAGGGAGCGCCGCACTGTCGGAGGGGCAGTACTGAGGGAGCGCCGCACTGTCGGAGGGGCAGTACTGAGGGAGCGCCGCACTGTCGGAGGGCAGTACTGAGGGAGCGCCGCACTGTCGGAGGGGCAGTACTGAGGGAGTGCCGCACTGTCGGAGGGGCTGTACTGAGGGAGCGCCGCACTGTCGGAGGGGCAGTACTGAGGGAGCGCCGCACTGTCGGAGGGGCAGTACTGAGGGAGCGCCGCACTGTCAGAGGGGCAGTACTGAGGGAGCGCCGCACTGTCGGAGGGGCAGTACTGAGGGAGTGCCGCACTGTCGGAGGGGCTGTACTGAGGGAGCGCCACACTGTCGGAGGGGCAGTACTGAGGGAGCGCCGCACTGTCGGAGGGCAGTACTGAGGGGGCGCCGCACTGTCAGAGGGCAGTACTGAGGGAGCGCCGCACTGTCGGAGGGGCAGTACTGAGGGGGCGCCGCACTGTCGGAGGGGCAGTACAGAGGGAGCGCCGCACTGTCGGAGGGGCAGTACAGAGGGAGCGCCGCACTGTCGGAGGGGCAGTACAGAGGTAGCGCCGCACTATCGGAGGGGCAGTACCGAGGGAGCGCCGCACTGTCGGAGGGGCAGTGCCGAGGGAGCACCGCACTGTCGGAGGGGCTGTACCGAGGGAGCGCTGCACTGTCGGAGGGGCTGTACCGAGGGAGTGCCGCACAGTCGGAGGGGCAATACCGAGGAAGCACCGCACTGTCCGAGGGGCAGTACTGAGGGATGGCCGCACTGTTGGAGGGGCAGTACCGAGGAAGTGCCGCACTGTCGGAGGGGCAGTACTGAGGGAGCGCCGCACTGTCGGAGGGGCAGTACTGAGGGATGGCCGCACTGTCGGAGGGGTAGTACTGAGGAAGCGCCGCACTGTCGGAGGGTCAGTACTGAGGGAGCGCTGCACTGTCGGAGGGTCAGTACCGAAGGAGTGCCGCACTGTCGGAGGGGCAGTACCGAAGGAGCGCCGCACTGTTGGAGGGGCTGTACTGAGGGAGCGCCGCACTGTCGGAGGGGCAGTACTAAGGGAGCGCCGCACTGTCGGAGGGGCTGTACTGAGGGAGCGCCGCACTGTCGGAGGGGCTGTACTGAGGGAGCGCCGCACTGTCGGAGGGGCAGTACCGAGGGAGCGCCGCACTGTTGGAGGGGCTGTACTGAGGGAACGCCGCACTGTCGGAGGGGCTGTACTGAGGGAGCGCCGCACTGTCGGAGGGGCAGTACCGAGGGAGCGCCGCACTGTTGGAGGGGCTGTACTGAGGGAACGCCGCACTGTCGGAGGGGCTGTACTGAGGGAGCGCCGCACTGTCGGAGGGGCAGTACTGAGAGAGCACCGCACTGTCCAAGGGGCAGTACTGAGGGAGTGCTGCACTGTCGGAGGGGCAGTACTGAGGGAGCGCCGCACTGTCGGAGGGGCAGTACTGAGAGAGTGCTGCACTGTCGGAGGTGCCGTGTTTCAGATGAGACGTTAAACCGAGGCCCCGTCTGCTCTCTCAGGTGGACGTAAAAGATCCCACGGCACTATTTGAAGAGCAGGGGAGTTCTCCCCGGTGTCCTGGCCAATATTTATCCTTCAACCTACATCACTAAAAGACATGATCTCATTTGTTATTTGTGGGATCTTGCTGTGCGCTGCCATATTGTCTACACAATCGCAGTACATCAAAGTGTTTCATTGGCTGTAAAGCCTCTTGGGCAGTCGGGAGAATAGGAAGGGTCGCTGCAGAATCTATTCCTCCTCCCCCAGTGATTTGCGAGGCGGCGTTGGATTCCATCGGGGTCGCTAACCCTCCACCCCTGCGGTAACATCCCATCGCCGCTCCAGCAGGGAGAGTTCAGCAGAGCCGCTGTGGGCCGAGATTCAGTTCCAGGCCCCCGATCGGTGACTCTCCCTGATCCCGGGAGCTGTCTCCAGTCCTCTCGGGCTCCTCATTCTCAGTTCCCGAACAGTGAGAGGAGCCGAAACTCGCATCTTTCCGTTTGAAATCCGCCCAGAGTCCCGGGACAGAATGAAACCCAAAGAAATTCCGAATACCGACACACCGCTTAAACTTCAAATAGTGTCCAAATTAACAGCAAATCCCCAACCCCAAACCTTAACCCCAACCCCAACACCAGCCCCAAACCCCTCAAAACTTAGCCCAACATTAACCCCAAACCTTAACCCCAAAACCGAACCGCAAACCTCAACCCAACACCAAGCCGCTGGTTTCCAGCCACCGTCAATATTGGGATATTAATGCGAGGATTCCCTTCCGGGAGTTAACCCTATCCAGACCGGCCGGATTTCTCTCGACGAGACCATCAATGGGAGTCTGCGGGAATCTGGGAGCCGGACTGGGCCGGGCCGGGACTGGGCAGAATGCGATCGCCACGGTTATCTCACCCGGATTAGAATGGATGAGACCGACATGGACCAGAACTGGGAGCCTGTCTCCGCTCCCCAACAGTTTAAACCGAATTCACATCTGCCCGGTGGAGAGGGAGACTGTCCGGTCACAGATAGGGATCCCCGGGCATCTGGGAGAATTACTCCCCATTCGTGGCGAACACCCGTCTTCATCCCACTCCAGCCCATCCCATTCCATCCCAGCCCATCCCATCCCACTCCAGCCCCACTCCAGCCCATCCCATCCCACTCCAGCCCATCCCATCCCACTCCAGCCCATCCCATCCCAGTCCATCCCACTCCAGCCCATCCCATCCGAGCCCATCCCACTCCAGCCCATCCCATCCCATCGCAGCCCATCCCACTCCAGTCCATCCCACTCCAGCCCATCCCATCCCAGTCCATCCCACTCCAGCCCATCCCATCCCATCCCAGCCCATCCCACTCCAGCCCATCCCATCCCAGTCCATCCCACTCCAGCCCATCCCATCCGAGCCCATCCCACTCCAACCCACTCCAATCTCAACTCATCTCAATCCCACCCAACTCCAGTTCCCTGCTCCACATCCCTCTCCCCGCACTGACTCCAGGCACACTCTCAGTCACCGCTTCTCTCTCTCCGACCCTCTGGTCAAATCACTGAACCCGCGAAGCTATCACCGGGAGCCCGAGCCCCTGCCCCTGCTCCCGGTGCCCATGTGCCGCCGCCGTTACCCCGGCCGGGGGCCGAGGACCCTCCGCAGTCTTACCGTAATCCACCGAGCTGCAACGCCCCTCACATCCGACTGGAAACCCAGAGCAGAGAAGCGGCAGAAAGTGCAGCTGACAGCGAGCCCCGAGCCCGGCCCGCCGCTCCTGGCCGGCTCCGGTGCAGCCCAGGGCGGCTGACAGTGGCTGTGCTCGCTCCCGGTGCCGCTTTTATAGAGCGGCGAGAGTGAGCTCCGGCGGCGAATCCCAGCACCAACACTGCGCGCAGCCTACGTCAGGGGCTCAACATTTTCGGAACTGCGAGAGCTTCTATTAATAACCAGGCAGAGCCGAGCGGATCCGCTGCCCCCGATAGGGGCAAATACCCGGGGTAGGGGGGCTGAGACAGTGAGAGAGGCGCCAATACCCAGAGCAACAGTAACATTACAACAACTTGTATTTATATAGCACCTTTAATGTAGTAAAACGTCCCAAGGGCTTCACAGGAGCGATTATCAAACAAAATTTGACACCAGCTGTAAAGGAGATATTAGGACAGGTGACCAAAAGCTTGCTCAAATAGGTAGGTTTTAAGGAGCGTCTTAAAGGAGGAAAGAGAGGTAGAGAGGCGGAGAGGTTTAGGGAGGGAATTCCAGACCCAAGGGCTCAGGCAGCTGAAGGCACGGCCGCCAATGGTGGAGCGATTAAAATCGGGGATGAGCAAGAGGCCAGAATTGGAGGAGTGCAGAGATCTGGGGGGGGGGGGGTGGGGGTTGAGGGGCTGAAGGAAATTACAGAGATAGGGAGCGGCGAGGCAATGGAGGGATTTAAAAATAAGGATGAGAATTTTAAAAATCGAGGCGTTGCTGGACCGGGAGCCAGTGTAGGTCAGCGAGCACAGGGGTGATGGGTGAACGGGACTTGGTGCGAGTTAGGACATGGGCAGCAGAGTTTTGGACAAGCTGAAGTTTATTGCTACCCGGTGTGAGAGAGGCACTCAGCGTTCCCCCTAAGCTGCACAGGCGTGCGATGGCGCATCGATCAGGAGGTCCCGTGCAGGCCGCTCACCAGCTCTTGACGTTGGCCAACATTCTGCACAAGCGCAGCCGAGCAGCAAATTTAAAGGGACCACACACAATAAAAATGAGAGGGAATATTGGTGGCACTAATACTAATAACTCACAGAGTTGGTTTTGATTGCAATGGAGAAAAGCAGATTAAGAGGAGCCGTATCTACTTTCTGTGTTGATCAGTTGTCTCAATGTTACAGCAGGTTATATAACCAGACCCTGAACCATATAAAATAATCAAACTCATGCAAGTTCACAGCGCAGCAGGAAACCAGTCAGCCCATCGTGCCTGTGCCGGTTCTTGCCAAGAGCAACCCAAGACTAACCCCAGTGTCTCGCTCACTCCCCATAGTCTTCCTCTGCTTCAAATACTCATCCATTTTCAGTAATGTGAAGATTTTCTTCCCATTGTGCGTTTGGCCCTCAGTTGAGCAAAGGGTTGGTCTTGATTGTGATGCCTCTCCTCCTGCCGCCATGGGTGGGAAATCCGCTGGCTCTGCTTCAATTCATACACAAATAATTGTCCTTTCCACGAGCATTCCTACTGCCAGGGAACTGGACCCAGCAAGGAAAGGAGCAAACAGGCACCTCCCAAACCTGCCACCTCCACCACCTAGAAGGACAAGGGCAGCAGGCGCATAGGAACACCACCACCTCAAGTTCCCCTCCAAGTCACACACCATCCTGACATAGACACATATTGGCTGTGCCTTCATCGTCGCTGGGTCAAAATCCTGGAACTCCCTCACTAACAGCACTGTGGGAGCACCTTCATGTATGAATTGAAGCAGAGCCAGCGGATTTCCCACCCATGGCGGCAGGAGGAGAGGCATCGCAATCAAGACCAACCTTTGCTCAACTGAGGGCCAAACGCACAATGGGAAGAAAATCTTCACATTACTGAAAATGGATGAGTATTTGAAGCAGAGGAAGACTATGGGGAGTGAGCGAGACACTGGGGTTAGTCTTGGGTTGCAGCGGTTCAAGGCGGCGGCTCACCACCACCTTCTCGAGGGCAATTAGGGATGGGCAATAAATACTGGCCTTGCCAGCGACGCCCACATCCCATGAATAAATTTTAAAAAGTGGGCCAGTCTTCTTTTGAAGACTGATATTACCCAGCAAGCCAAGTATGATATGTACCGTCTCTTCACCTCATGTAATCATGTGAATCAGTAAAATTCCTCAGAGCCCTGAGAGGATTGGATACAAACTACAGGAAATCTGTATTCAGCCATGGCCCAGCTGTATTCTGTTGAGGCCCAATGGAACCAGAACCCAAATACTGGGGAACATGATCATTCTTTCTTCATCTGTAGAATCTTCAGTCTCTGTTCATCAACACAGCACTGGCCTTACTCCAGATTTATTAACATGTCTCCCGGGCGCTGCTTTCAGACTGGAGGTTGAATATCCTGATTGTATTGAAATTTTCTGTTATTTTAAAAGACTTAGGGGGAGAAATTCAGTATCGCCCCGTTTGGGGCGCAATTATCGGCCGGGCGCAAAGATTAGCGCCTGGTGCTAATTATCACCTCCGACTGCAAACTTGGCTACACACCTCTCTTAAGGCGCAAAGGCTGAGGAGCGAGGCGCTACCTCAGAGCGCTGGCGAAGCTCATGTGATGTCAGTCAGCAATGGAACACAGACACAATGGCGCCGGCCAGTTCTTAAAAGGGAGGGTTGATCTTGCTCTCCATCCACATCCTGCTCATTGCAGCCTTGAATCTCGGCCTGGAGAGACCTGTACATCAAATCTGCTGGAAAGAACAATGGAGAGGCCCATGGGAAAGAGCTCAGAGTGCAGCCCCCACAGTCTCTTCTAAATCGATACAAGGAAGGGAAAATCAAAATTAACCTGCGAAGTGCTGCTCAGTACCCAAAACTCCTTCACACAGCGTTGAATCTCTCCAGAAGTCTCTCTCTCTCTCTCAGAATGCGTGGTGCAAAAATGTCACCAACAAAAAAAGGCAGGAAGCGGTCGCCTTTAAATAGCGCTCCCCCAGTCCCTTCCCGACTGCAAAACGCTCCCCTCAATCTGTCGTTGCTAGCGGCAGGCGGTAAGGCAGGGAGCGCCACTCAATATCCGGTCCGGAGTGCTACCGGGGCATTGCGCACTCGACTGACGTCACGATCTGCCGGCGCAGGAGATCGTGGCGGTAGTGTTTAGCGCCGCCGCAAAATGTCTAGTTAATTTCGTGAGTGGCGCAAACATCGCCGCCCACGGGCGCTAGTTGTTTTGCGCCCCATTAGCGCCCTCTTAAGGCGCTAACGGGAGGCGCAAACCAACTGAATTTTTCCCCCTTAGTTCCGGCCCTCTCCCAGGAGACTGTGCTACCAATCAGAAGCGCCAAGCCACATTAGCCAAGCCTCATTTAAAGTTTTGCCAGCGGAAAATATCCTTTTCATCCTTGACTCTTACACACTGACCGCTCCGACACAGTGGTGTCCCGGACACACTGACCGCTCCGACACAGTATCCCGGACACACTGACCGCTCCGACACAGTATCCCGGACACACTGACTGCTCCGACACAGTATCCCGGACACACTGACTGCTCCGACACAGTATCCCGGACACACTGACTGCTCCGACACAGTATCCCGGACACACTGACTGCTCCGACACAGTATCCCGGACACACTGACTGCTCCGACACAGTATCCCGGACACACTGACTGCTCCGACACAGTATCCCGGACACACTGACTGCTCCGACACAGTATCCCGGACACACTGACTGCTCCGACACAGTATCCCGGACACACTGACCGCTCCGACACAGTATCCCAGACACACTGACCACTCCGACACAGTGTCCGGACACACTGATCGCTCCGACACAGTGTCCCGGACACACTGACTGCTCCGACACACCGGTGTCCCGGACACACTGACCGCTCCAACACAGTATCCCGGACACACTAACCGCTCTGACACAGTGTCCCGGACACACTGACCACTCCGACACAGTGTCCAGACACACTGATCGCTCCGACACAGTGTCCCGGACACACTGACCGCTCCGACACACCGGTGTCCCGGACACACTGACCGCTCCGACACAGTGTCCCGGACACACTGATCGCTCCGACACAGTGTCCCGGACACACTGACCGCTCCGACACACAGGTGTCCCGGACACACTGACCACTCCGACACAGTGTCCGGACACACTGATCGCTCCAACACAGTGTCCCGGACACACTGACTGCTCTGACACAGTGTCCGGACACACTGACCGCTCTGACACAGTGTCCGGACACACTGACTGCTCCGACACAGTGTCCCGGACACACTGACCGCTCCGACACAGTGTCCAGACACACTGACCGCTCCGACACAGTGTCCAGACACACTGACCGCTCTGACACACCGGTGTCCCGGACACACTGATCGCTCCGACACAGTGTCCAGACACACTGACCGCTCCGACACACCGGTGTCCCGGACACACTGATCGCTCCGACACAGTGTCCCAGACAAACTGACCGCTCCGACACAGTGTCCCGGACACACTGACCGCTCCAACACAGTGTCCCGGACACACTGACCGCTCCAACACAGTGTCCCGGACACACTGACCGCTCTGACACACCGGTGTCCCGGACACACTGATCGCTCCGACACAGTGTCCGGACACACTGACCGCTCCGACACAGTGTCCAGACACACTGACCGCTCCGACACACCGGTGTCCCGGACACACTGATCGCTCCGACACAGTGTCCCAGACAAACTGACCGCTCCGACACAGTGTCCCGGACACACTGTCTGCTCCGACACAGTGTCCAGGACACATTGACTGCTCCGACACAGTGTCCCGGACACACTGACCGCTCCGACACAGTGTCCCGGACACACTGACCGCTACGACACACCGGTGTCCCGGACACACTGATTGCTCCGACACAGTGTCCCGGACACACTGACCGCTCCGACACAGTGTCCGGACACACTGACTGCTCCGACACAGTGTCCCGGACACACTGACCGCTACGACACACCGGTGTCCCGGACACACTGATTGCTCCGACACAGTGTCCCGGACACACTGACCGCTCCGACACACCGGTGTCACGGAAACACTGACCGCTCCAACACACCGGTGTCCCGGACACACTGACCGCTCCGACACAGTGTCCCAGACAAACTGACCGCTCCGACACAGTGTCCGGACACACTGACCGCTCCGACACAGTGTCCGGACACACTGACCGTTCCGACACAGTGTCCGGACACACTGACCGCTCCAACACAGTGTCCCGGACACACTGACCGCTCAGACACAGTGTCCGGACACACTGACCGCTCCGACACAGTGTCCCGGACACACTGACCGCTCAGACACAGTGTCCCGGACACACTGACCACTCCGACACAGTGACCCGGACACACTGATCGCTCCGACACAGTGTCCCGGACACACTGACCGCTCCGACACAGTGTCCGGACACACTGACCGCTCCTACACAGTGTCCCAGACACACTGACCACTCCAACACAGTGTCCAGACACACTGACCGCTCCGACACAGTGTCCCGGACAAACTGACCGTTCCGACACAGTGTCCAGGACACACTGACCACTCCGAGACAGTGTCCCGGACACACTGACCGCTCCGACACAGTGTCTGGACACACTGACTGCTCCGACACAGTGTCCCGGACACACTGACCGCTCCGACACGATGTCCCGGACACACTGACCGCTCTGACGCAGTGTCCCGGACACACTGACCGCTCCGACACAGTGTCCTGGACACACTGACTGCTCCGATACAGTGTCCGGACACACTGACCGCTCTGACACAGTGTCCGGACACACTGACCGCTCCGACACACCGGTGTCCCAGACACACTGACCGCTCCGATACACCGGTGTCCCGGACACACTGACCGCTCTGACACAGTGTCCCGGACACACTGACCGCTCCGACAGAGTGTCCAGACACACTGACCGCTCCGACACAGTGTCCGGACAAACTGACCGTTCCGACACAGTGTCCAGGACACACTGACCACTCCGAGACAGTGTCCCGGACACACTGACCGCTCTGACACAGTGTCCAGACACACTGACTGCTCTGACACAGTGTCCCGGACACACTGACCGCTCCGACACGATGTCCCAGACACACTGACCGCTCTGACACAGTGTCCCGGACACACTGACCGCTCCGACACAGTGTCCCGGACACACTGACTGCTCCGATACAGTGTCCGGACACACTGACCGCTCTGACACAGTGTCCGGACACACTGACCGCTCCAACACACCGGTGTCCCGGACACACTGACCGCTCCGACACAGTGTCCCGGACACACTGACCACTCCGACACAGTGTCCCGGACACACTGACCGCTCCGACAGTTAACAATGAGGTCACTGGCCGGAGTTACCTCGATATGGTGTAGTTGGGGGTGAGTGACCAGTTAAACTGTTTTGTGGATTTGTTGAAAGGCAGATTGTGGGAGATCGTTGGGAGAGTTTCAGCTCGAGCAAGAGAAGGTCACAGTGTGAGCTGGTAATGGAGTGATGGGTGTGAGAGTAAAGAATGTGTAAACGGGAATTTGGAGAGATTGGGCATTAAGTTCAGAAGGGGGAGGAGGTGCTAATAATGGATATTATTCACAAGTTATATAAACTTGCAATATAATATAATACAAGTAATGTAAACTTTAACCTTGAACAAGCTGACTAAACCTAAAAATGTCATCCCTGCCAGATGTGGGAGTTTCAAGCACCAGATGTTGACTTGGGGAAACACATCTGTCGGAAGTGTCTGCAACTCACAGAGCTCAAGCTTAGAATCTCAGAAGGAGATGGAGCGAATTTGACAGTCAGGAGGGAGAGGGGTTTCTGCAGGGAGAGTGAGAGACAGTCACACCAATGAGAGTCAGGAAACTGGCAGTGGAGGAGCAAAGATGGATGACTGCCTGAGGAGCAGGGAAAGGCAGGAAGGAAAGATTAGAACAAGAACGCCAAGATTCAAAACTCTAACCTCCTGTGGGGAAAATGAGGACTCTGGGCAGGGTTTTCAAATAATGGCCTTCAAAGGCCCCAACATACAGGAGATGGGTCAAGGTTGGAGACTGGCAACACAACTAGAAATACAGTAGTGAGAGGGGGTTCAATAGTTAGAGGGGTGACACCACCTTGAGCAGTCCAGACCAACAGTCCCAGATGCTTTGTTGCCTCTGAGGTGCTGGGGAAAGGGACACATCGAATAGACTGGAATAGGTTGTGAAAGGGGAGGGAGAGCAGC
Organism: Squalus acanthias; assembly: GCA_030390025.1. Lineage (NCBI taxonomy): Eukaryota > Metazoa > Chordata > Chondrichthyes > Squaliformes > Squalidae > Squalus > Squalus acanthias. The sequence continues at coordinate 1,437,481 of CM059448.1, forward strand.
CAGGGATTAGGAAGGCAAATGGCATGTTGGCCTTTATTGCAAGGGGGTTGGAGTACAAGAGTAAGGAAGTCTTGCTACAATTGTACAGGGCCTTGGTGAGAGCACACCTGTGCACAGTTTTGGTCTCCTTATCTGAGAAAGGATATACTTGCCTTAGAAGCGGTGCAACAAAGGTTCACTAGATTGATCCCTGGGATGAGAGGGCTGTCCTATGAGGAGAGATTGAGTAAACTGGGCCTAGACTCTCTGGAGTTTAGAAGAATGAGAGGTGATCTCATTGAAACATATAAGATTCTGAGGGGGGATTGACAGGGTAGATGCTGAGAGGTTATTTTGCCTGGCTGGAGAGTCTAGAACTAAGGGGCATAATCTCAGGATAAGGGGTCGGCCATTTAAGACTGAGATAAGGAGGAAATTCTTCACTCAGAGGGTTGTGAATCTTTGGAATTTGCTGCCCCAGAGGGCTGTGAATGCTGCATCATTGAGTATATTCAAGGCTGAGATCGATAGATTTTTGGACTTAAATAAAAATGAGTTTATGGGATGTGGGCATCGCTGGCAAGGCCGGCATTTATTGCCCATCCCTAGTTGCCCTTGAGAAGGCGGTGGTGAGCCGATTTCTTGAACCGCTGCAGTCCGTGTGGTGAAGGTGCTCCCACAGTGCTGTTAGGGAGGCAGTTCCAGAATTTTGACCCAGTGACGATGAAGGTTCGGCGATATACTTCCAAGTCAGGATGGTGTGTGACTTGGAGGGGAACTTGGAGTTGGTGGTGTTCCCATGTGCCTGCTGCCCTTGTCCATCTAGGCGGTAGAGGTCGCGGGTTTGGGAGGTGCTGCCGAAGAATCCTTGGTGAGTTGCTGCAGTACATCTTGTAGATGGTCCACACTGCAGCCACGGTACGCCGGTGGTGCAGGGAGTGAATGTTTAAGGTGGTGGATGGGGTGCCAATCAAGCGGGCTGCTTTGTCCTGGATGGTGTCGAGCTTCTTGAGTGTTGTTGGAGCTGCACTCATCCAGGCAAGTGGAGAGTATTCCATCACACTCCTGACTTGTGCCTTGTAGATGGTGGAAAGGCTTTGGGGAGTCAGGAGGTGCGACACTCGTCGCAGAATACCCAGCCTCTGACCTGCTCTTGTAGCCACAGTATTTTTTGTGGCTGGTCCAGTTAAGTTTCTGGTCGATGGTGACCCCCAGGATATTGATGGTGGGGGATTCGGCAATGGTAATGCTGTTGAATGTCAAGGGGCGGTGGTTAGACGCTCGCTTGTTGGAGATAGCCATTGCCTGGCACTTGTCTGGTGCAAATATTACCTGCCACTTATCAGCCCAAGCCTGAACGTAGTCCAGGTCTTGTTGCATGCGGGCATGGACTGCTTCATTATCTGAGGAGTTGTGAATGGCGCTGAACACTGTGCAGTCATCAGCGAACATCCCCACTTCTGACCTTATGATGGAGGGAAGGTCATTGATAAAGCAGCTGAAGATGGTTGGGCCTAGGACACTGCACTAAGGAACTCCTGCAGCGATGTCCTGGGGCTGTGATGATTGACCTCCAACCACCACAACCTTTGTGCTAGGTATGACTCCAGCCAGTGGAGAGTTTTCCTCCCGATTCCCATTAACTTCAGTTTTACTAGGGGTCCTTGATGCCAAACTCGGTCAAATGCTGCCTTGATGTCAAAGGCAGTCACTCTCACCTCACCTCTGGAATTCAGCTCTTTTGTCCATGTTTGGATCAAGGCTGTAATGAGGTCTGGAGCCGGGTGGTCCTGGCGGAATCCAAACTGGGCATCAGTGAGCAGGTTATTGGTGAGTAAGTGCTGCTTGATAGCACTGACGACGACACCTTCCATCACTTTGCTGAAAATTAATATTTTGCATCTGTGTTCACTATGGAGAAGGATGATGTAGGCATAGAAATCAGGCAGGGGGATTGTGATATACTTGATCAAATTAGTATTGAGAGGGAGGAGGTACTAACGGTTTTAGCGGGCTTAAAAGTGGATAAATCCCCAGGCCCAGATGAGATGTATCCCAGGCTGCTGTGTGAGGCAAGGGAGGAGATTGCAGGGGCTCTGACACAAATTTTCAGAACCTCTCTGGCCACAGAGGAGGTGCCAGAGGATTGGAGAACAGCTAACGTAGCACCATTATTCAAGAAGGGTAGTACGGATAAACCAGGGAATTACAGGCCAGTGAGCCTAACATCAGTGGTAGGGAAATTATTGGAAAAAATTCTGAGGGACAGAATTAGTCTCCACTTGGAGAGGCAAGGATTAATCAAGGATAGTCAGCATGGCTTCGTCAGGGGGAGATCATGTCTAACCAATTTGATTGAATTTTTCAAGGGGGTGACTAGGTGTGTGGATGAGGGTAGTGTAGTAGATGTAGTCTACATGGACTTCAGTAAGGCTTTTGACAAAGTCCCACATGGGACACTGGTCAAGAAGGTAAGAGCCCATGGGATCCAGGGCAATTTGGCACATTGGATCCAAAATTGGCTTAGTGGCAGGAGGCAGAGGGTGATGGTCGAAGGTTGTTTTTATGACTGGAAGCCTGTGTCCAGTGGTGTACCGCAGGGATCGGTGCTGGGTCCTTTGCTGTTTGTTGTGTACATTAATGATTTAGATATGAATGTAGGAGGTATGATCAGTAAGTTCGCAGATGACACGAAAATTGGTGGAGTGGTAAATAGCGAGGAGGGAAGCCTCAGGCTACAGGACGATATAGACGGGTTGGTTAGATGGGCAGGACAGTGGCAAATGGAATTTAACCCTGAAAAGTGTGAGGTGATGCATTTTGGGAGGACTAACAAGGCAAGGGAATACACAATGAATGGTAGGACCCTAGGAAGGACAGAGGATCAGAGGGACCTTGGTGTGCATGTACATAGATCCCTGAAGGCAGCAGGACAGGTAGATAAGGTGGTTAAAAAGGCATATGGGATACTTGCCTTCATTAGCCGAGGCATAGAATATAAGAGCAGGGAGGTTATGATGGAGCTGTACAAAACGCTAGTTAGGCCACAGCTGGAATACTGTGTGCAGTTCTGGTCGCCATACTATAGGAGGGATGTGATTGCATTGGAGAGGGTGCAGAGGAGATTCACCAGGATGTTACCTGGGCTGGAGCGCTTCAGCTATGAAGAGAGACTGGACAGGCTGGGGTTGTTTTCCTTAGAGCAGAGAAGGCTGAGGGGGGACCTGATTGAGGTGTACAAAATTATGAGGGGCATAAATAGGGTAGATAGAAAGGAACTTTTCCCCTTAGTAGAGGGGTCAGTAACCAGGGGGCATAGTTTCAAGGTAAGGGGGCAGGAGGTTTAGAGGGGATTTGAGGAAAAACTTTTTCACCCAGAGGGTGGTTGGAATCTGGAACTCACTGCCTGAAAGGGTGGTAGAGGCAGGAACCCTCACAACATTGAAGAAGCATTTAGATGAGCACTTGAAACGCCATAGCATACAAGGCTACGGACCAAGTGCTGGAAAATGGGATTAGAATAGACAGGGCTTGATGGCTGGTGCGGACACGATGGGCCGAAGGGCCTCTTTCTGTGCTGTATAACTCTATGACTATGATTGAGAGTAGACTGTTGGGGCGGTAATTGGCCGGATTGGATTTGTCCTGCTTTTTGTGGACAGGACATACCTGGGCAGTTTTCCACATTGTCGGATAGATACCAGTGTTGTAGCTGTACTGGAACAGTTTGGCTAGAGGCGCGGCTAGTTCTGGAGCACAAGTCTTCAGCACGACAGCCGGGATGTTGTCGGGGCCCACAGCCTTTGCTGTATCCAGTGCGCTCAGCCATTTCTTGATATCACGTGGAGTGAATCGAATTGGCTGAAGATTGGCTTCTGTGGTGGTGGGGACCTCAGGAAGAGGCTGATATGGATCATCCACATGGCACTTCTGGCTGAAGATGGTTGCAAATGCTTCAGCTTTGTCTTTTGCACTCACGTGCTGGGCTCCACCATCATTGAGGATGGGGATATTCATGGAGCTTCCTCCTCCCATTAGTTGTTTAATGGTCCACCACCATTCACGACTGGATGTGGCAGGACTGCAGAGCTTTGATCTGATCCGTTGATTGTGGGTTCGCTTAGCCCTGTCTATAGCATGCTGCTTCCGCTTTTTAGCATGCATGTAGTCCTGTGTTGCAGCTTCCCCAGGTTGGCACCGCATTTTTAGGTACGTCTGGTGCTGCTCCTGGCATGCTCTTCTACACTCCTTGTTGAACCAGGGTTGGTCTCCTGGCTTGATGGTAATGGTAGAGTAAGGGATATGCCGGACCATGAGGTTACAGATTGTGGTAGGATACAATTCTGCTGCTGCTGATGGCCCACAGCGCCTCATGGATGCCCAGTTTTGAGCTGCTAGTTCTGTTCTGAATCTATCCCATTTAGCACGATGGAGGGTGTCCTCAGTGTGAAGACGGGACTTCGTCTCCACAATGACTGTGCAGTGGTCACTGCTACCAATACTGTCATGGACAGATGCATCTGCGACAGGTAGATTGGTGAGGACGAGGTCAAGTAGGTTTTTCCCTCGTGTTGATTCTCTCACCACCTGTCGCAGGCCCAGACTGGTAGCTATGTCCTTCAGGACTAGGCCAGCTCGGTCAGTAGTGGTGCTACCGAGCCACTCTTGGTGATGGACATTGAAGTCCCCCACCCAGAGTACATTCTGTGCCCTTGCTACTCTCAGTGCTTCTTCCAAGTGGTGTTCAACATGGAGGAGTACTGATTCATCAGCTGAGGGAGGGAAGTAGGTGGTAATCAGCAGGAGGTTTCCTTGCCCATGCTTGACCTGAAGCTATGAGACTTCATGGGGTCCAGAGTCAATATTGAGGACTCCCAGGGCCACTCCTTCCCGACTGAATACCACTGTGCCGCCACCCCGGTGGGACAGGACATACCCAGGGATGGTGATGGAGGAGTTCGGGACATTGGCTGAAATGTATGATTCTGTGAGTATGACTATGTCAGGCTGTTGCTTGACTAGTCTGTGGGACAGCTCTCCCAATTTTGGCAAAAGTCCCCAGATGTTGGTGAGGAGGACTTTGCAGGGTCGACTGGGCTGGGTGTGCCGTTGTCGTGTCCGTAGCCGGTGCCGAGTGGTCCGTCCGGTTTCATTCTTATTATTGTGTTTCGTAGCGGTTTGTTACAACTGAGTGTCTCGCTCGGCCATTTCAGAGGGCAGTTAAGAGTCAACCACATTGCTGTGGGTCTGGAGTCACATATAGGCCAGACCAGGTAAGGACGGCAGATTTCTTTCCCTAAAGGACATTAGTGAACCAGATGGGTTTTTACGACAATCCAATAGTTTCATGGTCACCATTACTGATACTAGCTTTTTATTCCAGATTTATTTAATTAACTAAATTTAAAGCTGCCATGGTGGGATTTGAACTCACATCACCGATCATTAGTCCAGGCCTCTGGATTATTAGTCCAGTAACATAACCACTATGCTACCATTCCCTCTAAGGCAATCAAGGGATATGGGGATCAGGTGGGAAAGTGGAGTTGAGGTGAAAGATCAGCCATGATCTTATTGAATGGCAGAGCAGGCTCGAAGGGCCGTATGGCTGACTCCTGCTCCTAATTCTTATGTTCTTATGATTGTGGATCATGTGGGAGCCACTGATGTGGGTGAAGAAAGGACTTGGGTCCTGCATTAATTTAGGAGATTAGGAAACAAGTTTATGACTTCACCGGTGGTAATCTCAGGATTACTTCCCCAGCCATGGGCTGGAATAGGGAAGGACAGGAAGATTAAGCAAATAAATGCCTGGCTAAAGGAGTGGTGTCAGGAAGAGGGAGTCCACTTTGGGCATTGGCAGCAGGTTTTTTCTGGAATAGATGGGAGCTATTTCACAATATCCCTTTGCAGCTTCCTTTGGTCTGCTAAAAAAATTTCTGTATCTCCTATTTTGGAATCATCTGCAAATTTCAGCACACTCCCTCTAGATCTATATCTAAATCACTGATACACACCGTGAACAGAAGTGGTTCCAGGACTGGACCCTGTGGGACACCACTACTCACTTCCAACCACTCGGAAAAACTGCCCTTAACTCCTACTCTCTGTTTCCTCCCTTCTAAATATTTTTAATCCAACTTGCTATCCTCCTCCTAATTCCATACCCCTTAATCTTCTCTTGTAATCTCCCATGTGGTACCTTGTCAAAGACTTTCCTATAATCCATGTACACTACATCCACTGCATTTCCCCCATTACCATGTCTGTTACCTCCTCAAGGAATTCTATGAGGTTTGTCAAGCACTATTCGAAGAGGAGCAGGGGAGTTCTCCCCGGTGTCCTGGGCCAATATTTATCCCTCAACCAACATCACTACAATAGATGATCTGGTCATTATTGAGATCTATGTGCACAGAGCTAGGGGTATCTACTAAACGGCGTGGCTGGCTATACAGAGTGGCAATGGGAATGTGATGAGAGAGGTAAAATGTGGGTAAATTGTACAGATAGTGTGTTTTTATCAAGCTATAATGTTCTTACTTTAAAACTGCAAGTCAGTAGCAGTTAACAGTCAATCAGTTTTCCCAGCTTTATCCTTGCTTTAAATCTATTTCATTTCCTGCTTTTCTCCAGTTCTGACGAAAGGGTTTCGACCTGAAACGTTAACTCTCTTTCTCTCTCCACGGATGCTGCCTGGCCTGCTGAGTTTTTCCAGCGTTTTCTGTTGTTATTTTAGTTATAAGTGGGTGCCTGCCTCGATGTTAGTTGTTGTGGTTGACTGTTGACTGACTAGTTATAACTAGGGTGTTTGTAAACGGTATATATTAGAGAGATATCTGCTACACACAGAACTGGGAGAATCTGCTAAACAGAGTGGCGATGGGAATTCGGTGAGAGTGGGAATTCGGTGCAGATGGGGAAGGAGTTGCTCAGTAATTTAAACCAAAGCTCAACTGTAGTAGGCGGGATCACACAGGGGGAAAATGCGAAACAGTCTAAGATGGGTTTGGAGTGCATGTACGTAAATGCACGGAGCATGGTAAATAAGGTCGGTGAGTTGCAGGCACAAGTCACCACATGGGACTATGATGTAGTGGCGATAACAGAGACCTGGCTCAAAGAAGCGGGACGATTGGGAACTTAATAAACCTGGCTACAAGTTATTCAGGAAAGATAGGGATGGAAAAAAAGGAGGGGCTGGAGAGTGATGAGGTAGTTGAGGGGCCACAGACAGAGTCTATTTGGTTAGAATTAAGGAACAATAGAGGAGTTCTTCTTCCTTCTTCTTCTTAGGCAGTCCCTCAGAACCGAGGATGACTTGCTTCCACACTAAAAATGAGCTCTCAGGTGACTGATGAGTCCAATGCGGGACCGACAGTCTCTGTCACAGGTGGGGCAGACGGTGGTTGAAGGGGCGGGTGGGTGGGGTGCTAGGGTTGACGTGCGCTCCTTCCGCTGTTTGCGCTTGGCTTCTGCTTGCTCCCGGCGAAGAGACTCGAGGTGTTCGGCGCCTTCCTGGATGCTTCTCCTCCACTTTGTGCGGTCTTGGGCCAGGGATTCCCAGGTGTCGGTGGGGATGTTGCACTTTTTCAAGGAGGCTTTGAGGGTGTCCTTGAAGCGTTTCCTCTGCCCACCTGGGGCTCTCTTGCCGTGTCAGAGTTCCGAGAAGAGCGCTTGTTTTGGGAGTCTCGTATCGGGCATGCGGATGATGTGGCCCATCCATCGGAGCTGATCGAGCGTGGTCAAAGCTTCGATGCTGGGGATGTTGGCCTGAGCGAGAACACTGACGTTGGTGTGCCTATCCTGCCAATGGATTTGCAGGATCTTGCGGAGGCAGCGTTGGTGGTACCTCTCCAGTGCTTTGAGGTGCCTACTGTACATGGTCCATGTCTCTGAAGCATACAGGAGGGCGGGTATCACTACTGCTCTGTAGACCATGAGCTTGGTGCCGGGTTTGAAGTCCTGGTCTTCAAACACTCTCTTCCTCAGGCGACCGAAGGCTGCACTGGCAAACTGAAGGCAGTGTTGGACTTCGTCATCGACATCTGCCCTTGTTGACAGTAGGCTCCCGAGGTATGGAAAGTGGTCCACGTTGTCCAAGGCCTCGTCATGAATTTTGATAATCGGGGAGCAGTGCTGTGTGGTGGGGGCAGGTTGGTAGAGGACCTTTGTCTTATGGATGTTTAGTGTAAGGCCCATGCTCTCGTACGCTTGATGATGGTTTGGAGTTCGGCCTCAGATTGTGCGCAGACGCAAGCGTCGTCTGCATACTGTAATTCGATGGACAGAGGATAGGATGACCTTGGATCTGGACTGGAGACGACGGAGGTTAAACAGTTTCCCGTTTGTTCTGTAGATTAACTCCACTCCAGTGGGGAGATTACTGAGGGTGAGATGGAACATTGCAGCCAGGAAGATCGAGAAGAGCGTTGGTGCGATGACACAGCCTTGCTTGACCCCGGTTCGTACGTGAATTGGGTCTGTGGTGGATCCGTTGGTCAGTATCACGGCTTGCATGTCGTCGTGAAGCAGGCGGAGGATGGTGACAAACTTTTGAGCAGCTGAATTTGAGAAGGACACTCCATAATCCCTCACGGTTCATGGTGTCGAAGGCCTTTGTGAGGTCAAAGAAGGCCATGTACAGCGGTTGGTGTTGTTCCCTGCATTTCTCTTGTAATTGGCGCGCGGTGAAGATCATGTCCACTATGCCCCTTAGTGGGCGGAATCCACATTGCGACTCTGGGAGGAGCTCTTCAGCCACTGGGAGAAGGCGATTGAGGAGGATTCTTGCGATGACTTTCCCTGTGGCAGACAGCACGGATACTCCTCTGTAATTACCGCAATCGGACTTGTCACCTTTCTTGAAGATGGTCACGATTACGGCATCTCTGAGATCCCCTGGCATGCTCTCCTCCTTCCAAATAAGAGAAATTAGTTCATGTATTCGTGCCAATAGTGCTTCTCCAGCATGCTTTAGTGCCTCGGCGGGGATTCCATCTGCTCCTGAGGCCTTGTTGTTCTTCAGTTGTCGGTTGGCCTTTTCAACCTCATGCCGGGCTGGGGTTGTGCTGAGGTGGTGGCGGGTAGCATGCTGCGGGATGGAGTTGAGGACACTCGCGTCGAAGGCAGAGTCTCGGTTAAGGAGATCTTCGAAGTGTTCCTTCCAGCGGGCACTGACTGCCTCTCTGTCCTTGATGAGTACCTCTCCATTCTTGGCCCTTGGGTGCTTGGGCCGTAGGCGGTCTTGACTGCGCTAAAGAATCCACGTCGTGGTTGTCGGCTAGCTGATGGATCTCCTGCGCTTTCTCCACCCACCATCTGTTCTTTAGGTCACGAGTTTTTTGTTGGACCTTAGCCTTCTGGCGTCTGTAGAGCTGCTTTCTTGTTCTCGAGTTCTGTTGCTGTTTCCAGATCAGGAATGCCTTGCGCTTGCGGCTTATTAGCTCCTGGATCTCCTGGTCATTCTCGTCGAACCAGTCTTGGTGTTTCCTGGTCGAGTGACCGAGCATCTCTTCACAGGTGCTGATTATGGAGGCCTTGAGTGCAGACTAGGTGCTGTGGACACTCTGTGTCTCTGAATCACTGGGAGTCGTCAGGTTGGTTGTGAGGCGCAGGCTGAATAGGGCTTTCTTAGCAGGGTCTTTGAGTGCTCCAGTGTTGATATTCCTGCGGCATTGCTTCTGTTGCCACCGCTATTTTGGGGCTACGTTGATGGAGGTGACAGAGCGGATTAGGCGGTGGTCTGTCCAGCAGTCGTCAGCTCCTGTCATGGCACGGGTGATGCGGATGTCCTTGCGGTCCCTCGCTCGGATGATGACGTACTCCAACAGATGCCAGTGCTTGGAGCGAGGATGTTGCCATGAAGCCTTGTACTTGTCTCTCTGACGGAACAAGGTGTTGGTTATGACAAGGCCATGTTCTAGGAATTTCGTCAGGAGGAGGGTACCGTTGGAGTTGGCTTTCCCTACCCCCTCTCTGCCGATCACACCTCCCCAGAGGTCTGTGTCCTTTCCAACTCTGGCGTTAAAGTCGCCAAGGAGGATCAGCTTGTCGCCCGTTGGGACTTGGGACAGGGATTGTTCGAAGCTGGAGTAGAATTCCTCTTTGGTCTCGTCTGTGGCTTCCAGTGTTGGGGCGTACGCACTGATGACCGTAGCGCACTGGTTCCGGGCTAGGGTGAGCAGTAGAGTCATGAGGCGTTCGTTTATTCCATAAGGGGAGTCTCTGAGACGTCCAACTAGCTCATTTTTTATGGCGAAGCCTACCCGATGGAGGCGGCGTTCTTCTTCAGGTTTGCCTTTCCAGAAGAAGGTGTAACCACCGCCTTGCTGCTTGAGCTGGCCTTCCCCTGCCCGCCGGGTCTCACTTAGGGCGGCGATGTCAATGTCTAAACGTCTGAGCTCCCGGGCAACGATAGCAGCACGGCGTTCCGGTCTGTCACTGTTGGGATTGTCCATGAGGGTCCTGACGTTCCAGGTCCCAAACTTCATTTTAAAGGGTGGAAGATGCCTGTGTGTGAATTCTTTTATCGTGGGGTGGCCGTTGCACACCAGCTACCACACGAGCTTGACAGAGCAAGGTCTTGGTCCAATGGCAAGGGGATCCAAGATGATTGGAGACCAGGCTCTGCTACATCGGCCTAGCACACACACACAATCATACACCTCCTCGCTCCTTCCCGCAGGTCCTCTCTGCCTGGGTTTCATAGGCTGCAGTGTGGTCCTCCCGACCCCGCTGCTGGTCCACCCTGCTCCACTCCTGGGCCTCGACCTCGCTCCTGGGCCTCGACCTCGTTCCTGGGCCTCGACCTCGCTCTTGGGTCCCGACCTCGCTCCTGGGCCTCGACCTCGTTCCTGGGCCTCGACCTCGCTCTTGGGTCCCGACCTCGTTCCTGGGCCTCGACCTCGCTCTTGGGTCCCGACCTCGCTCCTGGGCCTCGTCCTCGCTCCTGGGCCCCGTCCTGGCTCCTGGGCCCCGTCCTCTCTCCTGGGCCTCGACCTCTCTCCTGGGCCTCGACCTCGCTCCTGGGCCTCGACCTCGCTCCTGGGTCCCGACCTCGCTCCTGGGTCCCGTCCTCGCCCCTGGGCCTCGACCTCCTTATAGTGTGTCTCCTTCCAGTGAGTGTGTCCCGCGGTGTCTCCTTCCAGTGAGTGTGTCCCGCGGTGTCTCCAGTGAGTGAGTCCCGCGGTGTCTCCTTCCAGTGAATGTGTCCCGCGGTGTCTCCTTCCAGTGAGTGTGTCCCGCGGTGTCTCCTTCCAGTGAGTGTGTCCCGCGGTGTCTCCTTCCAGTGAGTGTGTCCCGCGGTGTCTCCTTCCAGTGAGTGTGTCCCGCGGTGTCTCCTTCCAGTGAGTGTGTCCCGCGGTGTCTCCAGTGAGTGAGTCCCGCGGTGTCTCCTTCCAGTGAATGTGTCCCGCGGTGTCTCCTTCCAGTGAGTGTGTCCCGCGGTGTCTCCTTCCAGTGAGTGTGTCCCGCGGTGTCTCCAGTGAGTGAGTCCCGCGGTGTCTCCTTCCAGTGAATGTGTCCCGCGGTGTCTCCTTCCAGTGAGTGTGTCCCGCGGAGTGTCCTTCCAGTGAGTGTGTCCCGCGGTGTCTCCTTCCAGTGAGTGTGTCCCGCGGTGTCTCCTTCCAGTGAGTGTGTCCCGCGGTGTCTCCTTCCAGTGAGTGTGTCCCGCGGTGTCTCCAGTGAGTGTGTCCCGCGGTGTCTCCAGTGAGTGTGTCCCGCGGTGTCTCCTTCCAGTGAGTGTGTCCCGCGGTGGCTCCTTCCAGTGAGTGTGTCCCGCGGTGTCTCTTTCCAGTGAGTGATTATGCTATTGGGTGTATACTATAGGCCACCTAATAGTGGGAAGGAGATAGAGGAGCAAATTAGCAGGCAACTTACAGAAAGATGCAAGAACTACAGAGTAGTGATAATGGAGGACTTCACTTATCCTAATATAGATTGGGATAGTAACAGTGTAAAGGGCAAAGAGGGGGAGGAATTCCTGAAATGTGTACAAGAGAACTTTCTTGATCAGTGTGTTTCCAGCCCAATGAGGAAGGAAGCAGCGCTGGATCTAGTTCTTTTGGAATGAAGTGGGGCAAGTGGAGCGTGTTTCAGTGGGAGAGCATTTGGGGAACAGTGATCATAATATCATCAGCTTTAGAATAGAGTAAATAAGGAGAAACTGTTTCCAGTGGCAGGAGGCAGTAACCAGAGGACACAGATCTATGGTGATTGGCAAAAGAACCAGAGGGGAGATGAGGAAACATTTTTTTACACAGCGAGTTGTTGTGATCTGGAATGCGCTGCCAGAAAGGGCGGTGGAAGCAGATTCAATAGCAATATTTGAAAGGGAATTGGATAAATACTTGAAGGGAAACAATGTGCAGGGCTCTGGGGAAAGAGCGGGGGAGTGGGACTAATTGGATAACTCTACCAAAGAGCCGGCACAGGCACGATGGGCCGAATGGCCTCCTTCTGTGCTGTATCAAAGATTCTATGATTATCTCATTACGGTTTGTGGGAGCTTGCTGTGCATAAATTGGCTGCCATGTTTCCTACATTACAACAGTGACTACACTTCAAAAGTACTTCATTGACTGTAAAGCACTTTGGGATGTCCTGAGGTGGTGAAAGGCGCTATCGAAATGCAAGTTCTTTCTTTCTTTTACCCAGCTGACCTTGTATAAGTTGTAATGTTCACCATATTCAGGAACTTGATCAGCTTCCTTTCAAACACTTGCAGCTAATCTACATGATCCGGCAACATGTTTCAGAGGTTGATGATTATATGAAAAGAGAAACTGCCTGACATCTAACCTAGTTTTGTGCTTATGTAACTTTTACTCATGTTCCCCAGTCCTATCTAACTTAATAGCCTATCCACATGGTCTCACTCTAATCCTTTCATTATATTAAAGACTTCAATCAAATCTTTTACATCCACCTGAGAGGTCATTCAAAAGACGACACCTCCGACAGCGCTCCCCCAGTACCGCCCCACCGACAGTGCGGCACTCCCTCAGTACCGCCCCTCCGACAGTGCGGCGCTCCCTCAGTACTGCCCCTCCGACAGTGCGGCGCTCACTCAGTACCGCCCCACCGACAGTGCAGCGCTCCCTCAGTACTGCCCCTCCGACAGCCCAGCGCTCCCTCAGTACTGCCCCTCCGACAGTGCAGCGCTCCCCCAGTACCGCCCCACCGACAGCGCTCCCTCAGTACTGCCCCTCCAACAGTGCTCCCTCAGTACTGCCCCTCCAACAGTGCTCCCTCAGTACTGCCCCACCGACAGTGCAGCGCTCCCCCAGTACTGCCCCTCCGACAGTGCGGGGCTCCCTCAGTACTGCCCCACCGACAGTGCAGCGCTCCCCCAGTACCGCCCCACCGACAGTGCAGCGTTCCCTCAGTACTGCCCCACCGACAGTGCAGCACTCCCTCAGTACTGCCCCTCCGACAGTGCGGCGCTCCCCCAGTACCGCCCCACCGACAGTGCGGCGCTCCCCCAGTACTGCCCCTCCGACAGTGCAGCGCTCCCTCAGTACTGCCCCTCCGACAGTGTGGCACTCCCCCAGTACTGCCCCTCCGACAGTGCAGCACTCCCTCAGTACTGCCCCACCGACAGTGCGGCGCTCCCCCAGTAATGCCCCTCCGACAGTGCGGCGCTCCCTCAGTACTGCCCCTCCGACAGTGCGGCACTCCCCCAGTACTGCCCCACCGACAGTGCGGCACTCCCCCAGTACTGCCCCTCCGACAGTGCGGCACTCCCCCAGTACTGCCCCTCCGACAGTGCTCCCCCAGTACTGCCCCACCGACAGTGCGGCACTCCCCCAGTACTGCCCCTCCGACAGTGCGGCACTCCCCCAGTACTGCCCCTCCGACAGTGCTCCCCCACCGACAGTGCGGCGGAACAGTACTGCCCCACCGACAGTGCTCCCTCAGTACTGCCCCTCCGACAGTGCTCCCCCAGTACTGCCCCACCGACAGTGCGGCACTCCCCCAGTACTGCCCCTCCGACAGTGCGGCACTCCCCCAGTACTGCCCCACCGACAGTGCGGCACTCCCCCAGTACTGCCCCTCCGACAGTGCTCCCCCAGTACTGCCCCACCGACAGTGCGGCGGAACAGTACTGCCCCACCGACAGTGCTCCCCCAGTACTGCCCCTCCGACAGTGCTCCCCCAGTACTGCCCCTCCGACAGTGCGGCGCTCCCCCAGTACCGCCCCTCCGACAGTGCAGCGCTCCCCCAGTACTGCCCCTCCGACAGTGCAGCACTCCCCCAGTACTGCCCCACCGACAGTGCAGCACTCCCTCAGTACTGCCCCACCGACAGTGCAGCGCTCCCTCAGTACTGCCCCACCGACAGTGCAGCGCTCCCTCAGTACTGCCCCACCGACAGTGCGGCGCTCCCTCAGTACTGCCCCACCGACAGTGCAGCGCTCCCTCAGTACTGCCCCACCGACAGTGCGGCGCTCCCTCAGTACTGCCCCACCGACAGTGCAGCGCTCCCTCAGTACTGCCCCTCCGACAGTGCGGCACTCCCTCAGTACTGCCCCACCGACAGTGCAGCGCTCCCTCAGTACTGCCCCTCCGACAGTGCGGCGCTCCCTCAGTACTGACCCTCCGACAGTGCAGCGCTCCCTCAGTACTGCCCCTCTGACAGTGCGGCACTCCCTCAGTACTGACCCTCCGACAGTGCGGCGCTCCCTCAGTACTGCCCCTCCGACAGTGCGGCGCTCCCTCAGTACTGCCCCTCCGACAGTGCGGCACTCCCCCAGTACTGCCCCACCGACAGTGCGGCACTCCCCCAGTACTGCCCCTCCGACAGTGCGGCACTCCCCCAGTACTGCCCCTCCGACAGTGCTCCCCCAGTACTGCCCCACCGACAGTGCGGCACTCCCCCAGTACTGCCCCTCCGACAGTGCGGCACTCCCCCAGTACTGCCCCACCGACAGTGCGGCACTCCCCCAGTACTGCCCCTCCGACAGTGCGGCACTCCCCCAGTACTGCCCCTCCGACAGTGCGGCACTCCCCCAGTACTGCCCCACCGACAGTGCGGCACTCCCCCAGTACTGCCCCTCCGACAGTGCGGCACTCCCTCAGTACTGCCCCACCGACAGTGCAGCACTCCCTCAGTACTGCCCCTCTGACAGTGAGTCGCTCCCTCAGTACTGACCCTCTGACAGTGCAGCGCTCCCTCAGTACTGCCCCTCCGACAGTGCGGCACTCCCTCAGTACCGCCCCTCCGACAGTGCGGCGCTCCCTCAGTACTGCCCCTCCGACAGTGCGGCACTCCCTCAGTACTGTATTGGGAGTGTCAGCCTGGATTATGGGCTCAGGTCTCGGGAGTGGGGCTTGAACACACAACCTTCTGACTCAGAGGCAACAGCGCTACCCACTGAGCCACGCTGACATCTCCCTTGGCAACTCAGCATCATCTTCTGTAGTGAAGACTGTTGCAAAGTAGACATTTAAAACGTCTGCCATGTGATGGGAGTCCATTGAATCTGGCCTGAGGAATCCTTCAATGGCTATACTCAGTCCTTAATTGCCCTTTGACTCCTGACGTAGTCTCGCCGCGCATCAGTCCAGTTGTGTCTGCTTCAGTTACTGCGCTCAGTATCGTCATAGGAACCGAATCCCATCACACACGACCAGCGATAAATAATGATCTGATCTGAGTGTGACCGCTAACTGCAGGTAAAGCTTGCGGTTAGTTTGGTAATCGCTGCTGGTTCCACCCCAATAACCGGTCTAATCGGCACTAACTCAGTCACCAGGGTAACGTGTCACCATCCTGGTAAACACATGGCAATACTGGCAACATTGGCTATTGCTGCCTGGCAGCCCCTCTGCACCAAACCGCACATCACCAAATGGTGTTGTGCAGGCGGTAAAAATATCAGACCCCACAGGTCTATAGATAGAGTCAGCACTGGACACCCACATCCTCCCGTTATTAAAATATACAATCTAAATTAAAATAGCAAAATGACACAGGAAGAGTTTAATTTGCTAATTGTTGGATTGATGTTACAAGGAGTTTTTTCACTTCATAAAGAGCCAACCTGCTTTATTCCGAAGTATAAATGTACAGGGGCAGCTCGGCACCACCTTGAAAATGAACCAGTTGTCATTTTCAAACATTGGCCGAGATTCTGTTACAACAACACAGGCCATTCACACCAGCCGTACTTGAGTGACAGAATCAATTTACCAGAGAAAGGAGAGAGACAGAGAGAGAGAGAAAAACAGAGAGAGAGACAGAGAAACAAATACAGAGAGAGAGACCAAGAGAAACAGATAGAGACAGCCAGAGAGAGACAGAAACAGAGACAGTGACAGGGAGAAAAAGAGAGAGAGAGAGAGAAGTGGAAACAGAGAGAGAGAAAGTAAAACAGAGGGGCATAGAGAAAGAGACAGACAGTAAGAGAGGGAGAGAGAGAGTAAAGGAGAAAGAGACAGACAGTAAGAGAGGGAGAGAGAGAGTAAAGGAGAAAGAGACAGACAGTAAGAGAGGGAGAGAGAGAGTAAAGGAGAAAGAGACAGACAGTAAGAGAGGGAGAGAGAGAGAGAGTGAGGGAGAGAGAGAGAGACAGTAAGAGAGGGAGAGAGAGAGAGAGAGAGTAAAGGAGAAAGAGACAGACAGTAAGAGAGGGAGAGAGAGAGTAAAGGAGAAAGAGACAGACAGTAAGAGAGAGAGAGAGAGTGTAAAGGAGAAAGAGACAGACAGTAAGAGAGGGAGAGAAAGAGAGAGTGAGGGAGAGAGAGAGAGACAGTAAGAGAGGGAGAGAGAGAGAGAGAGGGAGGGAGAGAGAGAGAGAGAGAGAGACAGTAAGAGAGGGAGAGAGGGAGAGAGAGAGAGAGAGTGAGGGAGAGAGAGAGAGAGAGAGAGTGAGGGAGAGAGAGAGAGAGAGAGAGAGAGTGAGGGAGAGAGAGAGAGAGTGAGGGAGAGAGAGAGAGAGAGAGAGTGAGGGAGAGAGTGAGGGAGAGAGAGAGAGAGAGAGAGAGAGAGTGAGGGAGAGAGAGACAGTAAGAGAGGGAGAGACAGACAGTAAGAGAGGGAGAGAGAGAGAGGAGAGAGAGACAGTAAGAGAGGGAGAGAGAGAGAGAGGGAGAGAGAGAGTGAGGGAGAGAGAGACAGACAGTAAGAGAGAGAGAGAGAGTGAGGGAGAGAGAGACAGACAGTAAGAGAGGGAGAGAGAGTGAGAGTGAGGGAGAGAGAGACAGACAGTAAGAGAGAGAGAGAGTGAGGGAGAGAGAGACAGACAGTAAGAGAGAGAGAGTGAGTGAGGGAGAGAGAGACAGACAGTAAGAGAGAGAGAGAGAGAGAGAGAGAGTGAGGGAGAGAGAGAGAGACTCACTCAATGAAGTCGCTGTCATGTATCAACAAACTTCCCGCAATTCATTCCGTTCATTGGAGATTTTTTCCTTCTTCACAGAGTGGCAGTAACAGCTGCTGGAGGCGTTTCCAGGGGAATCAGCATATTCTGTACAACTCAGTAAAAATAAGAGATCAACTCTGACCTTATACATAGAATCTTAGAATGATACAGCACAGGAGGAGGCCATTCGGCCCATCATGCCTGTGCCATCTCATTGAAAGAGCTCTCCAATTAGTCCCACTCCCCGCCCCCCCCGCTCTTTCCCCAGAGCCCTGCAATTGTTTCCCTTCAAGTATTTATCCAATTCTCTTCAGAAAGTTACTATTGAATCTGCTTCCACCGCCCTTTCAGGCAGCGCATTCCAGATCACAACAACTCGCTGTGTAAAAAAAATGTTTCCTCACCTCCCCTCTGGATCTTTTGCCACTTACCATAACTCTGTGCCCTCCTTCATGATTTTGAACAACTCTATCAAATCTCCTCTTAACCTTCTCTGCTCTAAGGAGAACAATCCCAGTTTCTCCAGTCTCTCCACGTAACTGAACTGCCTCATCCCTGGAACCATTCTGATAAATCTCCTCTGCACCCTCTCCAAGGCCTTGACATCCTTCCTAAAGTGCGGTGCCCAGAATTGAACACAATACTCCAGCTGAGAGGCCTAACCTTTTATAAAGCTTTAGCGCAACTTCCTTGCTTTTGTATTCTATTCCTCTATTAATAAAGCCCAGGATCCCATATTCTTTGTTAACAGCCTTCTCAACTTGTCCTGCCACCTTCAAAGATTTGTGTACGTACACCCCCAGGTCTCTCTGTTCCTGCACCCCCTTTAAAATTGCACCATTTAGTTTATATTGGGCCGAAAATTGATCCCGGGACGCGAGAGTACGCACTGCGTACTCTCGCGTATTCCCACTCCAATTGCCGGTTTTCTGCATGCCCTGCGCATGCGCTGAAAACCGGCAATTGCTCTTCTGAAAAGGGGGCGGGGCCGGAGTGCATCGCGTGCGCGCTACAGGCTGCGCGCACGCTGTGCACTTCATGCTTTGGACGCGCAGGTAAGTAGGGAAGATTTTGGAAATGTAAAAAGGAGGAGTAAGACCCGCTTTTAAGAAGGTAAGTAGTGAATTAAGTATTTTTTTGAATTTTTTTTTACAGGTATATCTTTTTTAGAGACTTTAAAGACAGGTAAGTTTATTTTTATAACTTTTTAAAAGATTTTAAATTTTTTCAAAAATTTAATTTTTTATTTAAAATGGTTAATTTAATTAACTATACTTATTTTATTAATGTGATGGGTTTTTTTTAAATTTAATTGAGGTTTAGCTGTTATTTTGGGGGGGTGTAAGATTCATAGATTTCACAGCCATGCTGTGAGACTTATGAATGGAAGATGGTGTGCTGCCATTGGCTCTAACTGAGTCACGTGATCCCACAGCTCGCACGAATTCACTACGCCGCTGGGATACGCAAGCCCAGCACAGCTGATGTCTGGAACATCAAGTTCGTGCGAGCTGGATCTGAAAAAGCATAAGCGAGGTGAGACATCGCGGGGAAGGCTTACCCCCGCGGGAACAGAGCGAGATCAATTTCTGGGCCAATGTCTCTCCTCAGGGCAGGTACAGCACGGGTTAGACACAGAGTAAAGCTCCCTCTACACTGTCCCATCAAACACTCCCAGGGCAGGTACAGCACGGGTTAGACACAGAGTAAAGCTCCCTCTACACTGTCCCATCAAACACTCCCAGGGCAGGTACAGCACGGGTTAGACACAGAGTAAAGCTCCCTCTACACTGCCCCATCAAACACTCCCAGGGCAGGTACAGCACGGGTTAGATACAGAGTAAAGCTCCCTCTACACTGTCCCATCAAACACTCCCAGGGCAGGTACAGCACGGGGTTAGATACAGAGTAAAGCTCCCTCTACACTGTCCCCATCAAACACTCCCAGGGCAGGTACAGCACGGGGTTAGATACAGAGTAAAGCTACCTCTACACTGTCCCATCAAACACTCCCAGGGCAGGTACAGCACGGGTTAGACACAGAGTAAAGCTCCCTCTACACTGTCTCATCAAACACTCCCAGGGCAGGGACAGCACGGGTTAGATACAGAGTAAAGCTCCCTCTACACTGTCCCATCAAACACTCCCAGAGCAGGTACAGCACGGGTTAGATACAGAGTAAAGCTCCCTCTACACTGTCCCATCAAACACTCCCAGGGCAGGTACAGCACGGGTTAGATACAGAGTAAAGCTCCCTCTATACTGTCCCATCAAACACTCCCAGGGCAGGTACAGCACGGGTTAGATACAGAGTAAAGCTCCCTCTACACTGTCCCATCAAACACTCCCAGGGCAGGTACAGCACGGGTTAGATACAGAGTAAAGCTCCCTCTACACTGTTCCGGGTGGCGTGATGGAGGTCAGACGGATGGCGCTGATCGTCCCACGATCGGGCGACCAGTGTAAAAAATTCCAACTGACCAGGGTAGGCACGGTAAACATTCTGAGGTCTTTGAATCTGAACTCACAATTCTACGATTAGGAGTATGAAAAGCCGTCAGTCGCTGTTGTCGTTCTTTTAAAGAATTCCTGGAGCTGGTTGCCGTTGTTCTCCAGTGGTGGAAAGTCAGGTGCTTTCAAGATGAGATCTGTTTGTTTGCTAAAAGCAGAACCCAAGGGCAAGTAAGTCGTAAAAGTCTGTTGCCGTGGGCAACGGTCTTTTCAAAGTGGCCAGTTGATGAATTTTACAGCTTCGGTCTCTGCCGAAGAAAATATTCCAACGCCGGAGACGAAACCTGCCTCACTGACGCCAGCACCTCGCACACAACCAAACCGACCCAAGCTTTTCCCCTGGTGTCCCCCCGCAGGGCACATGTGAGCAGAATGCCCGCTAGAGTGTACATGGAGCAGAATGCCCGCTAGAGTGTACATGGAGCAGAATGCCCGCTAGAGTGTACATGGAGCAGAATGCCCGCTAGAGTGTCCATGGAGCAGAATGCCCGCTAGAGTGTACATGGAGCAGAATGCCCGCTAGAGTGTACATGGAGCAGATGCAGACTCTCTAAACAAGCGAACGCATCGTGCGGACAGGACTGCAGCTGCAAGGATTCCATGGTGCTGGAGTGTGGACCAGTTCTGAGCTTGGTGCTGCTGGCTGAGTTGCCCAGCCTCTGGCTTTGTCTCCTGGGCAGCAATATACCCAAGGACAAGACTAAGAGGACGAGACATCGAGATAGATCGAGTGCGCAGCACAGAAACAAGCCATTCGGCCCAACAAATCCTCATGAGCCTCCTCCCACCCCTCTTCATCTCACCCCATCAACACATCCTTTCAATCCTTTCTCCTTCATATGCTTGTCTAGCTTCCCCTTAAATGCATCTATACTATTCGCCTCAACCACTCCCTGTGGTAGCGAGTTCCACATTCTCACCACTCTCTGGGTAAAGAAGTTTCTCCTGAATTCCCTGTAGGATTTATTAGTGACTGTCTTATATTGATGGCCTCTAGTTCTGGTCTCCCCCACAAGTGGAAACAGCTTCTCTACATCTTCCCTATCAAACCCTTTCATTATCTTAAAGACCTCTGTCAGGTCACACCTCAGCCTTCTCTTTTCTAGACCCAGCCTGTTCATCCTTTCCCGATAGGTATAACCTCTCAGTTTTGGTATCATCCTAGTAAATCTTCTCTGTACCCTCTCCAGTGCCTCGATATCCTTTTTATAATATGGAGACCAGAACTGTTCACAGTGCTCCAAGTGTGGGCTAACCAAGGTTCGATACAAGTTTAACATAACTTCTGCTTTTCAATTCTATCCCTCTGGAAATAAACCCCAGTGCCTGGTTTGCTTTTTTCTGGCCTTGTTAATCTGCGTCCTACTTTCCATGATCTGTGCCCCAGATCCCTCTGCAGCTCTACCCCGTTCAGACTCCAATGGGGAGGTTTTGGAGGCGGGACTCCCACTTGTCGGGTTTCAGTCCCGCCTCCATCAACTTCTGGCCAACCCAGGCTATTTTCCCTTGATTGACCTTGTTAAGCCCACCCAGCAGGCTTAGCAGGCCAACTAAGGGATAGCCAGTTACAGAGAACGTCAGCGTATGACGTTTCATCTGTCAAAGATTTTTGACAGATGAATTGTCATCGTTTGACAGCTCTGTGAAGCTGTCAAACACTGACATTCTCTGTAGTTTGATGAGGTCTTGAATTCAAGACCTCATCAAACCTCTTTCTTTTGCAGAAATGAGATGGTTGTTGCATCTGAGAATGCAACGGCCATCTGTCATCTCTGCCGCGGAGGTACGAGACTCTCCGCACACCCACCGACTGAAGCCTGCAGGAAGAAACAAAGGTAAGTACACTTTTTCGAACACTTTGCACTTACCTCAGATACTCACCTCTCCACACTTGCACCCATCACTTACCTCCACAGCACACTTTTGGACCCCTCCGGCCCCGCAGACCCACTGCTCACCTCGGTGACCCTGGCGGAGCCTCGGGAAGCCCGCACTTGTGTGGGCAAAACGGGGATAATCCTATTTTCTGCCTGTTAGCTACCTGTTAACAGGCAGTTAAGTGGCTGTTATCCCTTCCCGCCTCCAAGGAGACAGGACCCGGTGTGGGACGGCTACCCGCCTCCTGGCAAGATGGCATGGAGGCGAGTTGGGGGTGGGATGGGCACCAGCCCCCAGATTCTGCCATTTTCCTGGCGGTCCCGCCTCCAAACTCACCTCCCCAGGGCTGGCAAAATCGCCCCCTTATTTTTCAAGGAGTCTGTGGCCTCAAAATGCAGCACTCGCACTGATCTATACTGAAGTTCATTTGCCAATTGCACACCCATTCTGCAGGCTTATAAGGGAGTGAAGGGTTATGGGGAGCGGGCTGGGAAGAGGCTTTGAGCCCAAGATCAGCCATGATCTTATTGAATGGTGGAGCAGGCTCGAGGGGCCAAGTGGCCTATTCCTGCTCCTATTTCTTATGTTCTTATGTTCTTATTAATGTCTTCCTGTATTTGGTCGCAATCTTCCTCTGTATTAATTACACCTGCAATATGGTGATGTCTGCAACTTTAGAAATTGTGCTTCAGATTCCCGAGTTACAGGTTTATGATATTATGCCCGGGTCATAAGAACATAAGAAATAGGAGCAGGAGTTGGCCATACGGCCCCTCGAGCCTGCTCCGCCATTCAATAAATCATGGCTGATCGTCGACCTCAACTCCACTTTCCCGCCTGATCCCCATATCCCTCGATTCCCCTAGAGTCCAAAAATCTATCGCTCTCTGTCTTGAATATACTCAAAGACTGAGCCGCCACAGCCCTCTGGGGTAGAGAATTCCAAAGATTCACCAGCCTCTGAGTGAAGAAATTTCTCCTCATCTGAGTCCTAAATGGCCGACCCCTTTACCCTGAGACTGTGCCTACATGGGTCTGGTAGGCTGGAACTGGAATACTTGCCTCCACTCCAGGATGCAGGCTGGGAAGAGAAAATGAGATTGGGAGGTTTCTCCTAGGGGTCTGAACACGGGGAGAGGCCAAAGGGGCCGATTTGCCCTTCGCAGTGTTGTACATTGAATGTGAAGCTGACTGTGGGATCAGAGAAGAGAACACATTGCACCAGCGTAACCTTTCACCCCTCCTTCTCACAGCTCGGCATCGACAGCAGGGCCGAGAGCAGTGAAGCAGGGACCGAGCGGGAAGAGGAGGAACGGGAGGGCCAGGAGGAGGAGCTGAGCATCCCAGGGGTTCGGGGGGCAAGGCAGGCGGGTGCTGACGTGACCATGGCCAGCTTCCTCACTCCCCCCGGGAACTCCGCCTCTTCACCAACTCTGGCCCCTCCCACTCCGCACCAGATGCACCCGTCTCCCCTCACAGGCAGCCGCCAATCTCCAGACACCGTCGTGGGGCCGTGAGACGGGAGGGACGCAGCATGTGGTCCGAGTCTGAGCTGTCAGGGGATCGGGGAGCGTTGGGAGGGGGCGGGGGGATGGGGTAGATGCGTCCCAGTCCCCAGTGAGGCAGGGCTGGTGTTGGAGGCAGCATGAGGCGGGTTGGGAGCAGAACTGCAGTTGTCTGTGAGGGAGAAGCCGGCCGATGCAGGAGTGTTGTGCAGCTAATGTTCCCTTTAAGCCATGCGGCCGTGCAACACTCTGCAGCTCCCGCACAGCTGGCTCACTGGCTTTTAAATTGGAAAAGCCGCACATGCGCCGTATTGTGAATGGGCCGCGCACCCAAAACAAAATGAAAGGGACCATTGGTTGCGGGTACCTGCGACATCTGGGCTCCATCGACAGTCTGAGAGGCTCCCTCTGCGGCGGGCTGCACACCATTGGCCAGAAGCTGGACAAGCTCCAGCAGGAGGAGGCTGCGTGAGGAGGTCGACCGATCCCGGAGGGTCCCACAGCAGAGCTGACGCCCGTGTCCCCACCCCGTTCCCCCCCCCCCCACCCCACCCCTTCCCCAGCGCAGGTGGTGGTGCCCGAGGGACATGCTGCTGACAAGGAGTTTCCAGGCCTTCCCCAGCGCAGGTGGTGGTGCCCGAGGGACATGCTGCTGACAAGGAGTTTCCAGGCCTTCCCCAGGCTGGTGCCGAACACACAGGCCTCACAGGACCAGGCCGCTGTGGGTCGCTCTCCAGTAACACAACCCACAGCCGCCGGCACTCCAATCACCCTCGTTCCCACCTCCCCTCAGAGCATCATCCCGAACCACCCACTTCCCCACTGCCCGAGTGGGCGGAGGGTGCTGGTCCCGGGGGTGGGGGTGGGGGGGGAGCGGGCTGGGGGTGGGGGGGAGCGGGCGGAGGGTGTTGGTGCGAGGGAGGGGGAGCTGGTCCCGGGGGAGCTGGTCCCGGGGGTGCTGGTCCCGGGGGAGCTGGTCCCGGGGGAGCTGGTCCCGGGGGTGCTGGTCCCGGGGGAGCTGGTCCCGGGGGTGCTGGTCCCGGGGGAGCAGGCGGAGGGTGTTGGTGCGAGTGAGGGGGAGCTGGTCCCGGGGGTGCTGGTCCCGGGGGAGCTGGTCCCGGGGGTGCCGGTCCCGGGGGTGCTGGTCCCGGGGGAGCTGGTCCCGGGGGAGCTGGTCCCGGGGGAGCTGGTCCCGGGGGTGCTGGTCCCGGGGGAGCTGGTCCCGGGGGTGCTGGTCCCGGGGGAGCAGGCGGAGGGTGTTGGTGCGAGGGAGGGGGAGCTGGTCCCGGGGGTGCCAGTCCCGGGGGTGCTGGTCCCGGGGGAGCGGGCGGAGGGTGTTGGTGCGAGGGAGGGGGAGCTGGTCCCGGGGGAGCTGGTCCCGGGGGAGCTGGTCCCGGGGGAGCTGGTCCCGGGGGTGCTGGTCCCGGGGGTGCTGGTCCCGGGGGAGCGGGCGGAGGGTGTTGGTGCCTTTGAGTTACTGCGCTTGTTTCCTTGGGATCAGCATCTATTGGACAAGATTCGATTGGTTAGACGGGAAACAAAGGTCCTATTACAGCCAAGTCTCAGAACATGGAACTATCCACGGGGTATTTATTCAGTATTTAATCACTTTGTTTGAACTCTGAACTCAGCAATGATTCTCTGACCCATGCATCACTGTGGGCAGGCAGACCCTCGCACACTAATGAGTTATAAGAACATAACATAAGAACATAAGAAATAGGAGCAGGAGTAGGCCAATCGGCCCCTCGAGCCTGCTCCGCCATTCAATAAGATCATGGCTGATCTGATCCTAACCGCCAATCTACTATCTATCACAGAACCATCTCCTGCATCTAACAGAATTGCACACACGAAATAGGAGCAGAATCAGGCTACACAGTCCCTGGGCCCGCTCCACTACCCACAGGGCCATGACCGATCCGAACCTAGACTCATGTCCAAATTCCTGCCCGCTCCCCGTAACCCTTAATGCCCTTTAGTTCCTTAAGAACACCACAGTGTGGTGCGACTCATTGTATTGTTCAGAATCTGAGTAGCTTGAAGAGACCGTCACAGGGCATCGAAGAACGTTACTCACTAACTCAACTGACGCCATTTCTCGGCTATGAAGCATCAGTCTGTGGGCCTTTGTGATGCTCTTGCTTACTCTCCCTGTCACTACCACCCAGAGTAAGATCATTTGCCCTGTACAAAGACCGGCCTCTCCTGAAGGTGTGACTCCTTGCTGGGGCACCGCTCTGTGGATCTAGTGCTATACGCCCACCCAAGTGGCTACTTTTCATGTGTGAGCCTTGACTTTTTGAAGTGTTGTCACTGTTGAAATGTGGGAAACACAGCAGCCAATTTGTGCACAGCAAGCTCCCATAAACAGCAATGAGATAATGACCATATTAGGGATATTGGTTGAGGGATAAATATTGGGCAGGACACTGGGGAGAACTCCTCTGCTCTTCTTTGGAATAGTGCCGTGGGATCTTTTACGTCCACCTGAGAGAGCAGACGGGGCCTTGGTTTAACGTCTCATCCGAAAGACAGATAGAAACAGGACGAGGCCATTCAACCCCTCAAGCCTGTTCCTCCATTTAATTAGATCATGGCTGATCTGTGTACCTCAACCCCATTTACCCACCTTTACTCCATATCTATCAAAAAAAATCTATCGATCTCAGTCTTGAAAGCTCCAATTGACCGCCAGCCTCAACAGCCTTTTGGGGGAGAGAGTTCCAGATTTCCACTGCCCTTTGTGTGAAGAACTGCTTCCTGACATCACCCCTGAACAGCCTGGCTCTAATTTTAAGGTTCTGCCCCCTTGTTCTGGACTCCCCCCACCAGAGGAAATAGTTTCTCTCTATCGACCCGATCAACTCCTTTAATCATCTTAAACACCTCGATTCGATCACCCCTCAACTTTCTAAACTCGAGGGAATACAAGCCAAACCACTTCCTATCCCTTGAGATAAAGAGTAACATTCCATTAGCTTTTTTGTTTACTTTCTGTACCTGTACACTAGCTTTTAGTGATTTGTGCAGACGGACACCCAAATCTGCTTCAAAGTGGATGACCTCACACTTCCCCACATCAAACTCCATTTGCCACAGTATTGCCCACTCCCTTATTCTATCGATGTCCCTTTGTAACTTCCTGCTCCAATCTGCAAAACTTACCGTGCCTCCTAACTTAGTGCCATCTGCAAACTTTGATACATAACTCTCTATTCCTTAATCCAAGTCATTGATATATGTGGGAATGGGCAGCATCTGATGGGCGATCCCCTGGGAGCATCGCATCCCTCACCCTCTGGGATGGGGCAGGTCAGACTTGCATTTCTGTAGCGCCTTTTATGGCCTCAGGATGTCCCAAAGCGCTTAACAGCCAATGAAGTATTTTTGAAGCGTAGTCACTGTTGTAATGTAGGAAACGCGGCAGCCAATTTGCGCACAGCAAGATCCCACAAACAATTTAATGAACATATCATCTGTTTTAGTGAGGTTGGTTGAGGGATAAATATTGGCCAGGACACCGGGGAGAACTCCCCTGCCCTTCTTCGGAATCATGCCATGGGGTTTTTTAAGTCCATCTGAGAGCAGACGGGGCCTCAGGTTTAACGTCGAATCCAAGGACAGAAAAGCTGCCAAAGAACTAATGGGAACATCCTGGGGCAAGGAATGCAAAGGAAGCAGGGAATTCTGGAGTAGGGTAAGAAAGAGTAGGAAGGGAGTGAGGTCACCAGATAAAGGTATGCAAAGGGATGATGGTCAGTGACGTGCCTGAAGCAGCATCATTTCCTGTCTCTCTCTCTGCTCCTCTGCCAGACTATCCCAACGGAATTCTGATTTGCTAATTAAAACTGATCCCACACCAAGCACTGGAATCACTTTGAAAGATTTGCAGTTTGTCTCTGGGCCTGGAAGCATATTAAAAAATTCATGGCCAGCTGATAGTGGGACTGGGGCTGCCCTCATCTGTATTCCTTCAGTATTCCACTCCTTCTGAAGCCAGGCAAACGAGAGCTCTCCCGATCACCCAGTGCTGTTCCTGCAGGGACCTGGAATATGGCTGTGAATATTGAGGGGCTGATCTCTTCGATTGATGAGCTAGAGCTGATGTAAGTGTGCGAGAGCTAACGTCACGCGACCCCTGACTGCAAGCAAAGGTCAGGGTTCATGGAAAGCAAAGCTCTGTGTGATTTAAAAAAAAAACCTGATAGCAGTTCAGGCGAAAGGGGAGCATCGGAGCTACAGTGGCCGAATGCTCATCAGTGCAGCCGAGCAATGAGCAGCCACTCTGAAAGCCTTTGATTGTGGGATGCGAACACTAATTACCACAAATCACCACAAGGGTTTCAGGCAGCTTTCACAGACTGAGAGCAAAATTCAAACAATTTTAAAATTTGGGGGGAAATTCCTCTGTAATGAAAACTGGAAACATTTTTTATCTCTGCATTTAATGGGACGCGAGCAGACTCGCTGGCCTCGATTGTTCCGGGGACAGGGGAAGAGGGGATTGCGGGAACAGTGTGGGGGAGCCCGGAGAGTTCGGAAACCTGGAGGTCCTGACAATCTTAACAGCTGGGACTCATTCAGTTAAAACTTCCCGCAGTCCCACCAGACACCCGGCTGGATTGGCTACACACAGGAACATAGGAAGAGGAGGAGGCCAATCAGCCCCTCGAGCCTGTTCCGCCATTCAATGAGATCGTGGCTGATCTGTGTCCTAACTCCATATACCCAGCCACCTTTGGCCCATATCCCTTAATAGCTTTGATTAACAAAAATCTGTCAATCTCCGATTTAAAATTAACAATTGGTCTAGCATCAATTGCCGTTTGCGGAAGGGAGTTCCAATCTTCTACCACCCTTTGTGTGTAGAAGTGTTTCCTAATTTCACTCCTGAAAGGTCTGGCTCTAATTTTTAGACACTGCCCCCTCGTCCTAGAAACCCCAACCAGCGGAAATAGTTTCTCTCTATCTACCCTATCTGTTCCCCTTAATATCCTGATAACTTCGATCAGATCACTCCTTAACCTTCTAAATTCTAGGGACTACACGGCCAGCGAGTGGGAACCAAGCAACAGGAGACCGCAGCCAGGGATCCTCACGGTAACAACACCGGCAGTCAGTGGGTGCAGGGCTTTCAGGACAATCAGCGAGGGCTGGAGGTTCCCTGGAGATCGGGCGGAATTCTAGGGGGGGAACACTGTCCGACACTCTCGCCCGACACTCCCGCCCAACACTCCCGCCCGCCCGACACTCCCGCCCGCATGACACGCCCGCCCGACACTCCCGCCCGCCCGACACTCCCGCCCGCCTGACACGCCCGCCCGACACTCCCGCCCGCCCGACACTCCCGCCCGCCCGACACTCCCGCCCGCCCGACACTCCCGCCCGCCCGACACTCCCGCCCGACACGCCCGCCCGCCAGACACGCCCGCCCGCCCGACACTCCCGCCCGACACTCCCGCCCGCCCGACACTCCCCCCCGACACGCCCGCCCGACACTCCCGCCCGACATGCCCGCCCGCCCGACACTCCCGCCCGACACTCCTGCCGGACACTCCCGCCCGACACGCCCCGCCCGACACTCCAGCCCGCCCGACACTCCAGCCCGCCCGACACGCCCGCCCGACACGCCCGCCCGACACGCCCGCCCGACCGACACGCCCGCCCGACACACCCGCCCGCCCGACACTCCCGCCCGACACGCCCGCCCGACACTCCAGCCCGCCCGACACGCCCGCCCGACAGGCCCGCCCGACACTCCCGCCCGCCCGCCCGACACTCCCGCCCGACACGCCCGCCCGACACGCCCGCCCGACACGCCCGCCCGCCCGACACGCCCGCCCCGACACGCCCGCCCGACACGCCCGCCCGACACTCCCGCCCGACACGCCCGCCAGCCCGACACTCCCGCCCGACACGCCCGCCTGACACTCCCGCCCACCCGACACTCCCGCCCGACACGCCTGCTTGTCTGCCCGACACTCCCGCCCGACACGCCCGCCCGACACGCCTGCCCGACACTCCCGCCCAACACTCCCGCCCGACACGCCCGCCCGTCCGCCCGACACTCCCGCCCGCCCTACACGCCTGCCCGTCCGCCGACACTCCCGCCCGCCTGACACGCCCCGCCCGACACGCCCGCCCGACACGCCCGCCCGCCCGACACTCCCGCCCGACACGCCCGCCCGCCCGACTCTCCCGCCCGACACGCCCGCCCGACACGCCCGCCCGCCCGACACGCCCGCCGACACGCCCGCCTGCACGACCGCCCGCCCGACACTCCCGCCCGACACGCCCGCCCGCCGACACTCCCGCCCGACACGCCCCCCGCCGCCCGACTCTCCCGCCCGACACGCCCGCCCGACACTCCAGCCCGCCCGACACTCCCGCCCGCCCGACACTCCAGCCCGCCCGACACTCCCGCCCGCCCGACACTCCCGCCCGCCCGACACGCCCGCCCGACATGCCCGCCCGACACGCCCGCCCGCCCGACACGCCTGCCCGACACGCCCGCCTGCCCGACACGCCCGCCCGCCCGACACTGCCGCCCGACACGCCCGCCTGACACGACCGCCCGCCCGCCCGACACGCCCGCCCGACACGCCCGCCCGACACTCCCGCTCGCCCGACATGCTCGCCCGACACTCCCGCCCTCCCGACACTCCCGCCCGACACGCTCGCACGACACTCCCGCCCGACACGCCCGCCCCGCCGACACTCCCGCCCGACACGCTCGCCTGACACTCCTGCCCGACACTCCTGCCCGACACTCCCGCCCGACACTCCCGCCCGACACTCCCGCCCGACACTCCCGCCCGACACTCCCGCCCGCCCGACACTCCCGCCCGACACTCCCGCCCGCCCGACACTCCCGCCCGACACTCCCGCCCGCCCGACACGCCCGCCCGACACGCCCGGCCGACACCCGCCCGCCCGACACTCCCGCCCGACACTCCCGCCCGCCCGACACGCCCGCCCGACACGCCCGCCCGACACTCCCGCCCGCCCGACACTCCCGCCCGACACTCCGCCCGCCCGACACTCCCGCCCGACACTCCCGCCCGCCCGACACGCCCGCCCGACACGCCCGCCCGACACTCCGCCCGCCCGACACTCCCGCCCGACATTCCCGCCCGTCGACACACCCGCCCGCACTCCCACCCGACATTCCCGCCCGCCCGACACTCCCGCCCGACACGCCCGCCCCGACACTCCAGCCCGCCCGACACGCCCGCCCGACACTCCCGCCCGCCCGCCCGACACTCCGCCCGACACGCCGCCCGACACGCCCGCCCGCCTGACCCGCCCGACACGCCGCCCGACACGCCCCGCCCGACACGCCCGACCGACACGCCCGCCCGACACTCCCGCCCGCCCTGACACGCCCGCCCGACACGCCCCGCCCGACACACACCCGCCCACCCGACACTCCCGCCGACACGCCACGCCCGTCTGCACCCGACAACTCCCGCCCGCCCCCGACACGCCCGCCCGACACGCCTGCCCGGACACTCCCGCCCAACACTCCAGGCCCAGACACGCCCGCCCGTCCCGCCCGACACTCCCGCACGCCCGACACGCCTGCCCGGTCACGCCCGACACTCCCGCCCGCCCGACACTCCCGCCCGACTCGCCCGCCCCGACACGCCCGCCCGCCCGACATCCCGCCCGACACGCCCGCCCGCCCGACTCTCCCGCCCGACACCCCGCCCGACACTCCAGCCCGCCCGACACTCCCGCCCGACACTGCCGCCCGACACGCCCGCCCGACACGCCCGCCCGCCCGACACGCCCGCCCGCCGACACGCCCGCCCGACACGCCCGCCTGACACGACCGCCCGCCCGACACTCCCGCCCGACACGCCCGCCCGACACTCCCGCCGGACACGCCCCGCCCGCCCGACTCTCCCGCCCGACACGCCCGCCCGACACTCCAGCCCGCCCGACACTCCGCCCGCCCGACACTCCCGCCCGACATGCCGCCCGACACGCCTGCCCGACACGCCCGCCTGCCCGACACGCCCGCCCGCCCGACACTGCCGCCCGACACGCCCGCCTGACACGACCCGCCGCCGCCCGACACGCCCGCCCGACACTCCCGCCCGACACGCCCGCCCGACACTCCCGCTCGCCCGACATGCTCGCCCGACACTCCCGCCCTCCCGACACTCCCGCCCGACACGCTCGCCCGACACTCCCGCCCGACACGCCCGCCCGACACTCCCGCCCGACACGCCTGCCCACTAGACACTCCCGCCCGCCCGACACTCCCGCCCGACACGCTCGCCTGACACTCCTGCCCGACACTCCTGCCCACTAGACACTCCCGCCCGCCCGACACGCCCGCCCGACACGCCCGCCCGCCCGACACGCCCGCCCGACACGCCCGCCCGACACTCCCGCCCGACACTCCCGCCCGACACTCCCGCCCGACACTCCCGCCCGACACTCCCGCCCGACACGCCCGCCAGCCCGACACTCCCGCCCGACACGCCCGCCTGACACTCCCGCCCACCCGACACTCCCGCCCGACACGCCCGCCCGTCTGCCCGACACTCCCGCCCGCCCGACACGCCCGCCCGACACGCCCTGCCCGACACTCCCGCCCAACACTCCCGCCCGACACGCCCGCCCGTCCGCCCGACACTCCCACCCGCCCTACACGCCTGCCCGTCCGCCCGACACTCCCGCCCGCCTGACACGCCGCCCGACACGCCCGCCCGCCCGACACTCCCGCCCGACACGCCCCGCCCGCCCGACTCTCCCGCCCGACACGCCCGCCCGACACGCCCGCCCGCCCGACACGCCCGCCCGACACGCCCGCCCGCCCGACTCTCCCGCCCGACACGCCCCGCCCGACACTCCAGCCCGCCCGACACTCCCGCCCGCCTGACACTCCCGCCCGCCCGACACGCCCGCCCGACATGCCCGCCGACACGCCCGCCCGCCCGACACGCCTGCCCGACACGCCCGCCTGCCCGACACGCCCGCCCGCCCGACACGCCTGCCCGACACGCCCGCCTGCCCGACACGCCCGCCCGCCCGACACTGCCGCCCGACACGCCCGCCTGACACGACCGCCCACCCGCCCGACACGCCCGCCCGACACTCCCGCCCGACACGCCCGCCCGACACGCCCGCTCGCCCGACATGCTCGCCCGACACTCCCGCCCTCCCGACACTCCCGCCCGACACGCTCGCACGACACTCCCGCCCGACACGCTCGCCTGACACTCCCGCCCGACACGCCTGCCCACTAGACACTCCCGCCCGCCCCGACACTCCCGCCTGCCCGACACTCCCGCCCGACACTCCCGCCCGACACTCCCGCCCGACACGCCCGCCCGACACTCCCGCCCGCCCGACACTCCCGCCCGACACTCCCGCCCGCCCGACACTCCCGCCCGCCCGACACTCCCGCCCGACACTCCCGCCCGCCCGACACGCCCGCCCGACACGCCCGCCCGACACTCCCGCCCCGCCCGACACTCCCGCCCGACATTCCCGCCCGTCCGACACACCCACCCGACACTCCCGCCCGACATTCCCGCCCGTCCGACACACCCGCCCGACACGCCCGCCACTCCCGCCCGACCGACACGCCCGCCCGACACGCCCGCCCGCCCGACACTCCCGCCCGACACGCCCGCCCGACACTCCAGCCCGCCCGACACGCCCGCCCGACACGCCCCGCCCGACACTCCAGCCCGCCCGACACGCCCGCCCGACACTCCCGCCCGCCCGCCCGACACTCCCGCCCGACACGCCCGCCCGACACGCCCGCCCGCCCCGACACTCCCGCCCGCCCGACTCTCCCGCCCGACACGCCCGCCCGACACGCCTGCCCGACACGCCCGCCCGTCCGCCCGACACTCCCGCCCGCCCGACACGCCTGCCCGTCCGCCCGACACTCCCGCCCGCCCGACACTCCCGCCCGACACGCCCGCCCGACACGCCCGCCCGCCCGACACTCCCCGCCCGACACGCCCGCCCGCCCGACTCTCCCGCCCGACACGCCCGCCCGACACTCCAGCCCGCCCGACACTCCCGCCCGACACTGCCGCCCGACACGCCCGCCTGCCCGACTCGCCCGCCCGCCCGACACGCCCGCCCGACATGCCCGCCCGACACGCCCGCCCGCCCGACACTCCCGCCCGACACGCCCGCCCGCCCGACTCTCCCGCCCGACACGCCCGCCCGACACTCCAGCCCGCCCGACACTCCCGCCCGCCCGACACTCCCGCCCGCCCGACACTCCTGCCCGACACTGCCGCCCGACACGCCCGCCCGACACGCCCGCCCGCCCGACACGCCTGCCCGACACGCCCGCCTGCCCGACACGCCCGCCCGCCCGACACTGCCGCCCGACACGCCCGCCTGACACGACCGCCCGCCCGCCCGACACGCCGCCTGCCCGACACTCCCGCCCGACACGCCCGCCCGACACTCCCGCTCGCCCGACACGCTCGCCCGACACTCCCGCCCGCCCGACACTGCCCGCCCCGACACGCCCGCCTGACACGACCGCCCGCCCGCCCCGACACGCCCGCCTGCCCGACACTCCCGCCCGACATGCCCGCCCGACACTCCCGCTCGCCGACACGCTCGCCCGACACTCCCGCCCGCCCGACACTCCCGCCTGACACGCTCGCCCGACACTCCCGCCCGACACGCTCGCCCGCTAGACACTCCCGCCCCGCCCGACACTCCCGCCCCGCCCGACACTCCCGCCCGCCCGACCACTCCCGCCCGACACTCCCGCCCGACACTCCCGCCGACACTCCCGCCCGCCCCGACACTCCGCCCGACACTCCCGGCCCGCCCGACACTCCCGCCGACACTCCCACCCGCCCGACACGCCCCGCCCGACACGCCCGCCCGACACGCCCGCCCGCCCGACACTCCCGCCAGACATTCCCGCCCGTCCGACACACCCGCCCCGACACTCCCGCCCGACACGCCCCGCCCGACACGCCCGCCACTCCCGCCCGCCACTCCCGCCCGACACGCCCGCCCGCCCGACACGCCCGCCCCGACACGCCCGCACGACACGCCCGCCCGACACGCCCCGCCCGACACTCCCGCCCGCCCGACACGCCCATCCGACACGCCCCGCCCGCCCCGACACGCCCCGCCGACACTCCCTCCCTCCCGACACGCCCGCCCCGCCCGACACATCTGCCCGACACTCTGCCCGACACTCCCGCCCGCCCGACCGACACTCCCGACACTCCTGCTCCTCCTGGCCCACAGGGTTTTTTAAAGTGAAAAGAAATTTCTAAGACTTACTTGAGCTTCTTCTGGCCGGCCGGCTCCTCCCGCCTGGACCTGTTGCCAGGCGGGATTCCTCCTGTTAATAGTACATCGCGGCGCTGGTGATGTCATCTGGCCACGAATTTTGCATCTTAAGTAGGCCCAGCCTGATTTTAGCGAGAGCCTCGTCCTGGGCCTGAATCACCGCCGGGAATATTATAGTGGCCGGGAACGCGGCAGATTTCCAATTTCTAAATTTTAAGCCCTTGTCCAACCTTTCCTGCCCGTCTGGGGTTAAAATTGAGGTCACAGAATCTGCTGTTTCAAACCTTGCGATTTCTGAAAATGCAACTTTAATTGCAGGTTGTAAATTACAGTCAAACTCAGGAATGCTCCCACCTTTTATTAAAAGAGCAATTCCATCTCTGGGTTTATTTGATCCACAGAGTTTCAGGATACAGTAAAGTGAACAGAACCTCCTGCTCTGATACCCCATCCGACTGATAGACATCACAGCTCAGCGCAATAACCTCTGGCACCTTGACTACTCAGCACTGTCCATTCATTGGGTCACTGTGCCAATCGGCTGCGGCCAATTCACACTGATCTAAGTTTACTGATTTCAGGTCAGTTCAGGCGTGGGATAGAACGGGCGGACCAGGTCCAGGAGATGTGGTTTCAGTCGAAGCTGGCATTGTTTAAAGAAGCTGAGCGTTGAGATGAATGGTACAGGCATTGACTCATCCTGGACACCTCATACTCTGCTGAGTCAGTTATAAGCACAGATATGGATTATTCACTCACCAGTGAGCTGGATATTTATTATTGTTCAACTCCAGCCTGGAAACAGCGGAGCTCATAAACTGACTTCAATCTCTCCGTCCCGCCATCTCCAGACCCTCAGTCTGTCGACAAAAGCGAAATACTGCGGGTGCTGGAAATCTGAACTAAAAACAGAAACTGCTGGAAATACTCAGCAGGCCAGGCAGCATCTGTGGAGAGAAACAGAGTTAACATTTCAGGTCTGTGATCCTTCGTCAGAACTGGTGTGTGTGTATCACCCTCAGTGTGTCTATCTCTCCATCACACACCTTTAACAGTACAAACACAGGCACAGTCTGCATGAGTTGGGCAATGGGCTGGGTGAGGGACTTCAGGAACTGTACCCCAGTGAGAGTCAGCACCTTCAGGAACTGTACCCCAGTGAGAGTGAGCACCTTCAGGAACTGTACCCCAGTGAGAGTCAGCACCTTCGGGAACTGTACCCCAGTAAGAGTCAGCACCTTCGGGAACTGTACCCCAGTGAGAGTCAGCACCTTCAGGAACTGTACCCCAGTAAGAGTCAGCACCTTCAGGAACTGTACCCCAGTAAGAGTCAGCACCTTCGGGAACTGTACTCCAGTGAGAGTCAGCACCTTCAGGAACTGTACCCCAGTGAGAGTCAGCACCTTCAGGAACTGTACCCCAGTGAGAGTCAGCATCTTCAGGAACTGTACCCCAGTGAGAGTCAGCACCTTCAGGAACTGTACCCCAGTGAGAGTCAGCACCTTCAGCAACTGTACCCCAGTGAGAGTCAGCACCTTCAGGAACTACCCCAGTGAGAGTCAGCACCTTCAGCAACTGTACCCCAGTGAGAGCATCTTCAGGAACTGTACCCCAGTGAGAGTCAACACCTTCAGCAACTGTACCCCAGTGAGAGCACCTTCAGGAACTGTACCCCAGTGAGAGTCAGCACCTTCAGGAACTGTACCCCAGTGAGAGTCAGCACCTTCAGGAACTGTACCCCAGTGAGAGTCAGCACCTTCAGGAACTGTACCCCAGTGAGAGTCAGCACCTTCAGGAACTGTACCCCAGTGAGAGTCAGCACCTTCAGGAACTGTACCCCAGTGAGAGTCAGCACCTTCAGGAACTGTACCCCAGTGAGAGTGAGCACCTTTCAGGAACTGTATCCCAGGGAGAATCAGGAACTGTAGGTTCTTTGCCTTTAAGTGTCTCTTTTGTTGTGTGGGTGCCTACCAGGCCCCATTAGGTTGGCTGATTGGTTACTTGTCCAGGATTCTGTGGTCAGTCACTGTGCCATCCAGTGGCTGATTTATGGAACTGCGACGAGATGAAGGGAAGGTGTTCACAGACAGCAGATTAACCCACTTCTTCAAATAGAATTACACAGATTGCACAGCACAGAAAGAGGCCATTCGGCCGAACAGGTCTATGCTGGTGTTTATGCTGCACATGAGCCTAGTGCATAGATTGGTTGAGTCGCCTCATATTTATATAAATTAGCTTATTGAACTCTTACCGTGCTGAATCAACAGCAACTCTGTGCAGTAAGAGGTGAATTACCCCTATCCTGCTGGACATACAGTGCTGCTGTTTCATTACGCAACAGATTGAGTTGATAAGAGGCCTTTGTATTTTTGGCTGTGACAGATTATTACTGAATGATGTCTTGCTGGTCATGGCACACACGGGGTTAATGTTGTCTCTGGCTCGCTGTTGTTGCCAGCCCAGTGTGTCTCATCCACACTCTGTTGGGATGGGCTTTGGAGAAGTTGCAGTGGCCTTAGATAGTACCCTAGTCTCTCAGGGTCATCCAGAGTGTTTAATCAATGGGTCGCCATTCCATTCAATTCCCCGCAGCTGATTGACAGCCTGAGCACCTCTTTAAAGTATTTGGTTTGACTGACATCTGAGTTTGTGATAAACCTGAGTGCTGCAGATACACGGCAGGCAGCTATGTACTCAACAACAACAACTTGCATTTACACAGCGCCTTTAACATAGTAAAACGTCCCAGGGTGCTTCACAGGAGCGATTATCAAACAAAAATTGACACCGAGCCACATAAGGAGATATTGGGACAGGTGACC
Source organism: Squalus acanthias (assembly GCA_030390025.1). Classification (NCBI taxonomy): domain Eukaryota; kingdom Metazoa; phylum Chordata; class Chondrichthyes; order Squaliformes; family Squalidae; genus Squalus; species Squalus acanthias. The sequence goes on from CM059448.1 coordinate 1,474,842, forward strand.
AAAAGCTTGGTCAAAGAGGTGGGTTTTAAGGAGCGTCTTACAGGAGGAGAGAGTGAGGCGGAGAGGCGGAGAGGCGGAGAGGTTTCGGGAGGGAGCTCCAGGTGTCCACACCTCGCTAGTCGGTCTGGAGCTTTCAGGGGCATGAGTCCAGTCAAAGGGGAGGAAGTGACACTTCAGCTGTTGAGCCTTGGTCAGACCCCATCTGCAGTAACTGCATTCAGTTTTTGGCACCGCACCTCAGGAAGGAGATATTGCCCTTGGAGGGGGCACAGTGCAGGTTCACCAGATCAATACCCAGGGCTTAGAGGGTTAAATTGTGAGGACAGGTTGCATAAACTTGGCTTGCATTACTTAGAGTTTAGAAGATTAAGGGGTGATCTGATCGAGGTGTTTAAAATGTTAAAAGGATTCGATTGAGTAGATACAGAGAAACTCTTTTCTCTGGTGGAGGAATCAAGAACGAGCTGACATAGAATCATAGAACCATAGAATGGTTACAGCACAGAAGGAGGCCATTCGGCCCGTCGAGCCCGTGCCGGCTCTCTGCAAGAGCACTTCAGCTAGTCCCTCTCCACCCGCCCTTTCCCTGTAGCCCTGCAAATGTTTTTCCTTCAGGTACTTATCCAACTCCCTTTTGAAAGCCAGGATTGAGTCTGCCTCCACCACCCTTTCAGGCAGTGCATTCCAGATCCTAACCACTCGCTGCGTAAAAAAGTTTTTCCTCATGTCGCCTTTGGTTCTTTTGCCAATCACCTTAAATCTGTGTCCTCTGGTTCTTGACCCTTTCGCCAATGGGAACAGTTTCTCTCTATCTACTCTGTCCAGACCCCTCATGATTTTGAACATCTCTATCAAATCTCCTCTCAATCTTCACGCATCTAAGGAGAACATTCCCAGCTTCTCTAGTCTATCAACGTAACTGAAGTCCCTCATCCCTGGAACCATTCTTGTAAATCTTTTCTGCACCCTCTCCAAGGCCTTCACATCCTTCCTAAAGTGCGGTGCCCAGAATTGGACACAATACTCCAGTTGAGGCCGAACCAGTGTTTTATACAGGTTCATCATAATGTCCTTGCTTTTGTACTCTATACCTCTATTTATGAAGCCCAGGATCCCATATGCTTTTTTAACCGTTTTCTCAACCTGCCCTGCCCACCTTCAACAATTCGTGCACATTCTGTTCATGCACCCTCTTTAGAATTGTACCCTTTAGTTTATAATGCCTCTCCTCGTTCTTCCTACCAAAATGTATCACTTCGCACTTTTCTGAGTTAAATTTCATCTGCCATGTGTCCGTCCACTCCACCAGCCTGTCTATGTCTTCCTGAAATCTATTACTATCCTCCTCACTGTTCACTATACTTCCAAGTTTTGTGTCATCTGCAAATTTTGAAATTGTGCCCTGTACACCCAAGTCTAAGTCAATATATCAAGAAAAGCAGTGGTCAGCTGTGGTTCAGTGGGTGGCACTCTCTCGGTGGGAAGGGCTAGGAGTGAGCAGGTGCTGCTGGGTGCTTGATTACAGCAGGGAGTGGAGTGAGTTTGTAAAAAGTTGGTGGTGGTTTTTTTTCCTTCAGGTTTTAGGACCTTTTTGGTCCTTAAACAGTAGCCAGATGGCTGCTGAGGGGTCCAGAGTGCTGAGCCCCTCAGAAAACAACATTCCCAGGATGAATTTAATCAGGGGAGAAAATGTTGGGGGAAGGGAGAAAAAAAGGCCCAAAGATTTGGGCCGGGACCCCAGGAGGTTTGGAAAAGAAAACACGGTGGTGGTTGAGTGCGAGGGTAAGGAGATACGAGCTTGGGATATTATCCAGGCGGTACATGAGGACTGCGGCGAGGGAAGCTGCTTTGCCTGCCGACCAAAGCCGAATGTTGGGTTCGAGGTGACGGTCAGTGGCCGAGAGGAGGTGGAAAGACTTTTACTGAGCTTGAAGGTTGGAGATAAGTTCTTGGAGGTATCTCTGCTATATTCTGAAGAGGTGGTGGGCTCATTCTTAAACCTGCCGGTTTATAGAAACATAGAAACATAGAAGATAGGAGCAGGAGTAGGCCATTCGGCCCCTCGAGCCTGCTCCGCCATTCAATGCGATCATGGCTGATCATCCAAACTCAGTACCCTGTCCCTGCTTTCTCCCCATATCCCTTGATCCCTTTAGCCTTAAGCTATTGAGGACAATGTGCTAATAAAAAAAGTTGGAGTCGTGGGACATTAAAATTTGCTCGGCAATAAAGAGGAGATACTATCCAGGAACATGGGTAGCAGATGGAACCCGTTATGTGAAGGTGCGGTTCCCAGAGTGGGTGAAGTCATTGCCGTATAGCATGAAATTCATGACAATGGAAGGAGTGCAGTACTTCTGGGTAATGCATGATAACCAGTTGAAGGTTTGTTATTATTGTCTTGGACACGACCATCTTGTAAGAAGCTATCCAGACTTGTACTGTTATAACTGTGGTGAGTCTGGACACATCGCTCAGAGCTGCAAGGCAGAGAGCTGTGGGGTGTATCACAAAGGCCCCACCCGCAGTGAGTGTGAGGCAGAAGGAAGCCCCTTGAGTGACGAGGAGATGGGAGAAGGAGAAGGGGCAGGAGGTGTGAGTGGAGCGGCTGGAGGAGCGGAGCAGGCGGAGGACACAGCTGGTGAATGGAAGGAGAAAAAAGCGCAGGAAGAGGCAGAAAATTGCGGAGCAGAGAACAGGAAGGAGATGGTGGAAAACACACCAAGTATGGTGGAAAAGGACAAAGACAGCGGAGGATAGCACGGGTCGAGGGCAGAGTCAAGCCATAATAAAGCTCAGCTCTCCCTAAAGAATCTGGTGTCCGCGAGAGGAGAGGAGGTGGGAGCGGGGTGCGGGGTTAGTGTAAGTACACCAAAGAAAGACGGGGAGTCGGACATCTCGGGGAGCAGGAGGGGGCAAGACAAGAAGAGGATGCAAGAGGCAGGAGCCTTAAAGGGGCAACAGGACAGGAGCAGGGAGACAAAGGTGCCAGAAGGGAGCAAGATAGGGGCAGATGTGCCATTGTCTCAGAGAGAGAAGAAACAGGGAGCAAGGGTCAGCATTGGAGATGAGGCCGAAGGGAGCGGCAATGTTGGAGAAACCGTGATAGCAGGAAGACTCTCTAAGGGAGATTATGTATCTGACGGGGAGCAGGGACGGGAGGTTACAGAAGAGCTCGAGAGTGAGGAGTCAGAGGGGGACAGAGACACGGAAGTGGGGGGTGGGGTGGCATCGTGTGGAAAGGGAAAAGTTAGTGAAGGGCAGATGGAGGCAGAAGGGGCAGCTCCTCGGCCCAAACCTAATGTAAGGAAGAGGCTGAAACTGCAGGGAAGGTTCAAACAGGAGGTGAAAAAGAGCCGGAGGCTGCAGGAGAAAGCAACAGCTGCCCGAAAAGTTGGGAAGGAACATGAGAGGAGGGAAGAGCCGGAGATTAAATGATGGGGGATTATCAGGCACATTTCCCTTATTCGGAGCCATGATTACTGATCAATTTTTAAAGTACAATAGATTAGTATATGTTATGGGAGACAAATTAAACTTCAGGTTTTGATGTTAATATGTGGTGGAGGAATGGCTGTGCAGAGCGGTGGAATGGATTTGTATGATACAATGGAATGATCACGATGTTGTAAATGTTTTTAATGTTCAATAAATAATATATAATTAAAAAAAAGTGGGTAACACACTCGCCTCGGGCTCAGAAGGCCGTGGGTTCATGTCCCACTCCAGGGACTTGAGCACAAAAACCCATGCTAATGCTCCGGTGCAGTACTGAGGGAGCGCCGCACTGTCGAAGAGGCGGGACTGAGGGAGCGCCGCACTGTCGAAGAGGCGGGACTGAGGGAGCGCCGCACTGTCGAAGAGGCGGGACTGAGGGAGTGCCGCACTGTCGAAGAGGCGGGACTGAGGGAGCGCCGCACTGTCGAAGGGGCAGTACTAAGGGAGTGCTGCACTGTCGGAGGGGCAGTACTGAGGGAGTGCCGCACTGTCGGAGGGGCAGTACTGAGGGAGCTCCGCACTGTCGGAGAGGCGGGACTGAGGGAGCGCCGCACTGTCGAAGAGGCGGGACTGAGGGAGCGCCGCACTGTCGGAGGGGCAGTACTGAGGGAGCGCCGCACTGTCGGAGGGGCAGTACTGAGGGAGCGCCACACTGTCGGAGGGGCAGTACTGAGGGAGTGCCGCACTGTCGGAGGGGCAGTACTGAGGGAGCGCCACACTGTCGGAGGGGCAGTACTGAGGGAGCGCTGCACTGTCGGAGGGGCAGTACTGAGGGAGTGCCGCACTGTCGGAGGAGCAGTACTGAGGGAGCGCCGCACTGTCGGAGGGGCAGTACTGAGGGAGCGCTGCACTGTCGGAGGGGCAGTACTGAGGGAGTGCCGCACTGTCGGAGGAGCAGTACTGAGGGAGTGCTGCACTGTCGAAGGTGCCGTCTTTCGGATGAGATATTAAACCGAGGTCCCGTCTTCCCTCTCAGGTGGATGTAAAAGATCCCAGGGCCATTATTGGAAGAAGAGCAGGGGAGTTCTCGCTGGTGTCCTGGGCCAATAATTATCCCTCAACCAACATCACAAACATATTATCTGGTCATTTATCTCATTGCTGTTTGTGGGAGCTTGCTGTGCGCAAATTGGCTGCTGCGTTCCTACATTACAACAGTGACTACACTTCAAAAGCACTTTATTGGCTGTAAAACGCATTGGGACATCCTGAGGTCGTGAAAAGTCCAATATAAATGCAAGGCTTTCTTTTTTATTCATCCACCTACTGAAGGAGAGGAGATATGTTGAAGGACAGTGAGGGGCCCCTGTTTGGATGTTGGGCAGGAGAAGGGTACTTTGGTTAGTAGAGAAGGTGCAGTCTGCGTGTAGCTGTGACACTGGACCCCAGGAAAGATCGAACGGAAAACCCCAGAAATGTACCGTGTGTTCATGTGTTTTTCAACTGGAAAGAGCCGGTACCTGGAGCTGCCTGACTGTAAGAGTAACTCAACACTGACAGGCATTTGAAACCAGGCTTTCTGTCTGAACATCATTACACTGCTCAACACACACACAGACTTGGAGATTTGACATTAATTGATTTTGTGAAAGTTTGTTAATCTTTTGTGAAGGGAACACGGAGAGAAGCCACCTGCTGTCAGCAACGTGTTAGTGATGCGAAGCCCAGAGTCCAGCTCAGGGGGCTGATTCTCTGCTTCTGTCCGTCTCCTGCCTGGTGCTGCAGATTCTCAATTCCCCTCTCCAGCACACGCAGCAGATCCAGCAGTAACCTTGCTCTCCTTCACCAATAACAGCCTAGCTGATCTATATTGGTTACGCATGGCCTGAACAAAAGCACACACGAACACATTCTCTCTCGCTGACTCACTCGGGTCCCTGAGTCTCACAGACACACTGGAGGGGGCTGCATTCGTTACCATGGCGATTGCTGCAAAGCTACGTGAACTTGCTGTTGATGAGAGTTCTGAAGCAGTTTTGCCTGCATCACACTTCCTTTTTCCATACCTCCGTCTTACCTTTTGCTTCTGAGGCACTTTATGAGGTGGCAGATGTCTCCATTATCTCCACTTAGCACTGCTCCTCCACGCTGAAACTGGTTGACTGGTGCAGTCCTAAGACACACACACCAGCCAAGAACCAGCTCCCACACACAGTCTCTGCAGTTACTTGATTAGAGCTAAGATGACAATTAGGCTGCTACAATCGCCCTCAGAACCCCACGGTTAATGAGGGGAGATTCACCCAGATCCTTGTTCCTCATCATTATTCAGTGTAACATTAAGTGAGATCCTAAACCCATAGAGTGACAGTGAGTGAGATCCTAAACCCATAGAATGACATTCAGTGAGACCCTAAACCCATAGAGTGACATTCAGTGAGACCCTAAACCCATAGAGTGACAGTGAGACCCTAAACCCATAGAGTGACATTCAGTGAGACCCTAAACCCATAGAGTGACATTCAGTGAGACCCTAAACCCATAGAGTGACATTCAGTGAGACCCTAAACCCATAGAGTGACATTCAGTGAGACCCTAAACCCATAGAATGACATTCAGTGAGACCCTAAACCCATAGAGTGACAGTGAGTGAGACCCTAAACCCATAGAGTGACAGTGAGTGAGACCATAAACCCATAGAGTGACAGTGAGTGAGACCATAAACCCATAGAGTGACTGTCAGTGAGACCATAAACCCACAGAGTGACAGTGAGTGAGACCCTAAACGAATAGAGTGACAGTGAGTGAGACCATAAACCCATGGAGTGACAGTGAGATCCTAAACCCATAGAGTGACAGTCAGTGAGATTCCAAACCCATAGAGTGACATTCAGTGAGACCCTAAACCCATAGAGTGACTGTCAGTGAGACCATAAACCCATAGAGTGACAGTGAGTGAGACCATAAACCCATAGAGTGACAGTGAGATCCTAAACCCATAGAGTGACAGTGAGTGAGACCCTAAACCCATAGAGTGACATTCAGTGAGACCCTAAACCCATAGAGTGACAGTGAGTGAGACCCTAAACCCATAGAGTGACAGTGAGTGAGACCCTAAACCCATAGAGTGACAGTGAGTGAGACCCTAAACCCATAGAGTGACATTCAGTGAGACCCTAAACCCATAGAGTGACAGTGAGTGAGACCCTAAACCCATAGAATGACATTCAGTGAGATTCTAAACCCATAGAGTGACAGTGAGACCCTAAACCCATAGAGTGACAGTGAGTGAGACCCTAAACCCATAGAGTGACAGTGAGACCCTAAACCCATAGAGTGACAGTGAGTGAGACCATAAACCCATAGAGTGACAGTCAGTGAGACCCTAAACCCATAGAGTGACAGTCAGTGAGACCCTAAACCCATAGAGTGACAGTCAGTGAGATCCTAAACCCATAGAGTGACAGTGAGTGAGACCCTAAACACATAGAGTGACAGTCAGTGAGATCCTAAACCCATAGAGTGACAGTGAGTGAGACCCTAAACCCATAGAGTGACAGTGAGTGAGACCCTAAACCCATAGAGTGACAGTGAGTGAGACCCTAAACCCATAGAGTGACAGTCAGTGAGATCCTAAACCCATAGAATGACAGTGAGTGAGACCCTAAACCCATAGAGTGACAGTGAGTGAGAACCTAAACCCATAGAGTGACAGTGAGACCCTAAACCCATAGAGTGACATTCAGTGAGATCCTAAACCCATAGAGTGACAGTGAGTGAGACCCTAAACCCATAGAGTGACATTCAGTGAGACACTAAACCCATAGAGTGACAGTGAGTGAGACCCTAAACCCATAGAGTGACAGTGAGACCCTAAACCCATAGAGTGACATTCAGTGAGATCCTAAACCCATAGAGTGACAGTGAGTGAGACCCTAAACCCATAGAGTGACAGTGAGTGAGACCATAAACCCATAGAGTGACAGTGAGACCCTAAACCCATAGAGTGACATTCAGTGAGATCCTAAACCCATAGAGTGACAGTGAGTGAGACCCTAAACCCATAGAGTGACAGTGAGACCCTAAACCCATAGAGTGACAGTCAGTGAGACCCTAAACCCATAGAATGACATTCAGTGAGACCCTAAACCCATAGAGTGACAGTCAGTGAGACCCTAAACCCATAGAGTGACAGTCAGTGAGACCCTAAACCCATAGAGTGACAGTCAGTGAGACCCTAAACCCATAGAGTGAAAGTCAGTGAGACCCTAAACCCATAGAGTGACAGTCAGTGAGATTCTAAACCCATAGAGTGACAGTGAGACCCTAAACCCATAGAGTGACAGTGAGTGAGACCCTAAACCCATAGAGTGACAGTGAGACCCTAAACCCATAGAGTGACAGTGAGACCCTAAACCCATAGAGTGACAGTGAGTGAGACCATAAACCCATAGAGTGACAGTCAGTGAGACCCTAAACCCATAGAGTGACAGTCAGTGAGACCCTAAACCCATAGAGTGACAGTCAGTGAGATCCTAAACCCATAGAGTGACAGTGAGTGAGACCCTAAACACATAGAGTGACAGTCAGTGAGATCCTAAACCCATAGAGTGACAGTGAGTGAGACCCTAAACCCATAGAGTGACAGTGAGTGAGACCCTAAACCCATAGAGTGACAGTGAGTGAGACCCTAAACCCATAGAGTGACAGTGAGTGAGACCCTAAACCCATAGAGTGACAGTGAGTGAGAACCTAAACCCATAGAGTGACAGTGAGACCCTAAACCCATAGAGTGACAGTGAGTGAGACCCTAAACCCATAGAGTGACAGTGAGTGAGACCATAAACCCATAGAGTGACAGTGAGACCCTAAACCCATAGAGTGACATTCAGTGAGATCCTAAACCCATAGAGTGACAGTGAGTGAGACCCTAAACCCATAGAGTGACAGTGAGACCCTAAACCCATAGAGTGACATTCAGTGAGATCCTAAACCCATAGAGTGACAGTGAGTGAGATCCTAAACCCATAGAGTGACATTCAGTGAGATCCTAAACCCATAGAGTGACAGTGAGTGAGACTAAAAACCCATAGAGTGACAGTGAGTGAGACCCTAAACCCATAGAGTGACAGTGAGACCCTAAACCCATAGAGTGACAGTCAGTGAGACCCTAAACCCATAGAATGACATTCAGTGAGACCCTAAACCCATAGAGTGACAGTCAGTGAGACCCTAAACCCATAGAGTGACAGTCAGTGAGACCCTAAACCCATAGAGTGACAGTCAGTGAGACCCTAAACCCATAGAGTGAAAGTCAGTGAGACCCTAAACCCATAGAGTGACAGTCAGTGAGACCCTAAACCCATAGAGTGACAGTGAGACCCTAAACCCATAGAGTGACAGTCAGTGAGATCCTAAACCCATAGAGTGACATTCAGTGAGATCCTAAACCCATAGAGTGACAGTCAGTGAGACCCTAAACCCATAGAGTGACAGTGAGTGAGACCCTAAACCCATAGAGTAACAGTGAGACCCTAAACCCATAGAGTGACAGTGAGACCCTAAACCCATAGAGTGACAGTCAGTGAGACCCTAAACCCATAGAGTGACAGTGAGACCCTAAACCCATAGAGTGACATTCAGTGAGATCCTAAACCCATAGAGTGACAGTCAGTGAGACCCTAAACCCATAGAGTGACATTCAGTGAGATCCTAAACCCATAGAGTGACAGTGAGACCCTAAACCCATAGAGTGACATTCAGTGAGATCCTAAACCCATAGAGTGACAGTGAGACCCTAAACCCATAGAGTGACATTCAGTGAGATCCTAAACCTATAGAGTGACATTCAGTGAGATCCTAAACCCATAGAGTGACAGTGAGTGAGACCCTAAACCCATAGAGTGACAGTGAGTGAGATCCTAAACCCATAGAGTGACAGTGAGTGAGATCCTAAACCCATAGAGTGACAGTGAGACCCTAAACCCATAGAGTGACAGTGAGTGGGACCCTAAACCCATAGAGTGACAGTCAGTAAGATCCTGTACCCATAGAGTGACATTCAGTGAGATCCTAAACCCATAGAGTGACAGTGAGTGAGATCCTAAACCCATAGAGTGACATTCAGTGAGACTCTAAACCCATAGAGTGACAGTGAGTGAGACCCTAAACCCATAGAGTGACAGTCAGTGAGACCCTAAACCCATAGGGGGAAAAATTAGGTCGCGCCCCATTTGGGGCGCAAATATCGTCTGGACGCAAATATTAGCGCCTGGCGCTAATTATCGGCACTGACTGGAAACTTCACTTTTACCGCCCCGGGAGGTGATTGGAGCGCTAAATCAGGCGCTGCACAACTGTCTTAAGGCGCAAAAGCCAAGGAGTGAGGCGCTAACTCAGAGTGCTGGCGAAGCTCATGTAATGTCAGTCAGCAATGGAACACACACACAATGGCACGGGCCAGTTCTTAAAGGGGATGTTTAATCTTGCTTTCCATCCACATCCTGTTCATTGCAGCCTTGAATCTCGGCCTGGAGAGACTTGCACATCAAATGTGCTGGAAAGAACAATGGAGAGTACCAGGCAAAGAGCTCAGAGTGCAGCCCCCACAGTCTCTTCTAAATCGATACAAGGAATGGCAAATCAAAATGAACCTGCAAAGTGCTGCTCAGTACCCAAAACTCCTTCACACAACATTGAATCTCTCCAGAAGTCTCTCCCTCTCTCTCTCAGAATGCGTAGTTCAAAAATGCCACCAACAATAAAAGACAGGAAGAGGCCCCCTTTAAATAGCGCCGCCCCCAGCCCCACAGCGATTGATAGCGTTCCAGTTTTCTGGTCGTTGGATGCGCCAGGCGGTAAGGCAGGGGGCGCCACTCAATTTCCGCTCCGGGGCGCCACAAGGGCGTTGCACCATGGAATGACGTCACAATCTGCGCGCGCAGGTGGTCGCAGCGGTAAAGTTTAGCGCCGCCGCACAATCTCTAGTTAAGTTCCCGAGCGGCGCAAACATCGCTGCGCCCGGACGTTAGCGGCTTTGCGCCCCATTAGCGCCCTCTTAAGGCGCTAACGGGAGGCGCAACCAACTGAATTTTTACCCCATAGAGTGACAGTGAGACCCTAAACCCATAGAGTGACAGTCAGTGAGATCCTAAACCCATAGAGTGACATTCAGTGAGATCCTAAACCCATAGAGTGACATTCAGTGAGACCCTAAACCCATAGAGTGACAGTGAGTGAGACCCTAAACCCATAGAGTGACAGTGAGTGAGACCCTAAACCCATAGAGTGACAGTCAGTGAGACCCTAAACCCATAGAATGACATTCAGTGAGATCCTAAACCCACAGAGTGACAGTGAGTGAGACCCTAAACCCATAGAGTGACAGTGAATCAGATCCTAAACCCATAGAGTGACAGTCAGTGAGATCCTAAATGCATAGAGTGACATTCAGTGAGATCCTAAACCCATAGAGTGACAGTCAGTGAGATCCTAAACCCATAGAGTGACAGTCAGTGAGACCCTAAACCCATAGAGTGACAGTGAGTGAGACCCTAAACCCATAGAGTGACAGTGAATGAGATCCTAAACCCATAGAGTGACATTCAGTGAGATCCTAAACCCATAGAGTGACAGTGAGTGAGACCCTAAACCCACAGAGTGACATTCAGTGAGATCCTAAACCCATAGAGTGACAGTGAGTGAGACCCTAAACCCATAGAGTGACAGTGAGTGAGACCCTAAACCCATAGAGTGACAGTGAGTGAGACCATAAACCCATAGAGTGACAGTGAGTGAGACCCTAAACCCATAGAGTGACAGTGAGTGAGACCCTAAACCCATAGAGTGACAGTGAGTGAGACCCTAAACCCATAGAGTGACAGTCAGTGAGACCCTAAACCCATAGAATGACATTCAGTGAGATCCTAAACCCATAGAGTGACTGTCAGTGAGACCCTAAACCCATAGAGTGACAGTCAGTGAGACCCTAAACCCATAGAGTGACATTCAGTGAGACCCTAAACCCATAGAGTGACAGTGAGTGAGACCCTAAACCCATAGAGTGACAGTGAGTGAGACCCTAAACCCATAGAGTGACAGTGAGTGAGACCCTAAACCCATAGAGTGACAGTGAGACCCTAAACCCATAGAGTGACAGTGAGACCCTAAACCCATAGAGTGACAGTGAGTGAGACCCTAAACCCATAGAATGACATTCAGTGAGACCCTAAACCCATAGAGTGACAGTCAGTGAGACCCTAAACCCATAGAGTGACAGTCAGTGAGACCCTAAACCCATAGAGTGACAGTGAGTGAGACCCTAAACCTATAGAGTGACAGTGAGTGAGACCATAAACCCATAGAGTGACAGTGAGTGAGATCCTAAACCCATAGAGTGACAGTCAGTGAGACCCTAAACCCATAGAGTGACAGTGAGTGAGACCCTAAACCCATAGAGTGATAGTGAGTGAGACCCTAAACCCATAGAGTGACAGTGAGTGAGACCCTAAACCCATAGAGTGACAGTCAGTGAGACCCTAAACCCATAGAGTGACAGTGAGTGAGACCCTAAACCTATAGAGTGACAGTGAGTGAGACCATAAACCCATAGAGTGACAGTGAGTGAGATCCTAAACCCATAGATTGACAGTGAGTGAGACCATAAACCCATAGAGTGACATTCAATGAGACCCTAAACCCATAGAGTGACAATGAGTGAGACCCTAAACCCATAGAGTGACAGTGAGATCCTAAACCCATAGAGTGACATTCAGTGAGACCCTAAACCATAGAGTGACAATGAGTGAGACCCTAAACCCATAGAGTGACAGTGAGTGAGACCCTAAACCCATAGAGTGACATTCAGTGAGATCCTAAACCCATAGAGTGACAGTGAGTGAGATCCTAAACCCATAGAATGACATTCAGTGAGACCCTAAACCCATAGAGTGACAGTGAGATCCTAAACCCATAGAGTGACATTCAGTGAGACCCTAAACCCATAGAGTGACAATGAGTGAGACCCTAAACCCATAGAGTGACAGTGAGTGAGACCCTAAACCCATAGAGTGACATTCAGTGAGATCCTAAACCCATAGAGTGACAGTGAGTGAGATCCTAAACCCATAGAGTGACAGTGAGTGAGACCCTAAACCCATAGAGTGACAGTGAGACCCTAAACCCATAGAGTGACAGTGAGATCCTAAACCCATAGAGTGACATTCAGTGAGACCCTAAACCCATAGAGTGACAGTGAGTGAGACCCTAAACCCATAGAGTGACAGTGAGTGAGACCCTAAACCCATAGAGTGACAGTCAGTGAGACCCTAAACCCATAGAGTGACAGTGAGTGAGACCCTAAACCTATAGAGTGACAGTCAGTGAGACCCTAAACCCATAGAGTGACAGTGAGTGAGACCCTAAACCTATAGAGTGACAGTGAGTGAGACCCTAAACCCATCGAGTGACAGTGAGTGAGACCCTAAACCCATAGAGTGACAGTGAGATCCTAAACCCATAGAGTGACATTCAGTGAGACCCTAAACCCATAGAGTGACAGTGAGATCCTAAACCCATAGAGTGACAGTGAGTGAGACCATAAACCCATAGAGTGACAGTCAGTGAGACCCTAAACCCATAGAGTGACATTCAGTGAGACCCTAAACCCATAGAGTGACAGTGAGATCCTAAACCCATAGAGTGACAGTGAGTGAGACCCTAAACCCATAGAGTGACATTCAGTGAGACCCTAAACCCATAGAGTGACAGTCAGTGAGACCCTAAACCCATAGAGTGACATTCAGTGAGACCCTAAACCCATAGAGTGACAGTGAGATCCTAAACCCATAGAGTGACAGTGAGTGAGACCCTAAACCCATAGAGTGACAGTGAGATCCTAAACCCATAGAGTGACAGTGAGTGAGACCCTAAACCCATAGAGTGACATTCAGTGAGACCCTAAACCCATAGAGTGACAGTGAGATCCTAAACCCATAGAGTGACAGTGAATGAGATCCTAAACCCATAGAGTGACAGTCAGTGAGACCCTAAACCCATAGAGTGACAGTGAGATCCTAAACCCACAGAGTGACAGTGAGTGAGACCCTAAACCCATAGAGTGACATTCAGTGAGACCCTAAACCCACAGAGTGACAGTGAGACCATAAACCCATAGAGTGACAGTCAGTGAGACCATAAACCCATAGAGTGACAGTGAGTGAGACCCTAAACCCATAGAGTGACAGTGAGTGAGACCCTAAACCCATAGAGTGACAGTGAGTGAGACCCTAAACACATAGAGTGACAGTGAGTGAGATCCTAAACCCATAGAGTGACAGTGAGTGAGACCATAAACCCATAGAGTGACAGTGAGTGAGACCCTAAACACATAGAGTGACAGTGAGTGAGATCCTAAACCCATAGAGTGACAGTGAGTGAGACCCTAAACCCATAGAGTGACAGTGAGTGAGACCCTAAACCCATAGAGTGACAGTCAGTGAGATCCTAAACTAATAGAGTGACAGTGAGTGAGACCCTAAACCCATAGAGTGACAGTGAGACCCTAAACCCATAGAGTGACTGTCAGTGAGATCCTAAACCCATAGAGTGACAGTGAGACCCTAAACCCATAGAGTGACTGTCAGTGAGACCCTAAACCCATAGAGTGACATTCAGTGAGACCCTAAACCCATAGAGTGACAGTCAGTGAGACCCTAAACCCATAGAGTGACATTCAGTGAGATCCTAAACCCATAGAGTGACAGTGAGTGAGACCCTAAACCCATAGAGTGACAGTCAGTGAGATCCTAAACCCATAGAGTGACAGTGAGTGAGACCCTAAACCCATAGAGTGACAGTGAGTGAGACCCTAAACCCATAGATTGACAGTGAGACCCTAAACCCATAGAGTGACAGTGAGTGAGACCCTAAACACATAGAGTGACAGTCAGTGAGATCCTAAACCCATAGAGTGACAGTGAGACCCTAAACCCATAGAGTGACAGTGAGACCCTAAACCCATAGAGTGACAGTGAGTGAGACCCTAAACCCATAGAGTGACAGTCAGTGAGATCCTAAACCCATAGAGTGACAGTCAGTGAGATCCTAAACCCATAGAATGACAGTGAGTGAGAACCTAAACCCATAGAGTGACAGTGAGTGAGACCCTAAACCCATAGAGTGACAGTGAGACCCTAAACCCATAGAGTGACAGTGAGTGAGACCCTAAACCCATAGAGTGACTGTCAGTGAGATCCTAAACCCATAGAGTGACTGTCAGTGAGACCCTAAACCCATAGAGTGACAGTCAGTGAGACCCTAAACCCATAGAGTGACAGTGAGACCCTAAACCCATAGAGTGACAGTGAGTGAGACCCTAAACCCATAGAGTGACAGTGAGACCCTAAACCCATAGAGTGACAGTGAGTGAGACCCTAAACCCATAGAGTGACTGTCAGTGAGACCCTAAACCCATAGAGTGACATTCAGTGAGACCCTAAACCCATAGAGTGACAGTGAGACCCTAAACCCATAGAGTGACAGTGAGTGAGACCCTAAACCCATAGAGTGACAGTGAGACCCTAAACCCATAGAGTGACTGTCAGTGAGATCCTAAACCCATAGAGTGACTGTCAGTGAGACCCTAAACCCATAGAGTGACAGTGAGTGAGACCCTAAACCCATAGAGTGACAGTGAGTGAGACCCTAAACCCATAGAGTGACAGTGAGTGAGACCCTAAACCCATAGAGTGACAGTCAGTGAGACCCTAAACCCATAGAGTGACATTCAGTGAGACCCTAAACCCATAGAGTGACAATGAGTGAGACCCTAAACCCATAGAGTGACAGTCAGTGAGATCCTAAACCCATAGAGTGACAGTGAGTGAGACCCTAAACCCATAGAGTGACAGTGAGTGAGACCCTAAACCCATAGAGTGACAGTCAGTGAGACCCTAAACCCATAGATTGACAGTGAGACCCTAAACCCATAGAGTGACAGTCAGTGAGATCCTAAACCCATAGAGTGACAGTCAGTGAGACCCTAAACCCATAGAGTGACATTCAGTGAGACCCTAAACCCATAGAGTGACAGTGAGACCCTAAACCCATAGAGTGACAGTCAGTGAGACCCTAAACCCATAGAATGACATTCAGTGAGACCCTAAACCCATAGAGTGACAGTCAGTGAGACCCTAAACCCATAGAATGACATTCAGTGAGACCCTAAACCCATAGAGTGACAGTCAGTGAGACCCTAAACCCATAGAGTGACAGCGAGTGAGACCCTAAACCCATAGAGTGACATTCAGTGAGACCCTAAACCCATAGAGTGACAGTGAGTGAGACCCTAAACCCATAGAGTGACAGTCAGTGAGACCCTAAACCTATAGAGTGACATTCAGTGAGACCCTAAACCCATAGAGTGACAGTGAGTGAGATCCTAAACCCATAGAGTGACATTCAGTGAGACCCTAAACACATAGAGTGACAGTGAGTGAGATCCTAAACCCATAGAGTGACATTCCGTGAGACCCTAAACCCATAGAGTGACATTCAGTGAGACCTAAACCCATAGAGTGACAGTCAGTGAGATCCTAAACCCATAGAGTGACATTCCGTGAGACCCTAAACCCATAGAGTGACATTCAGTGAGACCCTAAACCCATAGAGTGACAGTGAGACCCTAAACCCATAGAGTGACAGTGAGTGAGATTCTAAACCCATAGAGTGACAGTGAGTGAGACCATAAACCCATAGAGTGACAGTGAGTGAGACCATAAACCCATAGAGTGACATTCAGTGAGACCCTAAACCCATAGAGTGACAGTGAGACCCTAAACCCATAGAGTGACAGTGAGACCCTAAACCCATAGAGTGAAAGTGAGTGAGACCCTAAACCCATAGAGTGACAGTGAGTGAGACCCTAAACCCATAGAGTGACAGTGAGTGAGACCCTAAACCCATAGAGTGACAGTGAGTGAGACCATAAACCCATAGAGTGACAGTGAGTGAGACCCTAAACACATAGAGTGACAGTGAGTGAGATCCTAAACCCATAGAGTGATAGTGAGTGAGACCCTAAACCCATAGAGTGACAGTCAGTGAGATCCTAAACCCATAGAGTGACAGTCAGTGAGATCCTAAACCAATAGAGTGACAGTGAGTGAGACCCTAAACCCATAGAGTGACAGTGAGACCCTAAACCCATAGAGTGACTGTCAGTGAGATCCTAAACCCATAGAGTGACAGTCAGTGAGACCCTAAACCCATAGAGTGACATTCAGTGAGACCCTAAACCCATAGAGTGACAATGAGTGAGACCCTAAACCCATAGAGTGACATTCAGAAGACCCTAAACCCATAGAGTGACAATGAGTGAGACCCTAAACCCATAGAGTGACAGTCAGTGAGATCCTAAACCCATAGAGTGACAGTGAGTGAGACCCTAAACCCATAGAGTGACAGTGAGTGAGACCCTAAACCCATAGATTGACAGTGAGACCCTAAACCCATAGAGTGACAGTGAGTGAGACCCTAAACACATAGAGTGACAGTCAGTGAGATCCTAAACCCATAGAGTGACAGTGAGACCCTAAACCCATAGAGTGACAGTGAGACCCTAAACCCATAGAGTGACAGTGAGTGAGACCCTAAACCCATAGAGTGACAGTCAGTGAGATCCTAAACCCATAGAGTGACAGTCAGTGAGATCCTAAACCCATAGAGTGACAGTGAGTGAGACCCTAAACCCATAGAGTGACAGTGAGTGAGACCCTAAACCCATAGAGTGACAGTCAGTGAGACCCTAAACCCATCGAGTGACAGTGAGTGAGACCCTAAACCCATAGAGTGACAGTGAGACACTAAACCCATAGAGTGACTGTCAGTGAGACCCTAAACCCATAGAGTGACAGTCAGTGAGACCCTAAACCCATAGAGTGACATTCAGTGAGACCCTAAACCCATAGAGTGACAATGAGTGAGACCCTAAACCCATAGAGTGACAGTCAGTGAGATCCTAAACCCATAGAGTGACAGTGAGTGAGACCCTAAACCCATAGATTGACAGTGAGACCCTAAACCCATAGAGTGACAGTGAGTGAGACCCTAAACCCATAGAGTGACAGTGAGTGAGACCCTAAACCCATAGATTGACAGTGAGACCCTAAACCCATAGAGTGACAGTGAGTGAGACCCTAAACCCATAGAGTGACAGTCAGTGAGATCCTAAACCCACAGAGTGACAGTCAGTGAGACCCTAAACCTATAGAGTGACATTCAGTGAGACCCTAAACCCATAGAGTGACAGTGAGACCCTAAACCCATAGAGTGACAGTCAGTGAGACCCTAAACCCATAGAATGACATTCAGTGAGACCCTAAACCCATAGAGTGACAGTCAGTGAGACCCTAAACCCATAGAGTGACAGTGAGTGAGACCCTAAACCCATAGAGTGACAGTCAGTGAGACCCTAAACCTATAGAGTGACATTCAGTGAGACCCTAAACCCATAGAGTGACAGTGAGTGAGATCCTAAACCCATAGAGTGACATTCCGTGAGACCCTAAACCCATAGAGTGACAGTGAGTGAGACCCTAAACACATAGAGTGACAATCAATGAGACCCTAAACCCATAGAGTGACAGTGAGACCCTAAACCCATAGAGTGACAGTGAGTGAGATTCTAAACCCATAGAGTGACAGTCAGTGAGACCATAAACCCATAGAGTGACAGTGAGTGAGACCATAAACCCATAGAGTGACAGTGAGACCCTAAACCCATAGAGTGACAGTGAGACCCTAAACCCATAGAGTGACATTCAGTGAGACCCTAAACACATAGAGTGACAGTGAGACCCTAAACCCATAGAGTGACAGTGAGACCCTAAACCCATAGAGTGACATTCAGTGAGACCCTAAACCCATAGAGTGACATTCAGTGAGACCCTAAACACATAGAGTGACAGTGAGACCCTAAACCCATAGAGTGACAGTGAGACCCTAAACCCATAGAGTGACAGTGAGTGAGATCCTAAACCCATAGAGTGACAGTGAGACCCTAAACCCATAGAGTGACAGTCAGTGAGACCCTAAACCCATAGAGTGACTGTGAGACCCTAAACCCATAGAGTGACAGTGAGACCCTAAACCCATAGAGTGACAGTGAGATCCTAAACCCATAGAGTGACAGTGAGTGAGACCCAAAACCCATAGAGTGACAGTGAGACCCTAAACCCATAGAGTGACAGTGAGACCCTAAACCCATAGAGTGACAGTCAGTGAGACCCAAAACCCATAGAGTGACAGTGAGACCCTAAACCCATAGAGTGACAGTGAGACCCTAAACCCATAGAGTGACAGTCAGTGAGACCCTAAACCCATAGAGTGACAGTGAGATCCTAAACCCATAGAGTGACAGTGAGTGAGATCCTAAACCCATAGAGTGACAGTGAGTGAGACCCTAAACCCATAGAGTGACAGTGAGTGAGACCCTAAACCCATAGAGTGACAGTGAGATCCTAAACCCATAGAGTGACAATGAGACCCTAAACCCATAGAGTGACAGTCAGTGAGACCCTAAACCCATAGAGTGACAGTCAGTGAGACCCTAAACCCATAGAGTGACAGTGAGTGAGACCCTAAACCCATAGAGTGACATTCACTGAGACCCTAAACCCATAGAGTGACAGTCAGTGAGATCCTAAACCCATAGAGTGACAGTCAGTGAGATCCTAAACCCATAGAGTGACAGTCAGTGAGATCCTAAACCCATAGAGTGACATTCAGTGAGACCCTAAACCCATAGAGTGACAGTCAGTGAGATCCTAAACCCATAGAATGACAGTGAGTGAGAACCTAAACCCATAGAGTGACAGTGAGTGAGACCCTAAACCCATAGAGTGACAGTGAGTGAGACCCTAAACCCATAGAGTGACAGTGAGTGAGACCCTAAACCCATAGAGTGACAGTGAGACCCTAAACCCATAGAGTGACAGTGAGACCCTAAACCCATAGAGTGACATTCAGTGAGATCCTAAACCCATAGAGTGACAGTCAGTGAGACCCTAAACCCATAGAGTGACAGTCAGTGAGATCCTAAACCTACAGAGTGACATTCAGTGAGATCCTAAACCCATAGAGTGACAGTGAGTGAGACCCTAAACCCATAGAGTGACAATGAGACCCTAAACCCATAGAGTGACAGTCAGTGAGACCCTAAACCCATAGAGTGACAGTCAGTGAGACCCTAAACCCATAGAGTGACAGTCAGTGAGACCCTAAACCCATAGAGTGACAGTGAGTGAGACCCTAAACACATAGAGTGACAGTCAGTGAGACCATGAACCCATAGAGTGACAGTCAGTGAGACCCTAAACCCATAGAGTGACAGTGAGACCCTAAACCCATAGAGTGACATTCAGTGAGACCCTAAACCCATAGAGTGACAGTGAGTGAGACCCTAAACCCATAGAGTGACAGTGAGTGAGACCCTAAACCCATAGAGTAACAGTGAGTGAGACCCTAAACCCATAGAGTGACAGTCAGTGAGACCCTAAACCCATAGAGTGACATTCAGTGAGACCCTAAACCCATAGAGTGACAGTCAGTGAGATCCTAAACCCATAGAGTGACAGTCAGTGAGATCCTAAACCCATAGAGTGACAGTCAGTGAGATCCTAAACCCATAGAGTGACAGTCAGTGAGATCCTAAACCCATAGAGTGACATTCAGTGAGACCCTAAACCCATAGAGTGACAGTCAGTGAGATCCTAAACCCATAGAGTGACAGTCAGTGAGATCCTAAACCCATAGAGTGACAGTGAGTGAGATCCTAAACCCATAGAGTGACATTCAGTGAGACCCTAAACCCATAGAGTGACAGTGAGTGAGACCCTAAACCCATAGAGTGACAGTGAGTGAGACCCTAAACCCATAGAGTGACAGTGAGTGAGACCCTAAACCCATAGAGTGACAGTGAGACCCTAAACCCATAGAGTGACAGTGAGTGAGACCCTAAACCCATAGAGTGACAGTGAGACCCTAAACCCATAGAGTGACAGTGAGACCCTAAACCCATAGAGTGACATTCAGTGAGATCCTAAACCCATAGAGTGACAGTCAGTGAGACCCTAAACCCATAGAGTGACAGTCAGTGAGATCCTAAACCTATAGAGTGACATTCAGTGAGATCCTAAACCCATAGAGTGACATTCAGTGAGACCCTAAACCCATAGAATGACAGTCAGTGAGATCCTAAACCTATAGAGTGACATTCAGTGAGATCCTAAACCCATAGAGTGACAGTCAGTGAGATCCTAAACCCGTTGAATGACAGTGAGTGAGAACCTAAACCCATAGAGTGACAGTGAGTGAGACCCTAAACCCATAGAGTGACAGTGAGTGAGACCCTAAACCCATAGAGTGACAGTGAGTGAGACCCTAAACCCATAGAGTGACAGTGAGTGAGACCCTAAACCCATAGAGTGACAGTGAGACCCTAAACCCATAGAGTGACAGTCAGTGAGACCCTAAACCCATAGAGTGACATTCAGTGAGATCCTAAACCCATAGAGTGACAGTCAGTGAGATCCTAAACCTATAGAGTGACATTCAGTGAGATCCTAAACCCATAGAGTGACAGTGAGTGAGACCCTAAACCCATAGAGTGACAGTGAGTGAGACCCTAAACCCATAGAGTGACAGTGAGTGAGATCCTAAACCCATAGAGTGACAGTCAGTAAGATCCTGTACCCATAGAGTGACATTCAGTGAGATCCTAAACCCATAGAGTGACAGTGAGTGAGATCCTAAACCCATAGAGTGACATTCAGTGAGACCCTAAACCCATAGAGTGAGTCAGTGAGATCCTAAACCCATAGGGGGAAAAATTAGGTCGCGCCCCATTTGGGGCGCAAATATCGTCTGGACGCAAATATTAGCGCCTGGCGCTAATTATCGGCACTGACTGGAAACTTCACTTTTACCGCCCCGGGAGGTGATTGGAGCGCTAAATCAGGCGCTGCACAACTGTCTTAAGGCGCAAAAGCCAAGGAGTGAGGCGCTAACTCAGAGTGCTGGCGAAGCTCATGTAATGTCAGTCAGCAATGGAACACACACACAATGGCACGGGCCAGTTCTTAAAGGGGATGTTTAATCTTGCTTTCCATCCACATCCTGTTCATTGCAGCCTTGAATCTCGGCCTGGAGAGACTTGCACATCAAATGTGCTGGAAAGAACAATGGAGAGTACCAGGCAAAGAGCTCAGAGTGCAGCCCCCACAGTCTCTTCTAAATCGATACAAGGAATGGCAAATCAAAATGAACCTGCAAAGTGCTGCTCAGTACCCAAAACTCCTTCACACAACGTTGAATCTCTCCAGAAGTCTCTCCCTCTCTCTCTCAGAATGCGTAGTTCAAAAATGCCACCAACAATAAAAGACAGGAAGAGGCCCCCTTTAAATAGCGCCCCCCCCAGCCCCACAGCGATTGATAGCGTTCCAGTTTTCTGGTCGTTGGATGCGCCAGGCGGTAAGGCAGGGGGCGCCACTCAATTTCCGCTCCGGGGCGCCACAAGGGCGTTGCACCATGGAATGACGTCACAATCTGCGCGCGCAGGTGGTCGCAGCGGTAAAGTTTAGCGCCGCCGCACAATCTCTAGTTAAGTTCCCGAGCGGCGCAAACATCGCTGCGCCCGGGCGTTAGCGGCTTTGCGCCCCATTAGCGCCCTCTTAAGGCGCTAACGGGAGGCGCAACCAACTGAATTTTTACCCCATAGAGTGACAGTGAGACCCTAAACCCATAGAGTGACAGTCAGTGAGATCCTAAACCCATAGAGTGACATTCAGTGAGATCCTAAACCCATAGAGTGACATTCAGTGAGACCCTAAACCCATAGAGTGACAGTGAGTGAGACCCTAAACCCATAGAGTGACAGTGAGTGAGACCCTAAACCCATAGAGTGACAGTCAGTGAGACCCTAAACCCATAGAATGACATTCAGTGAGATCCTAAACCCACAGAGTGACAGTGAGTGAGACCCTAAACCCATAGAGTGACAGTGAATCAGATCCTAAACCCATAGAGTGACAGTCAGTGAGATCCTAAATGCATAGAGTGACATTCAGTGAGATCCTAAACCCATAGAGTGACAGTCAGTGAGATCCTAAACCCATAGAGTGACAGTCAGTGAGACCCTAAACCCATAGAGTGACAGTGAGTGAGACCCTAAACCCATAGAGTGACAGTGAATGAGATCCTAAACCCATAGAGTGACATTCAGTGAGATCCTAAACCCATAGAGTGACAGTGAGTGAGACCCTAAACCCACAGAGTGACATTCAGTGAGATCCTAAACCCATAGAGTGACAGTGAGTGAGACCCTAAACCCATAGAGTGACAGTGAGTGAGACCCTAAACCCATAGAGTGACAGTGAGTGAGACCATAAACCCATAGAGTGACAGTGAGTGAGACCCTAAACCCATAGAGTGACAGTGAGTGAGACCCTAAACCCATAGAGTGACAGTGAGTGAGACCCTAAACCCATAGAGTGACAGTCAGTGAGACCCTAAACCCATAGAATGACATTCAGTGAGATCCTAAACCCATAGAGTGACTGTCAGTGAGACCCTAAACCCATAGAGTGACAGTCAGTGAGACCCTAAACCCATAGAGTGACATTCAGTGAGACCCTAAACCCATAGAGTGACAGTGAGTGAGACCCTAAACCCATAGAGTGACAGTGAGTGAGACCCTAAACCCATAGAGTGACAGTGAGTGAGACCCTAAACCCATAGAGTGACAGTGAGACCCTAAACCCATAGAGTGACAGTGAGACCCTAAACCCATAGAGTGACAGTGAGTGAGACCCTAAACCCATAGAATGACATTCAGTGAGACCCTAAACCCATAGAGTGACAGTCAGTGAGACCCTAAACCCATAGAGTGACAGTCAGTGAGACCCTAAACCCATAGAGTGACAGTGAGTGAGACCCTAAACCTATAGAGTGACAGTGAGTGAGACCATAAACCCATAGAGTGACAGTGAGTGAGATCCTAAACCCATAGAGTGACAGTCAGTGAGACCCTAAACCCATAGAGTGACAGTGAGTGAGACCCTAAACCCATAGAGTGACAGTGAGTGAGACCCTAAACCCATAGAGTGACAGTGAGTGAGACCCTAAACCCATAGAGTGACAGTCAGTGAGACCCTAAACCCATAGAGTGACAGTGAGTGAGACCCTAAACCTATAGAGTGACAGTGAGTGAGACCATAAACCCATAGAGTGACAGTGAGTGAGATCCTAAACCCATAGATTGACAGTGAGTGAGACCATAAACCCATAGAGTGACATTCAATGAGACCCTAAACCCATAGAGTGACAATGAGTGAGACCCTAAACCCATAGAGTGACAGTGAGATCCTAAACCCATAGAGTGACATTCAGTGAGACCCTAAACCCATAGAGTGACAATGAGTGAGACCCTAAACCCATAGAGTGACAGTGAGTGAGACCCTAAACCCATAGAGTGACATTCAGTGAGATCCTAAACCCATAGAGTGACAGTGAGTGAGATCCTAAACCCATAGAGTGACAGTGAGTGAGACCCTAAACCCATAGAGTGACAGTGAGACCCTAAACCCATAGAGTGACAGTGAGATCCTAAACCCATAGAGTGACATTCAGTGAGACCCTAAACCCATAGAGTGACAGTGAGTGAGACCCTAAACCCATAGAGTGACAGTGAGTGAGACCCTAAACCCATAGAGTGACAGTCAGTGAGACCCTAAACCCATAGAGTGACAGTGAGTGAGACCCTAAACCTATAGAGTGACAGTCAGTGAGACCCTAAACCCATAGAGTGACAGTGAGTGAGACCCTAAACCTATAGAGTGACAGTGAGTGAGACCCTAAACCCATCGAGTGACAGTGAGTGAGACCCTAAACCCATAGAGTGACATTCAGTGAGACCCTAAACCCATAGAGTGACAGTGAGATCCTAAACCCATAGAGTGACAGTGAGTGAGACCATAAACCCATAGAGTGACAGTCAGTGAGACCCTAAACCCATAGAGTGACATTCAGTGAGACCCTAAACCCATAGAGTGACAGTGAGATCCTAAACCCATAGAGTGACAGTGAGTGAGACCCTAAACCCATAGAGTGACATTCAGTGAGACCCTAAACCCATAGAGTGACAGTCAGTGAGACCCTAAACCCATAGAGTGACATTCAGTGAGACCCTAAACCCATAGAGTGACAGTGAGATCCTAAACCCATAGAGTGACAGTGAGTGAGACCCTAAACCCATAGAGTGACAGTGAGATCCTAAACCCATAGAGTGACAGTGAGTGAGACCCTAAACCCATAGAGTGACATTCAGTGAGACCCTAAACCCATAGAGTGACAGTGAGATCCTAAACCCATAGAGTGACAGTGAATGAGATCCTAAACCCATAGAGTGACAGTCAGTGAGACCCTAAACCCATAGAGTGACAGTGAGATCCTAAACCCACAGAGTGACAGTGAGTGAGACCCTAAACCCATAGAGTGACATTCAGTGAGACCCTAAACCCATAGAGTGACAGTGAGACCATAAACCCATAGAGTGACATTCAGTGAGACCATAAACCCATAGAGTGACAGTGAGTGAGACCCTAAACCCATAGAGTGACAGTCAGTGAGATCCTAAACCCATAGAGTGACAGTCAGTGAGACCATAAACCCATAGAGTGACAGTGAGTGAGACCCTAAACCCATAGAGTGACAGTGAGTGAGACCCTAAACCCATAGAGTGACAGTGAGTGAGACCCTAAACACATAGAGTGACAGTGAGTGAGATCCTAAACCCATAGAGTGACAGTGAGTGAGACCATAAACCCATAGAGTGACAGTGAGTGAGACCCTAAACACATAGAGTGACAGTGAGTGAGATCCTAAACCCATAGAGTGACAGTGAGTGAGACCCTAAACCCATAGAGTGACAGTGAGTGAGACCCTAAACCCATAGAGTGACAGTCAGTGAGATCCTAAACTAATAGAGTGACAGTGAGTGAGACCCTAAACCCATAGAGTGACAGTGAGACCCTAAACCCATAGAGTGACTGTCAGTGAGATCCTAAACCCATAGAGTGACAGTGAGACCCTAAACCCATAGAGTGACTGTCAGTGAGACCCTAAACCCATAGAGTGACATTCAGTGAGACCCTAAACCCATAGAGTGACAGTCAGTGAGACCCTAAACCCATAGAGTGACATTCAGTGAGATCCTAAACCCATAGAGTGACAATGAGTGAGACCCTAAACCCATAGAGTGACAGTCAGTGAGATCCTAAACCCATAGAGTGACAGTGAGTGAGACCCTAAACCCATAGAGTGACAGTGAGTGAGACCCTAAACCCATAGATTGACAGTGAGACCCTAAACCCATAGAGTGACAGTGAGTGAGACCCTAAACACATAGAGTGACAGTCAGTGAGATCCTAAACCCATAGAGTGACAGTGAGACCCTAAACCCATAGAGTGACAGTGAGACCCTAAACCCATAGAGTGACAGTGAGTGAGACCCTAAACCCATAGAGTGACAGTCAGTGAGATCCTAAACCCATAGAGTGACAGTCAGTGAGATCCTAAACCCGTTGAATGACAGTGAGTGAGAACCTAAACCCATAGAGTGACAGTGAGTGAGACCCTAAACCCATAGAGTGACAGTGAGACCCTAAACCCATAGAGTGACTGTCAGTGAGATCCTAAACCCATAGAGTGACTGTCAGTGAGACCCTAAACCCATAGAGTGACAGTCAGTGAGACCCTAAACCCATAGAGTGACAGTGAGACCCTAAACCCATAGAGTGACAGTGAGTGAGACCCTAAACCCATAGAGTGACAGTGAGACCCTAAACCCATAGAGTGACAGTGAGTGAGACCCTAAACCCATAGAGTGACTGTCAGTGAGACCCTAAACCCATAGAGTGACATTCAGTGAGACCCTAAACCCATAGAGTGACAGTGAGACCCTAAACCCATAGAGTGACAGTGAGTGAGACCCTAAACCCATAGAGTGACAGTGAGACCCTAAACCCATAGAGTGACTGTCAGTGAGATCCTAAACCCATAGAGTGACTGTCAGTGAGACCCTAAACCCACAGAGTGACAGTGAGTGAGACCCTAAACCCATAGAGTGACAGTGAGTGAGACCCTAAACCCATAGAGTGACAGTGAGTGAGACCCTAAACCCATAGAGTGACAGTCAGTGAGACCCTAAACCCATAGAGTGACATTCAGTGAGACCCTAAACCCATAGAGTGACAATGAGTGAGACCCTAAACCCATAGAGTGACAGTCAGTGAGATCCTAAACCCATAGAGTGACAGTGAGTGAGACCCTAAACCCATAGAGTGACAGTGAGTGAGACCCTAAACCCATAGAGTGACAGTCAGTGAGACCCTAAACCCATAGATTGACAGTGAGACCCTAAACCCATAGAGTGACAGTCAGTGAGATCCTAAACCCATAGAGTGACAGTCAGTGAGACCCTAAACCCATAGAGTGACATTCAGTGAGACCCTAAACCCATAGAGTGACAGTGAGACCCTAAACCCATAGAGTGACAGTCAGTGAGACCCTAAACCCATAGAATGACATTCAGTGAGACCCTAAACCCATAGAGTGACAGTCAGTGAGACCCTAAACCCATAGAATGACATTCAGTGAGACCCTAAACCCATAGAGTGACAGTCAGTGAGACCCTAAACCCATAGAGTGACAGCGAGTGAGATCCTAAACCCATAGAGTGACATTCAGTGAGACCCTAAACCCATAGAGTGACAGTGAGTGAGACCCTAAACCCATAGAGTGACAGTCAGTGAGACCCTAAACCTATAGAGTGACATTCAGTGAGACCCTAAACCCATAGAGTGACAGTGAGTGAGATCCTAAACCCATAGAGTGACATTCAGTGAGACCCTAAACACATAGAGTGACAGTGAGTGAGATCCTAAACCCATAGAGTGACATTCCGTGAGACCCTAAACCCATAGAGTGACATTCAGTGAGACCCTAAACCCATAGAGTGACAGTCAGTGAGATCCTAAACCCATAGAGTGACATTCCGTGAGACCCTAAACCCATAGAGTGACATTCAGTGAGACCCTAAACCCATAGAGTGACAGTGAGACACTAAACCCATAGAGTGACAGTGAGTGAGATTCTAAACCCATAGAGTGACAGTGAGTGAGACCATAAACCCATAGAGTGACAGTGAGTGAGACCATAAACCCATAGAGTGACAGTGAGACCCTAAACCCATAGAGTGACAGTGAGACCCTAAACCCATAGAGTGAAAGTGAGTGAGACCCTAAACCCATAGAGTGACAGTGAGTGAGACCCTAAACCCATAGAGTGACAGTGAGTGAGACCCTAAACCCATAGAGTGACAGTGAGTGAGACCATAAACCCATAGAGTGACAGTGAGTGAGACCCTAAACACATAGAGTGACAGTGAGTGAGATCCTAAACCCATAGAGTGATAGTGAGTGAGACCCTAAACCCATAGAGTGACAGTCAGTGAGATCCTAAACCCATAGAGTGACAGTCAGTGAGATCCTAAACCAATAGAGTGACAGTGAGTGAGACCCTAAACCCATAGAGTGACAGTGAGACCCTAAACCCATAGAGTGACTGTCAGTGAGATCCTAAACCCATAGAGTGACAGTCAGTGAGACCCTAAACCCATAGAGTGACATTCAGTGAGACCCTAAACCCATAGAGTGACAATGAGTGAGACCCTAAACCCATAGAGTGACATTCAGAAAGACCCTAAACCCATAGAGTGACAATGAGTGAGACCCTAAACCCATAGAGTGACAGTCAGTGAGATCCTAAACCCATAGAGTGACAGTGAGTGAGACCCTAAACCCATAGAGTGACAGTGAGTGAGACCCTAAACCCATAGATTGACAGTGAGACCCTAAACCCATAGAGTGACAGTGAGTGAGACCCTAAACACATAGAGTGACAGTCAGTGAGATCCTAAACCCATAGAGTGACAGTGAGACCCTAAACCCATAGAGTGACAGTGAGACCCTAAACCCATAGAGTGACAGTGAGTGAGACCCTAAACCCATAGAGTGACAGTCAGTGAGATCCTAAACCCATAGAGTGACAGTCAGTGAGATCCTAAACCCATAGAGTGACAGTGAGTGAGACCCTAAACCCATAGAGTGACAGTGAGTGAGACCCTAAACCCATAGAGTGACAGTCAGTGAGACCCTAAACCCATCGAGTGACAGTGAGTGAGACCCTAAACCCATAGAGTGACAGTGAGACACTAAACCCATAGAGTGACTGTCAGTGAGACCCTAAACCCATAGAGTGACAGTCAGTGAGACCCTAAACCCATAGAGTGACATTCAGTGAGATCCTAAACCTATAGAGTGACAGTGAGTGAGACCCTAAACCCATAGAGTGACAGTGAGTGAGACCCTAAACCCATAGAGTGACAGTGAGTGAGACCCTAAACCCATAGATTGACAGTGAGACCCTAAACCCATAGAGTGACAGTGAGTGAGACCCTAAACCCATAGAGTGACAGTCAGTGAGATCCTAAACCCACAGAGTGACAGTCAGTGAGACCCTAAACCTATAGAGTGACATTCAGTGAGACCCTAAACCCATAGAGTGACAGTGAGACCCTAAACCCATAGAGTGACAGTCAGTGAGACCCTAAACCCATAGAATGACATTCAGTGAGACCCTAAACCCATAGAGTGACAGTCAGTGAGACCCTAAACCCATAGAGTGACAGTGAGTGAGACCCTAAACCCATAGAGTGACAGTCAGTGAGACCCTAAACCTATAGAGTGACATTCAGTGAGACCCTAAACCCATAGAGTGACAGTGAGTGAGATCCTAAACCCATAGAGTGACATTCCGTGAGACCCTAAACCCATAGAGTGACAGTGAGTGAGACCCTAAACACATAGAGTGACAATCAATGAGACCCTAAACCCATAGAGTGACAGTGAGACCCTAAACCCATAGAGTGACAGTGAGTGAGATTCTAAACCCATAGAGTGACAGTCAGTGAGACCATAAACCCATAGAGTGACAGTGAGTGAGACCATAAACCCATAGAGTGACAGTGAGACCCTAAACCCATAGAGTGACAGTGAGACCCTAAACCCATAGAGTGACATTCAGTGAGACCCTAAACACATAGAGTGACAGTGAGACCCTAAACCCATAGAGTGACAGTGAGACCCTAAACCCATAGAGTGACATTCAGTGAGACCCTAAACCCATAGAGTGACATTCAGTGAGACCCTAAACACATAGAGTGACAGTGAGACCCTAAACCCATAGAGTGACAGTGAGACCCTAAACCCATAGAGTGACAGTGAGTGAGATCCTAAACCCATAGAGTGACAGTGAGACCCTAAACCCATAGAGTGACAGTCAGTGAGACCCTAAACCCATAGAGTGACTGTGAGACCCTAAACCCATAGAGTGACAGTGAGACCCTAAACCCATAGAGTGACAGTGAGATCCTAAACCCATAGAGTGACAGTGAGTGAGACCCAAAACCCATAGAGTGACAGTGAGACCCTAAACCCATAGAGTGACAGTGAGACCCTAAACCCATAGAGTGACAGTCAGTGAGACCCTAAACCCATAGAGTGACAGTGAGATCCTAAACCCATAGAGTGACAGTGAGACCCTAAACCCATAGAGTGACAGTGAGTGAGATCCTAAACCCATAGAGTGACAGTGAGTGAGACCCTAAACCCATAGAGTGACAGTGAGTGAGACCCTAAACCCATAGAGTGACAGTGAGATCCTAAACCCATAGAGTGACAATGAGACCCTAAACCCATAGAGTGACAGTCAGTGAGACCCTAAACCCATAGAGTGACAGTCAGTGAGACCCTAAACCCATAGAGTGACAGTGAGTGAGACCCTAAACCCATAGAGTGACATTCAGTGAGACCCTAAACCCATAGAGTGACAGTCAGTGAGATCCTAAACCCATAGAGTGACAGTCAGTGAGATCCTAAACCCATAGAGTGACAGTCAGTGAGATCCTAAACCCATAGAGTGACATTCAGTGAGACCCTAAACCCATAGAGTGACAGTCAGTGAGATCCTAAACCCATAGAATGACAGTGAGTGAGAACCTAAACCCATAGAGTGACAGTGAGTGAGACCCTAAACCCATAGAGTGACAGTGAGTGAGACCCTAAACCCATAGAGTGACAGTGAGTGAGACCCTAAACCCATAGAGTGACAGTGAGACCCTAAACCCATAGAGTGACAGTGAGACCCTAAACCCATAGAGTGACATTCAGTGAGATCCTAAACCCATAGAGTGACAGTCAGTGAGACCCTAAACCCATAGAGTGACAGTCAGTGAGATCCTAAACCTACAGAGTGACATTCAGTGAGATCCTAAACCCATAGAGTGACAGTGAGTGAGACCCTAAACCCATAGAGTGACAATGAGACCCTAAACCCATAGAGTGACAGTCAGTGAGACCCTAAACCCATAGAGTGACAGTCAGTGAGACCCTAAACCCATAGAGTGACAGTCAGTGAGACCCTAAACCCATAGAGTGACAGTGAGTGAGACCCTAAACACATAGAGTGACAGTCAGTGAGACCATGAACCCATAGAGTGACAGTCAGTGAGACCCTAAACCCATAGAGTGACAGTGAGACCCTAAACCCATAGAGTGACATTCAGTGAGACCCTAAACCCATAGAGTGACAGTGAGTGAGACCCTAAACCCATAGAGTGACAGTGAGTGAGACCCTAAACCCATAGAGTAACAGTGAGTGAGACCCTAAACCCATAGAGTGACAGTCAGTGAGACCCTAAACCCATAGAGTGACATTCAGTGAGACCCTAAACCCATAGAGTGACAGTCAGTGAGATCCTAAACCCATAGAGTGACAGTCAGTGAGATCCTAAACCCATAGAGTGACAGTCAGTGAGATCCTAAACCCATAGAGTGACAGTCAGTGAGATCCTAAACCCATAGAGTGACATTCAGTGAGACCCTAAACCCATAGAGTGACAGTCAGTGAGATCCTAAACCCATAGAGTGACAGTCAGTGAGATCCTAAACCCATAGAGTGACAGTGAGTGAGATCCTAAACCCATAGAGTGACATTCAGTGAGACCCTAAACCCATAGAGTGACAGTGAGTGAGACCCTAAACCCATAGAGTGACAGTGAGTGAGACCCTAAACCCATAGAGTGACAGTGAGTGAGACCCTAAACCCATAGAGTGACAGTGAGACCCTAAACCCATAGAGTGACAGTGAGTGAGACCCTAAACCCATAGAGTGACAGTGAGACCCTAAACCCATAGAGTGACAGTGAGACCCTAAACCCATAGAGTGACATTCAGTGAGATCCTAAACCCATAGAGTGACAGTCAGTGAGACCCTAAACCCATAGAGTGACAGTCAGTGAGATCCTAAACCTATAGAGTGACATTCAGTGAGATCCTAAACCCATAGAGTGACATTCAGTGAGACCCTAAACCCATAGAATGACAGTCAGTGAGATCCTAAACCTATAGAGTGACATTCAGTGAGATCCTAAACCCATAGAGTGACAGTCAGTGAGATCCTAAACCCGTTGAATGACAGTGAGTGAGAACCTAAACCCATAGAGTGACAGTGAGTGAGACCCTAAACCCATAGAGTGACAGTGAGTGAGACCCTAAACCCATAGAGTGACAGTGAGTGAGACCCTAAACCCATAGAGTGACAGTGAGTGAGACCCTAAACCCATAGAGTGACAGTGAGACCCTAAACCCATAGAGTGACAGTCAGTGAGACCCTAAACCCATAGAGTGACATTCAGTGAGATCCTAAACCCATAGAGTGACAGTCAGTGAGATCCTAAACCTATAGAGTGACATTCAGTGAGATCCTAAACCCATAGAGTGACAGTGAGTGAGACCCTAAACCCATAGAGTGACAGTGAGTGAGACCCTAAACCCATAGAGTGACAGTGAGTGAGATCCTAAACCCATAGAGTGACAGTCAGTAAGATCCTGTACCCATAGAGTGACATTCAGTGAGATCCTAAACCCATAGAGTGACAGTGAGTGAGATCCTAAACCCATAGAGTGACATTCAGTGAGACCCCAAACCCATAGAGTGACAGTGAGTGAGACCCTAAACCCATCGAGTGAGTCAGTGAGATCCTAAACCCATAGGGGGAAAAATTAGGTCGCGCCCCATTTGGGGCGCAAATATCGTCTGGACGCAAATATTAGCGCCTGGCGCTAATTATCGGCACTGACTGGAAACTTCACTTTTACCGCCCCGGGAGGTGATTGGAGCGCTAAATCAGGCGCTGCACAACTGTCTTAAGGCGCAAAAGCCAAGGAGTGAGGCGCTAACTCAGAGTGCTGGCGAAGCTCATGTAATGTCAGTCAGCAATGGAACACACACACAATGGCACGGGCCAGTTCTTAAAGGGGATGTTTAATCTTGCTTTCCATCCACATCCTGTTCATTGCAGCCTTGAATCTCGGCCTGGAGAGACTTGCACATCAAATGTGCTGGAAAGAACAATGGAGAGTACCAGGCAAAGAGCTCAGAGTGCAGCCCCCACAGTCTCTTCTAAATCGATACAAGGAATGGCAAATCAAAATGAACCTGCAAAGTGCTGCTCAGTACCCAAAACTCCTTCACACAACGTTGAATCTCTCCAGAAGTCTCTCCCTCTCTCTCTCAGAATGCGTAGTTCAAAAATGCCACCAACAATAAAAGACAGGAAGAGGCCCCCTTTAAATAGCGCCCCCCCCAGCCCCACAGCGATTGATAGCGTTCCAGTTTTCTGGTCGTTGGATGCGCCAGGCGGTAAGGCAGGGGGCGCCACTCAATTTCCGCTCCGGGGCGCCACAAGGGCGTTGCACCATGGAATGACGTCACAATCTGCGCGCGCAGGTGGTCGCAGCGGTAAAGTTTAGCGCCGCCGCACAATCTCTAGTTAAGTTCCCGAGCGGCGCAAACATCGCTGCGCCCGGGCGTTAGCGGCTTTGCGCCCCATTAGCGCCCTCTTAAGGCGCTAACGGGAGGCGCAACCAACTGAATTTTTACCCCATAGAGTGACAGTGAGACCCTAAACCCATAGAGTGACAGTCAGTGAGATCCTAAACCCATAGAGTGACATTCAGTGAGATCCTAAACCCATAGAGTGACATTCAGTGAGACCCTAAACCCATAGAGTGACAGTGAGTGAGACCCTAAACCCATAGAGTGACAGTGAGTGAGACCCTAAACCCATAGAGTGACATTCAGTGAGACCCTAAACCCATAGAGTGACAGTCAGTGAGACCATAAACCCATAGAGTGACAGTGAGTGAGACCCTAAACCCATAGAGTGACAGTGAGTGAGACCCTAAACCCATAGAGTGACAGTGAATGAGATCCTAAACCCATAGAGTGACAGTCAGTGAGATCCTAAACCCATAGAGTGACATTCAGTGAGATCCTAAACCCGTAGAGTGACAGTCAGTGAGATCCTAAACCCATAGAGTGACAGTCAGTGAGACCCTAAACCCATAGAGTGACAGTGAGTGAGACCCTAAACCCATAGAGTGACAGTGAGTGAGACCCTAAACCCATAGAGTGACAGTGAGTGAGACCCT
This sequence comes from Squalus acanthias, assembly GCA_030390025.1. Classification (NCBI taxonomy): domain Eukaryota; kingdom Metazoa; phylum Chordata; class Chondrichthyes; order Squaliformes; family Squalidae; genus Squalus; species Squalus acanthias. Next base: position 1,508,948 of record CM059448.1, read on the forward strand.
AAACCCATAGAATGACATTCAGTGAGATCCTAAACCCATAGAGTGACTGTCAGTGAGACCCTAAACCCATAGAATGACAGTCAGTGAGACCATAAACCCATAGAGTGACAGTGAGTGAGACCCTAAACCCATAGAGTGACAGTCAGTGAGACCCTAAACCCATAGAGTGACAGTCAGTGAGACCCTAAACCCATAGAGTGACAGTGAGTGAGACCCTAAACCCATAGAGTGACAGTGAGACCCTAAACCCATAGAGTGACAGTGAGTGAGACCCTAAACCCATAGGGGTAAAAATTCAGTTGGTTGCGCCTCCCGTTAGCGCCTTAAATGGGCGCTAATGGGGCGTTAAGGCGCTAACGCCCGGGCGCAGCGCTGTTTGCGCCGCTCGAGAACTTAACTTGAGATTGTGCGGCGGCGCTAAAACTTACCGCTGCGACCACCTGCGCGCGCAGATTGTGACGTCAGTCCGTGGTGCAACGCCCTTGGGGCGCCCCGGAGCGGAAATTGAGTGGCGCCCCCTGCCTTACCGCCTGGCGCTTCCAACGACCGGAAGACTGGAACGTTATCAATCGGTCTGGGGCTGGGGGGGGGCGCTATTTAAAGGGGGCCTCTTCCTGTCTTTTTCTGTGGTCGACATTTATGCACCACTTGTTCTGAGAGAGAGAGAGAGATTCGGAGAGAGAGAGAGAGAGACTTCTACATTGACTCAACGCTTTGTGAGGTAGTTTTGCCTAGTTCATCCTAACTTTGCTGCTACTTTCGTTGCTGTACCTCATTACTTTTCTGGCAAAGAGAAGATGGGGGCTGCAATGATTGGGGGCGTCGTCCTGCTCCAGCTCAATCGGAGCAGAGTGAGACGCAGACAGAGAGTGGCAATGATGGCCAGACGGAGGAGGCCCATCAGGCGCATGTACAGGAGAGCTTACCCTCCCAGGGTATATCGTGAACAGCTCTCCTACATCCACATGTCCGAGGAGCTGTGTTTGCGAAGGCTGCGATTCAGCAAGGAGGTGGTCACTGAGCTCTGCCACCTGCTGCAGCCAGATCTGCAGCCTCAGCTGAGGTCCAGGACGTCTCTGTCGGTGGCAGTGAAGGTCACAGTGGCCTTGAACTTCTACGCCACTGGCTCATTCCAAGCTGCTGTTGGGGACCTCGCCAATATCTCCCAGTTTGCGGTGCATCGCTGCATCCGGCAGGTCACCAATGCCCTCTTCACAAGGAGACGAGACTTCATCTCCTTCCCTATGACCCCAGACAAGCAGCATGACCGTGCTATGGGCTTTGCGAGGGTAGCGGGCTTCCCCATGGTGCAGGGCGCCATTGACTGCACGCATGTGGCTTTGCGTGCTCCGCGAGAGAATGCAGAGGAGTTCCGGAACAGAAAGGGGTTCCATTCCTTGAATGTGCAGTTGGTCTGTGACCACAGACAGGTGATTCTCGCTGTCAATGCCCACTATCCGGGCAGCTGCCACGATGCTTTCATCCTGCGCCAGAGTACTGTGGCAGAAATTTTCGAGGCACCGCATCAGCCAGTCGGTTGGCTTCTGGGGGACAAGGGGTACGCATTGAGCACCTGGCTGATGACACCGCTCCGTGCGCCAAACACCCCTGCTGAGCTGCGGTACCAGGAAAGCCAACAAGCAACGAGGAACATTATTGAGCGCACAATCGGCGTGCTCAAACAACGATTCCGCTGTCTGGACCATTCCGGAGGAGCCCTGCAGTACTCGCCTGAGCAAGTTTCCAAATTCGTAGTGGTGTGCTGCATGTTGCACAACATGGCAATCCTCAGGACGCAGCCAATGCCACCAGGCCTTGCAGCACCACAAGAGGAGGAGGAGGAAGAGGAGGAACAGGCCGAGGACGATGATCAGCAGCAGCACCAAGGCAGGAGGGCGGCCCACAATGGTCAAACTGCAAGGGCCGTCCGTCAACGACTAATAGCAAGCCGCTTCTAGGGCCCCTGCCAGTGCTACAAACACGAATCAACCCAGCACGCAACCCCTAAGCCGGCCAAGGCACCAATAATTCCAACCACCAGCCATGTATATTTTGAATACAGAAACTTATTTATTGTACAAACTCTGTGTGTGTCAATTCCTCATGACAAACTCATAGAAATAAACACAAAAAAACAGTCAATAACATAACTGGTTCTCACAACCTGGAGATAATGTCCAAAACACTAAACAAAAGTTGGGCCATGAACCTCGGCCTTTAATAAAAAAATGACCAGCATTTTGGCACACCTCCTACTTTTTGCCCTTCGAGGGTGATCTCCTTCCCTTGCGCACTTCCCCCCTTCTAACCCTACTGCTCCTCCGTAATGGGACCTCAGTGGCTGCAGCAAGGCTGGTGGAAGGCTGCTGCTTGTCAGACCCTGACACTGCAGATGCCCCTGAAGGCCGGCCTCGACCACTTCTGGGCCTGGAGGGCCCGGCTGCAGACTGCACCAACTCTGCATGGGCGGCAGCAGTCTGTCCTACAGGCGGTGGCAAGTGCAGTGGAGAAGTGACAGTGTTGGCAGCAGGAATGCTGTCATCGTGAGAGAGGACAGCAACTCCCTGCTCGCCCGACACACTGGCACTCCCACGGGGCAGCACTTCAGCATCCGGAGCAATTTGCCTGAGAACAGATTGCTGGCCTGCTGCGGCGCGGTGACAGCCCCGGGGACATGTGCACGAACCATCGAGGATGGCAGCAGTCAGTGCTCGCGTGGCCTCAATCTGAGTCTGCATGAGAGCAGGCTCAGATGGGTTCCTGGCAGCCAGTGACTGAATTGCAGCAGTAAGCTTTAGTGTGGCATCCGCCTGTGCTACAGCGAAGTGCTCCACACTCCTTGCCAGTGCCTCAATGCATTCGGGCACCCTTCCCACTGCACCCATGAGCTCAGTGTGCATGACCACCGCCTGGCTGTTCATTTCTGCAATCATCCGCTCCTCCTCTGCGTCCATTGCATTAGGAGTGTCTGACATACTCTCCCTCTGGGGAGAAGGCTCCCGTTCTTCCCTCCCCCCCCCATGGCGTTGCTGCAGCCCGCTGGGTCCTGGAACTTCACCATCATCAGCCCCTTCCCCCCTGCTCCCCCGTTCTTCCCTCCCCCCCCCATGGCGTTGCTGCAGCCCGCTGGGTCCTGGAACTTCACCATCATCAGCCCCTTCCCCCCTGCTCCCCTCCGGGGAAGGCGTGTTCCCAGTGTGGCCATGGGCTTCCTCGGGAGAGGGTGGCACTGATGCTCCGGCTTCCTCTTCCTCCTCAGCTGCAGCATCACTCCCAGTGGCAGCTTCAGGGACCATCTCCTCAGCTGGTGAATCACCATCTGAAAGCAGGGAGGTACAAGAGTGGCTTTAGCGTGAGGACAGGGTGGCAGTAAGGGAGGAATAAGTGCAGCGAGTTAGCAAGTTGGATTGAAAGTGTCAAAGGCTGGTATTGTGAGGGACAAGTGGAAGGACAGAGGACAAAAAGGTGATGACCTTACCATTGCTGTCCACAACGGGGTCGGCGTCTCCAGTGGCGACGGGACCGATCACCCGGCTTGCCACAATCCTGTGGACGCGCTCCTCCAGATCGCTGAGGGGTTGCAGCTGAAGCCGCCCTCCACCCGTCCGTTGCTGCTGTCTCCGATTATGAGCCAGCTTAGCCTGCAAGAAAAAGGACAGCATCTGAGTCAATATACAGCCATGGTCTTGCCTGATGTGCCTCCCATAGGTGAATAGCCCTTACAATATGCAGCCATGGTCTTGCCTGATGTGCCTCCCATAGGTGAATAGCCCTTACAATATGCAGCCATGGTCTTGCCTGATGTGCCTCCCATAGGTGAATAGCCCTTACTGTATGCAAAGTGTGGAATGTGTGTGTGTGTTTGATGAAAGGGCCATAGGTGTTGGATGAGTGTTGTGCATTGGGGTTTTAAGACCCTCTGGCCATAGAGTGAGGTTGAGATGGAGGGATGGAGAGGTATTGAGAAAAAGCCACTCACCCTGACGACCCGAGTGAGGTCGTTGAACTTTTTGTGGCACTGGACATGGGTCCTGGGCACCATGCTCCTGGAGGAGACGCTCTGAGCCACCTCCCTCCACACTCTTCTGAACTCGCGTGGCAAAGGCCTCCTGCCACTCTCTGGGAACAGCATGCATCGTCTGCGCTCCACTGCGTCAACCAGAGCATCCAAGGCCCGCTCGGTGAAGCGATGAGCGCGTTCTCTCACCCTCTCCATTCTTGGCAGCAAAATGGATTACAGGTCTCTCCAGGCTGAGATTCAAGGCTGCAATGAGCAGGGTGTGGCTGGGGAGCAAGTGGCCCCCCCCGCTTTAAGAAGTGTCCGGCGCCAGTGTGTCTGTGTTACCGCGCTAACTGGCAGCAGCTGCGCTGCGCTCGTGCGCTGAGTTAGCGCCTCACTCCTAGGCCTTTGCGCCTTAAGAGAGGTGTGCAGCGCCTAATTTAGCGCTCCACTCACCTCCCGGGGCGGTAAAAGTGAAGTTTCCTGTCAGTGCCGATAATTAGCGCCAGGCGCTAATATTTGCGTGCGGACGATATTTGCGCCCCAAATGGGGCGCGACCTAATTTCTACCCCATAGAGTGACAGTCAGTGAGACCCTAAACCCATAGAGTGACAGTGAGATCCTAAACCCATAGAGTGACATTCAGTGAGACCCTAAACCCATAGAGTGACAGTCAGTGAGACCATAAACCCATAGAGTGACATTCAGTGAGACCCTAAACCCATAGAGTGACTGTCAGTGAGATCCTAAACCCATAGAGTGACAGTCAGTGAGATCCTAAACCCATAGAGTGACATTCAGTGAGACCCTAAACCCATAGAGTGACATTCAATGAGACCCTAAACCCATAGAGTGACAGTGAGTGAGATTCTAAACCCATAGAGTGACATTCAGTGAGACCCTAAACCCATAGAGTGACAGTGAGTGAGATTCTAAACCCATAGAGTGACATTCAGTGAGACCCTAAACCCATAGAGTGACAGTGAGTGAGACCATAAACCCATAGAGTGACAGTGAGTGAGATCCTAAACCCATAGAGTGACAGTGAGTGAGATCCTAAACCCATAGAGTGACAGTGAGTGAGACCCTAAACCCATAGAGTGACATTCAGTGAGACCCTAAACCCATAGAGTGACAGTGAGTGAGACCCTAAACGCATAGAGTGACATTCAGTGAGACCCTAAACCCATAGAGTGACAGTGAGTGAGACCCTAAACCCATAGAGTGACAGTGAGACTCTAAACCCATAGAGTGACAGTCAGTGAGACCCTAAACCCATAGAGTGACAGTGAGACTCTAAACCCATAGAGTGACAGTGAGTGAGTCCATAAACCCATAGAGTGACATTCAGTGAGACCCTAAACCCATAGAGTGACAGTGAGACCCTAAACCCATAGAGTGACAGTGAGTGAGTCCATAAACCCATAGAGTGACATTCAGTGAGACCCTAAACCCATAGAGTGACAGTGAGACCCTAAACCCATAGAGTGACAGTGAGTGAGACCATAAACCCATAGAGTGACAGTGAGTGAGACCATAAACCCATAGAGTGACAGTGAGTGAGACCCTAAACCCATAGAGTGACAGTCAGTGAGACCCTAAACCCATAGAGTGACAGTGAGATCCTAAACCCATAGAGTGACAGTCAGTGAGATCCTAAACCCATAGAGTGACATTCAGTGAGACCCTAAACCCATAGAGTGACAGTGAGATCCTAAACCCATAGAGTGACAGTCAGTGAGATCCTAAACCCATAGAGTGACAGTCAGTGAGACCATAAACCCATAGAGTGACAGTGAGTGAGATCCTAAACCCATAGAGTGACATTCAGTGAGACCCTAAACCCATAGAGTGACAGTCAGTGAGACCCTAAACCCATAGAGTGACGGTGAGTGAGACCATAAACCCATAGAGTGACATTCAGTGAGACCCTAAACCCATAGAGTGACAGTGAGTGAGACCCTAAACCCATAGAGTGACAGTCAGTGAGATCCTAAACCCATAGAGTGACAGTGAGTGAGATCCTAAACCCATAGAGTGACATTCAGTGAGACCATAAACCCATAGAGTGAGAGTGAGATCCTAAACCCATAGAGTGACATTCAGTGAGACCCTAAACCCATAGAGTGACAGTCAGTGAGATCCTAAACCCATAGAGTGACAGTCAGTGAGACCCTAAACCCATAGAGTGACAGTGAGACCCTAAACCCATAGAGTGACAGTGAGACCCTAAACCCATAGAGTGACAGTGAAAGAGACCCTAAACCCATAGAGTGACAGTGAGACCCTAAACCCATAGAGTGACAGTGAGACCCTAAACCCATAGAGTGACAGTCAGTGAGACCCTAAACCCATAGAGTGACAGTGAGTGAGACCCTAAACCTATAGAGTGACAGTCAGTGAGATCCTAAACCCATAGAGTGACAGTGAGTGAGACCCTAAACCCATAGAGTGACAGTGAGTGAGACCATAAACCCATAGAATGACAGTGAGTGAGACCCTAAACCTATAGAGTGACATTCAGTGAGATCCTAAACCCATAGAGTGACAGTGAGTGAGACCCTAAACCCATAGAGTGACAGTGAGTGAGATCCTAAACCCATAGAGTGACAGTGAGTGAGACCCTAAACCCATAGAGTGACAGTCAGTAAGATCCTGTACCCATAGAGTGACATTCAGTGAGATCCTAAACCCATAGAGTGACAGTGAGTGAGATCCTAAACCCATAGAATGACAGTGAGTGAGACCCTAAACCTATCGAGTGACATTCAGTGAGATCCTAAACCCATAGAGTGACAGTGAGTGAGACCCTAAACCCATAGAGTGACAGTGAGTGAGATCCTAAACCCATAGAGTGACAGTGAGTGAGACCCTAAACCCATAGAGTGACAGTCAGTAAGATCCTGTACCCATAGAGTGACATTCAGTGAGATCCTAAACCCATAGAGTGACAGTGAGTGAGATCCTAAACCCATAGAGTGACAGTGAGTGAGACCCTAACCCCATAGAGTGAGTCAGTGAGATCCTAAACCCATAGAGTGACAGTGAGTGAGACCCTAAACCCATAGAGTGACAGTGAGTGAGATCCTAAACCCATAGAGTGACAGTGAGTGAGATCCTAAACCCATAGAGTGACAGTGAGTGAGACCCTAAACCCATAGAGTGAGTCAGTGAGATCCTAAACCCATAGGGGGAAAAATTAGGTCGCGCCCCATTTGGGGCGCAAATATCGTCTGGACGCAAATATTAGCGCCTGGCGCTAATTATCGGCACTGACTGGAAACTTCACTTTTACCGCCCCGGGAGGTGAGTGGAGCGCTAAATCAGGCGCTGCACAACTGTCTTAAGGCGCAAAAGCCAAGGAGTGAGGCGCTAACTCAGAGTGCTGGCGAAGCTCATGTAATGTCAGTCAGCAATGGAACACACACACAATGGCACGGGCCAGTTCTTAAAGGGGATGTTTAATCTTGCTTTCCATCCACATCCTGTTCATTGCAGCCTTGAATCTCGGCCTGGAGAGACTTGCACATCAAATGTGCTGGAAAGAACAATGGAGAGTACCAGGCAAAGAGCTCAGAGTGCAGCCCCCACAGTCTCTTCTAAATCGATACAAGGAATGGCAAATCAAAATGAACCTGCAAAGTGCTGCTCAGTACCCAAAACTCCTTCACACAACGTTGAATCTCTCCAGAAGTCTGTCCCTCTCTCTCTCAGAATGCGTAGTTCAAAAATGCCACCAACAATAAAAGACAGGAAGAGGCCCCCTTTAAATAGCGCCCCCCCCAGCCCCACAGCGATTGATAGCGTTCCAGTTTTCTGGTCGTTGGATGCGCCAGGCGGTAAGGCAGGGGGCGCCACTCAATTTCCGCTCCGGGGCGCCACAAGGGCGTTGCACCATGGAATGACGTCACAATCTGCGCGCGCAGGTGGTCGCAGCGGTAAAGTTTAGCGCCGCCGCACAATCTCTAGTTAAGTTCCCGAGCGGCGCAAACATCGCTGCGCCCGGGCGTTAGCGGCTTTGCGCCCCATTAGCGCCCTCTTAAGGCGCTAACGGGAGGCGCAACCAACTGAATTTTTACCCCATAGAGTGACAGTGAGACCCTAAACCCATAGAGTGACAGTCAGTGAGATCCTAAACCCATAGAGTGACATTCAGTGAGATCCTAAACCCATAGAGTGACATTCAGTGAGACCCTAAACCCATAGAGTGACAGTGAGTGAGACCCTAAACCCATAGAGTGACAGTCAGTGAGACCCTAAACCCATAGAGTGACAGTGAGATCCTAAACCCATAGAGTGACAGTCAGTGAGATCCTAAACCCATAGAGTGACATTCAGTGAGACCCTAAACCCATAGAGTGACAGTGAGATCCTAAACCCATAGAGTGACAGTCAGTGAGATCCTAAACCCATAGAGTGACAGTCAGTGAGACCATAAACCCATAGAGTGACAGTGAGTGAGATCCTAAACCCATAGAGTGACATTCAGTGAGACCCTAAACCCATAGAGTGACAGTCAGTGAGACCCTAAACCCATAGAGTGACGGTGAGTGAGACCATAAACCCATAGAGTGACATTCAGTGAGACCCTAAACCCATAGAGTGACAGTCAGTGAGATCCTAAACCCATAGAGTGACAGTGAGTGAGATCCTAAACCCATAGAGTGACATTCAGTGAGACCATAAACCCATAGAGTGAGAGTGAGATCCTAAACCCATAGAGTGACATTCAGTGAGACCCTAAACCCATAGAGTGACAGTCAGTGAGATCCTAAACCCATAGAGTGACAGTCAGTGAGACCCTAAACCCATAGAGTGACAGTGAGACCCTAAACCCATAGAGTGACAGTGAGACCCTAAACCCATAGAGTGACAGTGAAAGAGACCCTAAACCCATAGAGTGACAGTGAGACCCTAAACCCATAGAGTGACAGTGAGACCCTAAACCCATAGAGTGACAGTCAGTGAGACCCTAAACCCATAGAGTGACAGTGAGTGAGACCCTAAACCTATAGAGTGACAGTCAGTGAGATCCTAAACCCATAGAGTGACAGTGAGTGAGACCCTAAACCCATAGAGTGACAGTGAGTGAGACCATAAACCCATAGAATGACAGTGAGTGAGACCCTAAACCCATAGAGTGACAGTCAGTAAGATCCTGTACCCATAGAGTGACATTCAGTGAGATCCTAAACCCATAGAGTGACAGTGAGTGAGATCCTAAACCCATAGAGTGACAGTCAGTGAGACCCTAAACCCATAGAGTGACAGTGAGTGAGACCCTAACCCCATAGAGTGAGTCAGTGAGATCCTAAACCCATAGAGTGACAGTGAGTGAGACCCTAAACCCATAGAGTGACAGTGAGTGAGATCCTAAACCCATAGAGTGACAGTGAGTGAGATCCTAAACCCATAGAGTGACAGTGAGTGAGATCCTAAACCCATAGAGTGACAGTGAGTGAGACCCTAAACCCATAGAGTGAGTCAGTGAGATCCTAAACCCATAGGGGGAAAAATTAGGTCGCGCCCCATTTGGGGCGCAAATATCGTCTGGACGCAAATATTAGCGCCTGGCGCTAATTATCGGCACTGACTGGAAACTTCACTTTTACCGCCCCGGGAGGTGAGTGGAGCGCTAAATCAGGCGCTGCACAACTGTCTTAAGGCGCAAAAGCCAAGGAGTGAGGCGCTAACTCAGAGTGCTGGCGAAGCTCATGTAATGTCAGTCAGCAATGGAACACACACACAATGGCACGGGCCAGTTCTTAAAGGGGATGTTTAATCTTGCTTTCCATCCACATCCTGTTCATTGCAGCCTTGAATCTCGGCCTGGAGAGACTTGCACATCAAATGTGCTGGAAAGAACAATGGAGAGTACCAGGCAAAGAGCTCAGAGTGCAGCCCCCACAGTCTCTTCTAAATCGATACAAGGAATGGCAAATCAAAATGAACCTGCAAAGTGCTGCTCAGTACCCAAAACTCCTTCACACAACGTTGAATCTCTCCAGAAGTCTGTCCCTCTCTCTCTCAGAATGCGTAGTTCAAAAATGCCACCAACAATAAAAGACAGGAAGAGGCCCCCTTTAAATAGCGCCCCCCCCCAGCCCCACAGCGATTGATAGCGTTCCAGTTTTCTGGTCGTTGGATGCGCCAGGCGGTAAGGCAGGGGGCGCCACTCAATTTCCGCTCCGGGGCGCCACAAGGGCGTTGCACCATGGAATGACGTCACAATCTGCGCGCGCAGGTGGTCGCAGCGGTAAAGTTTAGCGCCGCCGCACAATCTCTAGTTAAGTTCCCGAGCGGCGCAAACATCGCTGCGCCCGGGCGTTAGCGGCTTTGCGCCCCATTAGCGCCCTCTTAAGGCGCTAACGGGAGGCGCAACCAACTGAATTTTTACCCCATAGAGTGACAGTGAGACCCTAAACCCATAGAGTGACAGTCAGTGAGATCCTAAACCCATAGAGTGACATTCAGTGAGATCCTAAACCCATAGAGTGACATTCAGTGAGACCCTAAACCCATAGAGTGACAGTGAGTGAGACCCTAAACCCATAGAGTGACAGTGAGTGAGACCCTAAACCCATAGAGTGACAGTCAGTGAGACCATAAACCCATAGAGTGACAGTGAGTGAGACCCTAAACCCATAGAGTGACAGTGAGTGAGACCCTAAACCCATAGAGTGACAGTGAATGAGATCCTAAACCCATAGAGTGACAGTCAGTGAGATCCTAAACCCATAGAGTGACATTCAGTGAGATCCTAAACCCATAGAGTGACAGTCAGTGAGATCCTAAACCCATAGAGTGACAGTGAGTGAGACCATAAACCCATAGAGTGACATTCAGTGAGATCCTAAACCCATAGAGTGACAGTCAGTGAGATCCTAAACCCATAGAGTGACAGTGAGTGAGACCCTAAACCCATAGAGTGACAGTGAGTGAGACCCTAAACCCATAGAGTGACAGTGAGTGAGACCCTAAACCCATAGAGTGACAGTGAGTGAGACCCTAAACCCATAGAGTGACAGTGAATGAGATCCTAAACCCATAGAGTGACATTCAGTGAGATCCTAAACCCATAGAGTGACAGTGAGTGAGACCCTAAACCCATAGAGTGACAGTGAGTGAGACCATAAACCCATAGAGTGACAGTGAGTGAGACCATAAACCCATAGAGTGACAGTGAGTGAGACCATAAACCCATAGAGTGACAGTGAGTGAGACCCTAAACCCATAGAGTGACATTCAGTGAGATCCTAAACCCATAGAGTGACGGTGAGTGAGACCCTAAACCCATAGAGTGACAGTCAGTGAGACCCTAAACCCATAGAGTGACAGTGAGTGAGATCCTAAACCCATAGAGTGACAGTGAGATCCTAAACCCATAGAGTGACAGTCAGTGAGATCCTAAACCCATAGAGTGACAGTGAGATCCTAAACCCATAGAGTGACATTCAGTGAGACCCTAAACCCATAGAGTGACATTCAGTGAGATCCTAAACCCATAGAGTGACAGTCAGTGAGATCCTAAACCCATAGAGTGACAGTGAGATCCTAAACCCATAGAGTGACAGTCAGTGAGATCCTAAACCCATAGAGTGACATTCAGTGAGATCCTAAACCCATAGAGTGACAGTGAGTGAGACCCTAAACCCATAGAGTGACATTCAGTGAGATCCTAAATCCATAGAGTGACAGTCAGTGAGACCCTAAACCCATAGAGTGACAGTCAGTGAGACCCTAAACCCATAGAATGACATTCAGTGAGACCCTAAACCCATAGAGTGACAGTGAGTGAGACCCTAAACCCATAGAGTGACAGTGAGTGAGACCCTAAACCCATAGAGTGACAGTGAGTGAGATCCTAAACCCATAGAGTGACAGTGAGTGAGACCCTAAACCCATAGAGTGACAGTGAGTGAGACCCTAAACCCATAGAGTGACAGTGAGTGAGATCCTAAACCCATAGAGTGACAGTGAGTGAGACCCTAAACCCATAGAGTGACAGTGAGTGAGACCCTAAACCCATAGAGTGACAGTGAGTGAGATCCTAAACCCATAGAGTGACAGTGAGTGAGACCATAAACCCATAGAGTGACAGTCAGTGAGATCCTAAACCCATAGAGTGACATTCAGTGAGATCCTAAACCCATAGAGTGACAGTCAGTGAGACCCTAAACCCATAGAGTGACAGTCAGGGGTCTGGAAACCATGGGGTCTGTGTGGCGAGGGTTCGATGAGCCTGTCTTGTATTGAGACCCACAAAGAGCTTTAGGACATTTATTCTGGGGGAGAGGTTCATTACTGCAGATGCTTCATGATTGGCTGCTGGAACTTGATTCCGCCAATGAAATGCAGCATTTAAACTGGGCACCTGTGTAACTCTGTTAACAGGTTGTGAAATTCCAACTAAATGCACCCACAGCCTTCTCTCGCTGCTGGTTTAAAGCGGATCCCAGCCTCTCACTGTCACATCGGGTCTGATCTCTCGCCTCGGGTGTGGGTGTTTGCATCCTCTCTGCTCCGTGTTGTAGACAGACTGGCTTTGACATCGATGTGCTGTTACTCAGCAGGTCAGCGCCCCTTAATAAGATGACATTTGATGTGTGTCTGCAACGCAACAGAGACTGTGATTGTTCTGCAGCATCCCCAGAATTAAAAATAAACTCCGCTAACACAGAAATGTTAAACCACCCTCTCGAAATGTCAACACGTTCTTGGTTTGTGTTGTTGGGGCATTGCCAGTCGCTGTAAATTCCATCTCAGTCAGCGTCTGATTGGCATTGTAGAGAATCCAGGTGGGAAGGCGAGTGGAAGCTCATCATGTAACTGGCCTTGTGACAATTATACAACACTCAGGTTCCCTGCCCTGCTACACAAGAATCAATTAATTATACCTGCTCATGGTCACAATCCCCACTCTCCACCCCCACAATCTTTTCATTTCCCACACATTCTCTAACAATCTTTTACCGATTCGAAATCTAAACTCTCTTCAGCTGCTGAGACTTGGTGCTTGGTGATTATTTCAATCCAGCCCCGATCGACGCGCGAAAATGCCCTTCTTTGCTTGTCTGTGAAACATATTCGGGGCCAAATCAACCACTTCACAAAACTACCCATCGTCCCGCAAGATCTCAGTCTCAGTCAGTCTCAGGGGAGCTGCTGTGAGACGTGGGAACAATACTGCACCAGTACACTGAGGCTGCAACAGTGTAGAGGGAGCTTTACTCTGTATCTAACCTGTGCTGTACCTGCCCTGGGAGTGATTGATGGGACAGTGTAGAGGGAGCTTTACTCTGTATCTAACCCCGTGCTGTACCTGCCCTGGGAGTGTTTGATGGGGCAGTGTAGAGGGAGCTTTACTCTGTATCTAACCCGTGCTGTACCTGCCCTGGGAGTGTTTGATGGGACAGTGTAGAGAGAGCTTTACTCTGTATCTAACCCGTGCTGTACCTGCCCTGGGAGTGTTTGATGGGACAGTGTAGAGGGAGCTTTACTCTGTATCTAACCCGTGCTGTACCTGCCCTGGGAGTGTTTGATGGGGCAGTGTAGAGGGAGCTTTACTCTGTATCTAACCCGTGCTGTACCTGCCCTGGGAGTGTTTGATGGGACAGTGTAGAGGGAGCTTTACTCTGTATCTAACCTGTGCTGTACCTGCCCTGCGACTGTTTGATTGGACAGTGTAGAGGGAGCTTTACTCTGTATCTAACCCGTGCTGTACCTGCCCTGGGAGTGTTTGATGGGACAGTGTAGAGGGAGCTTTACTCTGTATCTAACCCATGCTGTACCTGCCCTGGGAGTGTTTGACGGGACAGTGTAGAGGGAGCTTTACTCTGTATCTAACCCGTGCTGTGCCTGCCCTGGAATTGTTTGATGCGACAGTGTAGAGGGAGCTTTACTCTGTATCTAACCCATGCTGTACCTGCCCTGGGAGTGTTTGATGGGACAGTGTAGAGGGAGATTTACTCTGTATCTAACCCGTGTTGTACCTGCAAGTGTTCCGTTCAGTAGAATTGACATCCCTTACCGCGGCAACCAGAAAGATTGATGATATTTGTTGAAAAGAATTGAGCAGAAGGTATTGTTCCATTTGTGCTGTTTAGTGATGCTGTTGATGTGAATGTGAAGCAGTCTGAATGTGTCAGTAATTGTTGAGGTTGTGACTCACAGTCTCTGTGCTGCAGAGTTTCTGCTCTAAACACACTCATCCTGCAGTGACTCATTGACATCAGCACCCACAGCAACTCTCCCAGGCCTCTCAAAGCTTCGTTGAAATCTGCAACTCTCTCCCACAAAAGGCTGTGGATGCTGGGGGCGATTTTCAAGACTGAGAGCGATAGATTTTTATTAGGTAAGGGTAGCCTGGGATATGGAGAAAAGGCAGCTAAATGGAGTTAACGACCAGATCAGCCAGGATCTCATTGAATGTCGGAGCAGGCTCGAGGGGCTGAATGACCTGCAACTGTGTTCCTAAATCCTAGAGCTCTTCTGCTGATCCTCTGGCAGTATACTGGGCACCTGGATCAACTCCCCTGATCCCCTGTCCCACGACCCCCTCTCCCAATTCCTGGCCCTTACCCCTCCATTCACCGACCCCGTGACCCTCCAATCCCCGACCCCGTGACCCTCCAATCCCCGACCCCGTGACCCCGGGCCCATATACCTCACACTTACATCAGTGGCCTGATTTCCCACCGCTCTTCACCGCCAGCTCCAATACAGTGAGGCCTGGGGCCCAATACAGTGAGGCCTGGGGCTCCAATACAGTGAGGCCTGGGGCTCCAATACAGTGAGGCCTGGGGCCCAATACAGTGAGGCCTGGGGCTCCAATACAGTGAGGCCTGGGGCTCCAATACAGTGAGGCCTGGGGCTCCAATACAGTGAGGCCTGGGGCCCAATACAGTGAGGCCTGGGGCTCCAATACAGTGAGGCCTGGGGCCCAATACAGTGAGGCCTGGGGCCCAATACAGTGAGGCCTGGGGCCCAATACAGTGAGGCCTGGGGGCCAATACAGTGAGGCCTGGGGCTCCAATACAGTGAGGCCTGGGGCCCAATACAGTGAGGCCTGGGGCCCAATACAGTGAGACCTGGGGCTCCAATACAGCGAGGCCTGGGGCCCAATACAGTGAGGCCTGGGGCCCAATACAGTGAGGCCTGGGGCTCCAATACAGTGAGGCCTGGGGCCCAATACAGTGAGGCCTGGGGCTCCAATACAGTGAGGCCTGGGGCCCAATACAGTGAGGCCTGGGGCTCCAATACAGCGAGGCCTGGGGCTCCAATACAGCGAGGCCTGGGGCTCCAATACAGTGAGGCCTGGGGCTCCAATACAGCGAGGCCTGGGGCCCAATACAGTGAGGCCTGGGGCCCAATACAGTGAGGCCTGGGGCTCCAATACAGTGAGGCCTGGGGCCCAATACAGTGAGGCCTGGGGGCCAATACAGTGAGGCCTGGGGCTCCAATACAGTGAGGCCTGGGGCCCAATACAGTGAGGCCTGGGGCCCAATACAGTGAGACCTGGGGCTCCAATACAGCGAGGCCTGGGGCCCAATACAGTGAGGCCTGGGGCCCAATACAGTGAGGCCTGGGGCTCCAATACAGTGAGGCCTGGGGCCCAATACAGTGAGGCCTGGGGCTCCAATACAGTGAGGCCTGGGGCCCAATACAGTAAGGCCTGGGGCTCCAATACAGCGAGGCCTGGGGCTCCAATACAGCGAGGCCTGGGGCTCCAATACAGTGAGGCCTGGGGCTCCAATACAGCGAGGCCTGGGGCCCAATACAGTGAGGCCTGGGGCCCAATACAGCGAGGCCTGGGGCTCCAATACAGCGAGGCCTGGGGCTCCAATACAGCGAGGCCTGGGGCTCCAATACAGTGAGGCCTGGGGCTCCAATACAGTGAGGCCTGGGGCTCCAATACAGTGAGGCCTGGGGCTCCAATACAGCGAGGCCTGGGGCTCCAATACAGCGAGGCCTGGGGCCCAATACAGTGAGGCCTGGGGCCCAATACAGCGAGACCTGGGGCTCCAATACAGTGAGGCCTGGGGCCCAATACAGTGAGGCCTGGGGCCCAATACAGTGAGGTCTGGGGCCCAATACAGTGAGGCCTGGGGCCCAATACAGTGAGGCCTGGGGCCCAATACAGTGAGGCCTGGGGCCCAATACAGTGAGGCCTGGGGCTCCAATACAGTGAGGCCTGGGGCCCAATACAGTGAGGCATGGGGCCCAATACAGTGAGGCCTGGGGCTCCAATACAGTGAGGCCTGGGGCCCAATACAGTGAGGCCTGGGGCCCAATACAGTGAGGCCTGGGGCTCCAATACAGTGAGGCCTGGGGCCCAATACAGTGAGGCCTGGGGCCCAATACAGTGAGGCCTGGGGCCCAATACAGTGAGGCCTGGGGCTCCAATACAGTGAGGCCTGGGGCCCAATACAGTGAGGCCTGGGGCCCAATACAGTGAGGCCTGGGGCTCCAATACAGTGAGGCCTGGGGCCCAATACAGTGAGGCCTGGGGCCCAATACAGCGAGGCCTGGGGCCCAATACAGTGAGGCCTGGGGCCCAATACAGTGAGGCCTGGGGCCCAATACAGCGAGGCCTGGGGCCCAATACAGTGAGGCCTGGGGCCCAATACAGTGAGGCCTGGGGCCCAATACAGTGAGGCCTGGGGCCCAATACAGTGAGGCCTGGGGCCCAATACCCGGGCAGCCTCGGGCCTCACCATTCAGACACAGGGAAAGAGTCTGAGAGACGGATTGAGGATTGGTTAACGGACAGAAAACAGAGAGTAGGATTGGCAGGCTGTAACTAGTGGGGTAGCGCAAGGATCAGTGCTTGGGCCTCAGCTATTCACAAGCTACATCAATGATTTGTTTAAGGGCCTAAATGTAATATATCTAAGTTTGCTGATACAAAGCTGAGTGGGAATGCAAGTTGTGAGGAGGATGGAAAGAGGCTTCAAGGGGATATAGACAGGCTAAGTGAGTGGGCAAGAACATGGCAAATGGAATATAATGTGAGAAATGTGAAGTTATCCACTTTGGTAGGAAAAATAGAAAAGCAGAGTATTTTTTAAATGTTGAGAGATTGGGAAATGTTGGTGTCCAGAGGGACCTGGGTGTCCTTGTACACGAATCACTGAAAGTTAACATGCAGGTAGAGCAAGCAATTAGGAAAGCAAATGGTATGTTGGCCTTTATTACAAGAGGATTTGAGGTCTTACTGCATCTTGCCACAATTATATAGGGCCGTGGTGAGACCATACCCATTTGGGGCGCAATTATCGGCCGGGCACAAAGTTTAGTGCCTGGCGCTAATTAGCACCTCCGACTGCAAACTTGGCTTTTATCGTCCCTGGAGGTGATTGGAGCGCTAAATCAGGCGCTGCACACCTCTCTTAAGGCGCAAAGGCCGAGAAGCGAGGCGCTAACTCAGAGTGCGGGTGCAGCGCAGGTGATGTCAGTTAGCGATGGAACACAGACACACTGGCGCCGGCCAGTTCTTAAAGGGAAGGGTCGATCTTGCTCTCCAGCCACATCCTGCTCATTGGAGCCTTGAATCTCGGCCTGGAGAGACCTGTGTCTAAATTTTCCAGCCAAGGGCTATGGAGAGGGTGAGTAACGAGCTCAGCACTTCAGCGAGCGGGCCTTGGAGGCACTGGTTGGCGCGGTGGAGCGCAGAAGATCTATACTCTTCCCTGAGAGTGGCAGGAGGCCTTTGCCGCACGAGTACGGAAGAGTGTGGAGGGAGGTGGCTCTGAACGTCTCCTCCAGGAGCATGGTGCCCAGGACCCATACTCAATGTCGCAAAAAGTGCAACGACCTCAGTCGGGTCGTCAGGGTGAGTGGCTTTTTATCAATACCTCTCCATCCCTCCATCTCAACCTCACTCTATGGCCAGAGGGTCTTAAAACCCCAATGCCCAACACTCATCCAACACCTATGGCCCTCTCACGAAACACACACGCACATTCCACACCTTGCATACATGAAGGGCTGTTCAACTATGGGAGGCACATCAGGCAAGACCATGGCTGCATACATGAAGGGCTATTCACCTATGGGAGGCACATCAGGCAAGACCATGGCTGTATATTTACTCAGACGCCGTCCTTTTTCTTGCAGGCCAAGCTATCTCATAACAGGAGACAGCAGCAACGGACGGGTGGAGGGCGGCCTCAGCTGCAACCCCTCAGCGATCTTGAGGCGCGTGTCCGCAGGATTGTGGCAAGCCGGGTGATCGGTCCCGTTGCCCCTGGAGAGGTCGACCCCATTTGGGACAGCAATGGTAAGGTCATCAGCTTTCTCTCCTCTCTCATTCCACTTGTCCCTCACAAAACCAGCCCTTTACACTTTCAATCCAACTTACTAAATCACTGTACTCCTTCCTCCCTTACTGCCCCCCGTCCTCACGCTAAAGCCACTCTTGTACCTCCCTGTTTTCAGATGGTGAGTCACCAGCTGAGGAGACGGGCCCTGAAGCTGCCAGTGGGAGCGAAGCTGCAGGCGAGGAGGAAGAGGAAGCCGGAGCCTCAGCGCCACCCTCTCCCGAGGAAGCCCATGCCCACACAGGGACCACGTCTTCCCTGGAGGGGAGCAGGGGTGAAGGGTCTGATGAGGATGAAGCTCCGGGACCCAGCGGGCTGCAGCAATGCGATGTGGCTAGGGAAGCTCGGGGGCCTTCTCTCCGGAGGGAGAGTAGGCCAGCGAGTCCTGCTGCACTGGACGCAGAGGAGGAGCGGCTCATCGCTGAAATGAACACCCAGGTGGTGGACATGCACACTCAGCTCATGGGTGCAGTGGGAAGGGTGCCTGAATGCATTGATGCACTGGCAAGGAGTGTGGAGCACTTCGCTCTAGCACAGGCGGATGCCACGAAAATGCTTAGTGCTGCAATTCAGTCAATGGCTGCCGTGATCCAATCTTAGACTGGTCTCATGCAGTCTCAGATTGAGGCCATGCAAGCACTGACTGCTGCCATTGTCGCTGGTTCGGACACATGTCCCCGGGGCTCTCACCACGCCGCAGCAGGCCGGCAATCTGTGCTCCAGCAGATTGCTCCGGATGCTGAGGTGCTGCCCCGTGGGAGTGCCAGTGTGATGGTCGAGCAGGGAGGTGCTGTCCTCTCTCAAGATGACAGCATTCCTGCTGCCACCACTGTCACTTCCCCATTGCACTTGCCACCGCCTGTAGCACAGACTGCTGCCGCCTATGCAGAGTTGGTGCAGTCTGCAGCCGGGCCCTCCAGGCCCAGAGCTGGTCGAGGCCGTCCTTCAAGGGCATCTGTAGTCTCAGGTTCTGACAATCAGCAGCCTTCCACCAGCCTTGCTGCAGCCACTGAGGTCCCACGGAGGAGCAGTAGGGTGGAAAGGGGGGAAGTGCGCAAGGGAAGGAGATCACCCTCGAAGGGCAAAAAGTAGGAGGTGTGATGAAATGTTGGGAATTTTATTATTAAAGGCCGAGATTCGTGTTCAAACTTTTGTTTAGTGTTTTGGCCATTATCTCTAGGTTGTGAGAACCAGTTATGTTAATTAATGATTTTTTGTGTTTGTTTCTATTAGTTTGTCATGAAGAAATGACACACACAGAGTTTGTAAAATAAAAAAGTTTTTGTATTCAAAATGTACAGGTTTGGCCTTTGGAATCATTGCTGCCTTGGCCGGCTTTGGGGTTGCGGGTTGCTTTCATTCATGTTGTTCTCCATGCCAGAAGCCATTTCCTGAGTAGGGGCCTAGAAGCAGCTTGTTATCAGTCGTTGACGGATGGCCCTTGCAATTTCAACATTGTGGGCCTCCCTCCTGCCTTGGTGCTGCTGCTGATCATCCTCCTCCTCTTGCTCCGGTGGTGCACCAAGGCCTGGTGGCATTGGCTGGGTCCTGAGGATTGCCAGGTTATGAAGAATGCAGCAACAACTATGAAGAGGGAGACTCGCTCAGGCGAGTACTGCAGGGCTCCTCCTGAGTGGTCCAGACAGCGGAACCGTTGTTTGAGCATGCCGATTGTCTGCTCAATGATGTTCCTGGTGGTGAGATGGCTCTCATTGTACCGCAGCTCAGCAGGGGTGTTGGGGTTGCAGAGCGGTGTCATCAGCCAGTGGATAACCCTTGTCCCCGAGGAGCCAACCACTTGGCTGATGCGCTGCCTGGAAAAGGTCTGGCTCACCAGTCTGGCACAGGATGAAAGCATCGTGGCTGCTGCCAGGATAGCGGGCATTGACAGCGAGTATCAGCTGTCTGTGATCACACACCAACTGGACATTTAAGGAGTGGAACCCCTTGCGGTTTCGGAAAACCTCTGCATTCTCATGCGGTGCCCGCAATGCCACATGCGTGCAGTCAATGGCGCTCTGCACCATGGGGAAGCCTGCTATCCTCGCAAAGCCCAATGCGCGTTCATGCTGTTTGGCCCGGGTCATCGGGAAAGAGATGTACTGGCGTCTCCTTTTATAGAGGGCATTTGTGACCTGACGGATACAGCAATGGACAGCGAACTGGGAGATATTGGCGATGTCCCCAGTAGCTGCTTGAAAGGAGCCGGTGGCATAAAAATTCAGAGCCACTGCGACCTTCACTGCCACCGACAGAGACGTCCTGGTCCTGAGTTGAGGCTGCAGATCTGGCTGCAGCAGGTGGCAGAACTCAGTGACCACCTCCTTGCTGAAGCGCAGCCTGCGCAAACACTGCTCCTCAGACAAATGAATGTAGGAGAATTGTTCCCAGAATACCCTGGGAGGGTAAGGTCTCCTGTGTAGAGGCCTGTTGGCCCTCCTCCCTCTGGCCATGATTGCCACTCTCTCTCTGCGTCTCTGTTGCCTCCGATTCTGCAGGCGCAGGACGACATACCGAATCAGTGCAGCCCCCAAAGTCTCTTGACAATCGAAGTAATGAAGGTCAATCCAAAAGAACCTGCAAAGTGCTGCTCAGTAGCCAAAACTACTTCACACAGCGTTGACTCTGTGCAGAAGTCTCTCTCTCTCTCTCTCTCAGAATCTCTCTCTCTCTGTCAGAATGAGTGGTGCAAAAATGTCTACCACAGAAAAAGGCAGGAAGAGGGCGCCTTTAAATAGTGCCCCCCCAGCCCCTCACCGACTGGGAAACGTTCCAGTCTCCCTGTCGTTGCTTGCAGCAGGCGGAAAGGAGGGGGGCGCCACTCAATATCTGGTCCGGGGCGCCACCAGGGCGTTGCACGCTTGACTGACGTCATGATCTGTGGGCACAGGAGATCGGGGCGGTAAACTTTTGTGCCACTGCCAAAATCTCTAGTCAATTTCGCAGGCGGCGCAAACATCACCGCGCCCGGGCGCTAGTTGCTTTGTGCCCTCTTAGGGCGCTAACGGGAGGTGCAAACCAACCGAATTTTTCCCCCCTGGAGTAGTGTGTACAGTTTTAGTCTCCTTATCTAAGGAAGGATATACTTGCCATAGAGGGAGTGTAACAAAGGTTCACCAGACTGGTTCCTGGGATGGGGGGATTGTCCTATGAGGAGAGATGGAGTAGACTAGGCCTATATTCTCTAGAGTTTAGAAGAATTAGAGGTGATCTCATTGAAACATACAAAATTCTTACAGGGCTTGACAGGGTAGATGCAGGGCGGATGTTTTCCCTGTCTGGGGAGTCTAGAACCAGGGGTCACAGTCTCAGAATAAGAGGTCGGCCATTTAGGACTGAGATGAGGAGAAATTTCTTCATTCAGAGGGTGGTGAATCTTTGAAATTCTCTGCCCCAGAGGGCTGTGGAGGCTCAGTCGTTGAGTATATTCAAGACAGAGATCGATAGATTTTTGGATATTAAGGGAATCAAGGGATATGGGGATAGTTCAGGAAAGTGGAGATGAGGTAGAAGATCAGCCATGATCTTATTGAATGGCGGAGCAGGCTCGAGGGGCCAAATGGCCGACTCCTGCTCCTATTTCTTATGTTCTTAGATGGAACCACCAATACCATTTCTCCAAATCACTTGGAGTCCAGTTTCGGGCATTGAATAGCCCTGAGATTGATTTTCCTCTTCCAGAATATTCTCAGCCCCTCGAGGGACTTTGACATCGAGGGACTTTGAAAGGTCATCGACCTGAAACGTTAACTCTGTTTCTCTCTTCACAGATGCTGCCTGACCTGCTGAGTATCTCCAGCATTTTCTGTTTTTAGGTTAGTAAATAGTCTGTCAGTAGGACAGTGACCATAATTCGGTGAGATTTAAGGTAGTCATGGAAAAGGACAAAGATGGACCAGAAATAAAGGTTCTAAATTGGGGGAAGGCCGATTTTAATATGATAAGGCAGGATCTGGCCAAAGTGGACTGGGATCAGCTACTTGTAGGAAAATCCACATCAGAGCAGTGGGAGTCTTTCAGAAAGGAAATAGAGAGAGTACAGCGCCAACATGTTCCCGTAAAGGTCAAGGGTAGGACCAACAAGCCCAGGGAACCCTGGATGTCAGGGATATACAAGAATGGATTAGAAAAAAAGGGAGGCTTTTGGCAGATACAAAGGACTAAAAACAGTGGAAGCCCGAGAGGAGTATAGAAAGTGCAGGGGGGTACTTAAAAAAGAAATTAGGAGAGCAAAGAGGGGGCATGAAAAAACACTGGCGGGCAAAATAAAGGAAAATCCCAAGGTGTTTTATAAGCATATTAAGGGCAAGAGGATAACCAGGGAAAGAGTAGGGCCCATAAGGGACCAAAGTGGCAATCTGTGTGTAGAGCCGGAAGATGTAGGTGAGGTTTTAAATGAATATTTTGCATCTGTGTTCACTATGGAGAAGGACGATGTAGGCCTAGAAATCAGGCAGGGAGATTGTGATATACTTGAACAAATTAGTATTGAGAGGGAGGAGGTACTAGCGGTTTTAGCGGGCTTAAAAGTTGATAAATCCCCAGGCCCAGATGAGATGTATCCCAGGCTGCTGTGTGAGGCAAGGGAGGAGATTGCAGGGGCTCTGACACAAATTTTCAGAACCTCTCTGGCCACAGGGGAGGTGCCAGAGGACTGGAGAACAGCTAACGTAGTACCATTATTCAAGAAGGGTAGTAGGGATAAACCAGGGAATTACAGGCCAGTGAGCCTAACGCCAGTGGTAGGGAAATTATTGGAAAAAATTCTGAGGGACAGAATTAGTCTCCACTTGGAGAGGCAAGGATTGATCAAGGATAGTCAGCATGGCTTTGTCAGGGGGAGATCATGTCTGACCAATTTGATTGAATTTTTCGAGGGGGTGACTAGGTGTGTGGATGAGGGTGGTGCAGTTGATAGAGTCTACATGGACTTCAGTAAGGCTTTTGACAAGTCCCGCATGGGAGACTGGTCAAGAAGGTAAGAGCACATGGGATCCAGGGCAATTTGGCACATTGGATCCAAAACGGCTTAGTGGCAGGAGGCAGAGGGTGATGGTCGAAGGTTGTTTTTGTGACTGGAAGCCTGTGTCCAGTGGTGTACCGCAGGGATCGGTGCTGGGTCCTATGCTGTTTGTTGTGTACATTAATGATTTAGATATGAATGTAGGAGGTATGATCAGTAAGTTCGCAGATGACACGAAAATTGGTGGAGTGGTAAATAGCGAGGAGGGAAGCCTCAGGCTACAGGACGATATAGACGGGTTGGTTAGACGGACAGAACAGTGGCAAATGGAATTTTACCCTGAAAAGTGTGAGGTGATGCATTTTGGGAGGACTAACAAGGCAAGGGAATACACAATGAATGGTAGGACCCTAGGAAGGACAGAGGACCAGAGGGACCTTGGTGTGCATGTACATAGATCCCTGAACGCAGCAGGACAGGTAGATAAGGTGGTTAAAAAGGCATATGGAATACTTGCCTTCATTAGCCAAGGCATAGAATATAATAGCAGGGAGGTTATGATGGAGCTGTACAAAACGCTAAATAACAACAGAAAACGCTGGAAAAACTCAGCAGGCCAGGCAGCATCCGTAGAGAGAGAAAGAGAGTTGACGTTTCAGGTCGATGACCTTTCATCAGAACTGTTCTGATGAAAGGTCATCGACCTGAAACGTCAACTCTCTTTCTCTCTCTACGGATGCTGCCTGGCCTGCTGAGTTTTTCCAGCGTTTTCTGTTGTTATTTCGGATTTCCAGCATCTGCAGTATTTTGCTATTGTACAAAACGCTAGTTAGGCCACAGCTGGAATATGTGTGCAGTTCTGGTCACCACACTATAGGAAGGATGTGATTGCATTGGAGAGGGTGCAGAGGAGATTCACCAGGATGTTACCTGGGCTGGAGTGCTTCAGCTATGAAGAGAGACTGGACAGGCTGGGGTTGTTTTCCTTAGCGCAGAGAAGGCTGAGGGGGGACCTGATTGAGGTGTACAAAATTATGAGGGGCATAGATAGGGTGGATAGAAAGGAACTTTTCCCCTTAGTAGAGGGCTCAATAACCAGGGGGCATAGTTTCAAGGTAAGGGGGCAGGAGGTTTCGAGGGGATTTGAGGAAAAACTTTTTCACCCAGAGGGTGGTTGGAATCTGGAACTCACTGCCTGAAAGGGTGGTAGAGGCAGGAACCCTCACAACATTCAAGAAGCATTTAGATGAGCACTTGAAACGCCATAACATACAAGGCTACGGACCAAGTGCTGGAAAATGGGATTAGAATAGACAGGGCTTGATGGCCGGCGCGGACACGATGGGCTGAGGGGCCTCTTTCTGTGCTATATAACTCTATGACTATGACTCTGTTAAGTAGAGGTATGGCAGGGCAGCTCACACCCGTGGAATGCACATCCTGTGCCATGTGGGAAGTCCTGGACACCTCCCGTGGTCTGGACGACCACATGTGCAGGAAGTGTCGCCAGCTACAGCAGCTCGAGCACCGGGTTACAGAGCTTGAGCGGCGGCTGCAGTCACTGCTGTGCATCCGCGAGGCTGAGAGCTACGTGGATAGCACGTTTCAGGAGGTGGTCACCCCGCAGCTTAAGAGTGTGCAGGCAGAGAGGGAATGGGTGACCGTCAGACAGAAGAGGAGGACCAGGCAGGTAGTGCAGGAGTCCCCTGAGCCCATCTTGCTCACCAACCAGTATTCGGTGCTGAGTACTGGTGAGGGCGATGGTTCCTCTGGAGAGTGCAGCCAGAGTCAAGTCCAGAGCACCATGGAAGGCTCAGCTGCACGAGGGGGGGGTGGGGGGCGGGCAAGAGGAGAGGGAGAGCAATAGTGATAGGGGATTCAATAGTTAGGGGAGCAGACAGGAGTTTCTGCGGCCACAGACGTGACTCCAGGATGGTATGTTGCCTCGCTGGTTCCAGGGTCAAGGATGTCACTGAATGGCTGCAGGGCATTCTGAGGGGGAAGGGTGAACAGCCAGAGGTCGTGGTCCATATCGGTACCAATGACATAGGTAGAAAGAGGGATGAGGTCCTGCAGGCTGAGTTTAGGGAGCTAGGAAAAAGGTTAAAAAGCAGGACCTCAAAGGTAGTAATCTCCGGATTACTACCAGTGCCACGTGCTAGTGAGTACAAAAATAGGAAGATAGAGCAGATGAATGCGTGGCTGGAGAGATGGTGTAGGAGGGAGGGCTTTAGATTCCTGAGGAATTGGAACCGTTTCTGGGGGAGGTGGGACCTCTACAAGCCAGACGGGTTGCACCTCAACGGGAACGAGACCAATATCCTCGCGGGAGGGTTTGCTAGTGCTGCTGGGGAGGGTTTAAACTAGCTTGGCAGGGGGATGGGAACCAGAGGATAGAAGCTGAACGGAGAAAAGCTAAGCTGGAAATAGATGATAGGGGTTCAGGTAAAGGGGTATTTAGGAAGGCAAAGAGAAAGGAGAAGGCAATACAGCAGAGCAACGACAGTGGTAACGATAACCAGAATGTATCAGGAAGGGGCAGAGCGTACAAGCATAAGAGTGCACCAGAAAATAGAGTCAGAGTAAGGAAAAATGATAAGGTTAAATTAAAGCCTCTATCTGAATGCACGCAGCATTCGCAACAAGATAGATGAGTTGACGGCACAAATAGAAATAAATGGGTATGATCTGATAGCCATTACAGAGACGTGGTTGCAAGGTGACCAAGGCTGGGAACTGAATATTCAGGGGTATTTGACATTTCGGAAGGATAGGCAGAAAGGAAAAGGAGGTGGGGTAGCTCTGTTAATAAAGGATGAGATCACTGCAGTGGTGAGGAATGATATTGGCTCAGAAGCTCAAGATGTAGAATCAGTTTGAGTGGAGATAAGAAATAGTAAGGGTAAGAAGTCACTGGTGGGAGTAGTCTATAGACCCCCTAACAGTAGCTACACTGTAGGACAGAGTATAAATCAAGAAATAATGAGGGCTTGTAAGAAAGGTACTGCAATAATCATGGGCGATTTTAATCTTCATATTGATTGGACAAATCAAATTGGCAAAAGCAGCCTTGAGGACGAGTTCATAGAGTGTATTCGGGATGATTTCTTAGAGCAATACGTTGAGGAACCAACCAGGGAGCAGGCTATTTTAGATCAGGTAATGTGTAATGAGACAGGATTAATTAATGATCTCATAGTAAAGGATCCCCTAGGAAAGAGTGATCATAGCATGATAGAATTTCAAATTCAGTTTGAGGGTGAGAAACTTGGGTTTGAAACTGGTGTCCTAAACTTAAATAAAGGCAATTACAAAAGTATGAAGACAGAGTTGGCTAAAGTGGACTGGGAAAATAGATTAAAGGGTAAGACAGTAGATAAGCAGTGACAGACATTTAAGGAGATATTTCATAACTCTCAGCTAAGGTGTATTCCAGTGAGAAGGAAAGGCTCTACGAGAAGGATGCACCATCCATGGCTAACTGAGGAAGTTAAGGATGGTATCAAATTGAAAGAAAAGGCATACAACATTGCGAAGATTAGTGGTAGGCCAGAGGATTGAGAAATTTTTAGAAACCAGCAAAGGATGACTACAAAATGATAAAGAGGGAGAAGATAGAGTATGAGAGTAAACTAGCAAAAAATATAAAAACAGACAGTAAGAGCTTCTTCAGGTATATAAAAAGGAAGAGAGTAGCTAAAGTAAATGTTGGTCCCTTAGAGGATGAGACTGGGGAATTAATAATGGGAAATAGAGAAATGGCAGAGACTCTAAACAATTATTTTGGATCAGTCTTCACGGTAGAAGACACTAAAAACATCCCAACAATAATAGATAATCAAGGGGCTATAGGGAGGGAGGAACTTAAAACAATCTCTATCACTAGAAAAAAAGTACTAGGCAAATTAAAGGCCGACAAGTCCCCTGGACCCGATGGCCTGCATCCTAGGGTCTTAAAAGAAGTGGCTGCAGAGATAGTGGATGCGTTGGTCATAATCTACCAAAATTCCCTGGATTCTGGAGAGGTCCCAGCGGATTGGAAAACCGCAAATGTAACGCCCCTATTCAAGAAAGGAGGGAGACAGAAAGCAGGAAACTATAGGCCAGTTAGCCTAACATCTGTCATTGGGAAAATGCTGGAATCCATTATTAAGGAGGTAATAGCAGGACATTTAGAAAATCATAAGACAATCAAGCAGAGTCAACATGGTTTTATGAAAGGGAAATCGTGTTTGACAAATTTGCTAGAGTTCTTTGAGGATGTAACAAACAGGGTGGATAAAGGGGAACCAGTGGATGTAGTGTATTTGGATTTCCAGAAGGCATTCGATAAGGTGCCACATAAAAGGTTACTGCACAAGATAAGAGCGCACAGGGTTGGGGTAATATTTTGGCATGGATAGGGGAGTGGCTAACTAACAGAAAACAGAGAGTCGGGATAAATGGGTAATTTTCGGGTTGGCAACCAGTAACTAGTGGGGTGCCACAGGGATCAGTACTGGGGCCTCAACTATTTACAATCTATATTAATGACTTGGATGAAGGGACCGAGTGTACTGTAGCCAAATTTGCTGATAATACAAAGATAGGTGGGTTAGCAAGTTGTGAGGAGGAGTGTCTGCAAAGGGATATAGATAGGTTAAGTGAGTGGGCAAAAATTTGGTAGATGGAGTATAATGTGGGAAAATGTGAGGTTATCCACTTGGGAAGGAAGAATGAAAAAGCAAATTATTATTTAAATGGAGTGAGACTACAAAATGCTGCGGTACAAAGGGATCTGGAGGTCCTAGTACATGAAACACAAAAAGTTAGCATGCAGATACAGCAAGTAATTAGGAAGGCTAATGAAATGTTGGCCTTTATTTCAAGGGGTATGAAGTATAAAAGTAGGGAAGTTTTGATGCAACTTCACAGGGCGCTGGTGAGACCGCACCTGGAGTACTGCGTACAGTTGTGGTCTCCATATTTAAGGAGGGATATACTTGCATTGGAGGCAGTTCAGAGAAGGTTCACTAGGTTGATTCCTGGGATGAAGGGGTTGACGTATGAGGAACGGTTGAGCAGGTTGGGCCTATACTCATTGGAGTTTAGAAGAATGAGAGGTGATCTTATTGAAACATATAAGATTCAGAGGGGGATTGACAGGGTAGATGCTGAGAGGGTGTTTCCCCTAGTGGGGGTATCTAGAACTAGGGGGTATAGTTTCAGAATAAGGGATCGCCCATTTAAGACGGGGATGAGGAGGAATTTCTTCTCTGAGGGCCGTGAATCTTTGGAATTCGCTACCCCAGAGAGCTGTGGAGACAGAGTCATTGAATATATTCAAGGCGGAGATAGACAGACATTTGAACCACAAGGGAGTCGAGGGGTATGGGGAGAGAGCGGGAAAGTGGTGTTGAGGCCAAGATTGGATCAGCCATGATCTTATTGAATGGCGGAGCAGGCTCGAGGGGCCGATTGGCCGACTCCTGCACCTGTTTCTTATGTTCTTATGAAGGGGAGGGACTAAGATTGAGAACCACATCCATGTGGTGTGGCACCTACACGGAACGGCTCATATCCCACACAGTAGCAACAACAACAAGTTGTTAAGTTTTAAGTTTATTTCTGCTGGGTTAGTTCTTAGTCTATTAAATAGAGGCATGTCAGGGCAGCTCAGTCCCATGGAGTGCACATCCTGTGCAATGTGGGAAGTCCTGGACGTTTTGCGTAGCCTGGACGACCACATGTGCAGGAAGTGTCTCCAGCTACAGCAACTCGAGCTCCGGTATCGGAGCTTGAGCGGCGGCTGGAGTCACTGCGGTGCATCCGTGAGGCTGAGAATTACGTGGAAAGCACGTTTCACGAGGTGGTCACCCCACAGCCTCAGAATGTGCAGGCAGAGAGGGAATGGGTGACCGCCAGACAGAAGAGAGGACCAGGCAGGTAGTGCAGGAGTCCCTGGAGTGCATCGCGCTCTCCAACCAGTATTCTGTTCTGTGTACTGGTGAGGGCGATGGTTTCTCTGGGGAGTGCAGCCAGAGTCAAGTCCACGGCACCACGGGTGACTCAGCTGGACAGCGGGGGAGGAAAAAGAATGGAAGAGCAATAGTGGTAGGGGATTCGATAGTTAGGGGAGCAGACAGGCGTTTCTGCGGCCGTAGATGTGACTCCAGGATGGTATGTTGCCTCCCTGGTGCCAGGGTCAAGGAAGTCACTGAGCGGCTGCAGGACACTCTGAGGGGGGAGGGTGAACAGCCAGAGGTCATTGTCCATATCGGTACCAATGACATAGGCAGAAAGAGGGATGAGGTCCTGCAGGCAGAGTTTAGGGAGCTAGGAGAGAGATTAAAAAGCAGGACCTCAAAGGTAGTAATCTCCGGATTACTCCCGGTGCCACGTGCTAGTGAGTACAGGAATAGGAGGATAGAACAGATGAATGCGTGGCTGGAGAGATGGTGCAGGAGGGAGGGCTTTAGATTCCTGAGGCATTGGGACCGTTTCTGGGGAAGGTGGGACCTGTACAAGCCGGACGGGTTACACCTCAACAGAGCCGGGACCAATATTCTCGCGTGGAGGTTTGTTAGTGCTGTTGGGGAGGGTTTAAACTAGCTTGGCAGGGGGATGGGCACCAGCATATAGGAGTAGAAAAGAGGAATAAGGTGCATAAAAAAGTGGGTGTGTTGGATAGTACTAGAGAAGATAGTACTAGAGGCAGTAGTAGTACCATATTAGATAGGAGCAGACTAAGAAAGACTACGAAAAATTCAAAAATGGGTTTAGAATGCATGGACGTAAACGCACAAAGTGTGGTGAATAAGGTTGGTGAGCTACAAGCACAATTGGCCGTGTGGCAATATGATGTTGTGGCAATAATGGAAATGTGGCTTAAAAATGGTGAGGACTGGGCACTTAATATTCAAGGGTACAAGGTGTTCAGAAAAGATACGAAAGGTAAAAAGGGAGGTGGGGTGGCAGTGCTGATTAAAGTGAGAAGTTGCACAACACCAGGTTATAGTCCAACAGTTTTATTTGAAATCACAAGCTTTCGGAGCGCTGCTCCTTCATCAGGTGACCTGACGAAGGAGCAGCAGCTCCGAAAGCTTGTGATTTCAAATAAAACTGTTGGACTATAACCTGGTGTTGTGCAACTTCTCACTTTTGTCCACCCCAGTCCAACACCGGCATCTCCGCATCAGTGCTGATTAAGGAAGACATTGTAGTGTTGGAAAGGGAGGATGTTCTTGAGGGGACAAGGACAGAATCCATTTGGTTAGAGTTGAGGAGCAAAAAGGGTATGATCACGCTATTGGGGGTATTCTATAGGCCACCAAATAGTGAGAGGGAGGTAGAGGAGCAAACCTGCAGGGAAATCGCAGAGATATGCAAGAGCTATAGAGTGGTGATATTGGGGGACTTTACTTACCCAAATATCGATTGGGATAATGCTAGGGTAAAGGGAAAGGAGGGGGAGGAATTTCTGAAATGTGTTAAGGAGAATTTTGTTGACCAATATGTTCTTGGCTCAGCTAGGAAGGAGGCATTGCTGGATCTGGTGCTGGGGATTGAGGTGGGCCAGTCGACCAAGTGTCTGTGGGAGAACACTTGGGTACGAGTGATCATCGTATCATAAGATTTAGATTAGCAATAGAGAGGAGCAAGGAACAATCTAGAGTGGAACTTCTAAACTGGAATAGGGCTAACTTCAATGGGATGCGAAAGGATCTAGCCAGGGTAAAATGGAACCAAAGACTGACAGGAAAAACTGTAACGGAACAATGGGTGATCTTTAAGGAGGAGATGTTCCAAGTACAGGCTAGGTACATTCCAACAAGAGGGAAGGGTAAGGGAACCAAAACAAGGGCTCCTTGGATGACGAGGGAGATAGAGAAGATGATGAAACAAAAAACGAGGGTGTATGATGCATGTCAGGTGAATTCTTCAAGGGAGAACCAGACCAAATACAATAAGTTGAGAGGGGAAGTGAAGATGAAAATACGATTGGCAAAGAGAGAATATGAGAATAGAATGGCGATTTGTCACTTGTGGGAGTGGTGTACAGGCCCCCTAACAGTAACATGGTAGGATGGAGTATAAAGGAAGAAATAATGGGAGCTTGTCAGAAGGGTACGGCAATAATCATGGGGGATTTTAATCTGCATATAGACTGGAAAAATCAGATGGGCAAAGGTAGCATAGATGAGGAGTTCATGGAATATTTTTGGGATAGTTTCTTACAACAGCACGTTCTGGAGCCAACCAGAGAGCAGGCTATACTAGACCTGGTATTATGCAACGAGATAGCATTAATTAATGACCTCATAGTGAAGGCGCCCCTAGGTAGCAGCGATCATAATATGATTGAATTTTACATTCAGTTTGAGAGAGAGAAGAGTGGGTCCAAGACTAGTATTTTAAACTTAAATAAGGGCAATTATGAAGACATGAAAGCAGAGCTAGCTAAAGTGAAATGGCAAATTAGGTTAAGGGATAGGTCAATAGAGTTGCAGTGGCAGACATTTAAGGGGATATTTCAAAATACACAGAATATATACATTCCAACAAGAAAGAAAAATTCCAAGGGGAGGACCCACCATCCGTGGTTAACTAAACAAGTTAAAGATAGTGTTAAACTTAAAGAAAAAACATATAATTGCGCAAAGATGGGTGGCAGGTCAGAAGATTGGACAGAATATAAAAAACAGCAAAGAATGACTAAAAGATTAATAAGGAGAGAAAAATTAGAGTATGAGAGAAAGCTAGCTAGAAATATAAAAACAGATAGTAAGAGTTTCTATAGATATTTAAAAAAGAAAAGAGTTAACAAAGTGAGCGTTGGTCCTATAAAAAGTGAGTCTGGTGAATTAATAATGGAAAATAAGGAGATGGCAGTTGAATTGAACAGGTATTTTGCATCGGTCTTCACTATAGAGGATACAAGTAACATCCCAGAAATAGCTGCAAATCAGGAAATGGAAGGGAGGGAGGAACTCAAGAAAATTATAATCACCAGGGGAGTGATACTGAGCAAATTGTTGGAGCTGTGGGCTGACAAGTCCCCGGGTCCTGATGGACTTCATCCTAGGGTCTTAAAAGAAGTGGCTAATGAGATAGTTGATGCCTTGGTTTTAATTTTCCAAAATTCCCTAGATTCGGGGAAGATTCCACTGGATTGGAAAATAGCGAATGTAACTCCTTTATTCAAAAAGGGAGGGAGACAGAAAGCAGGAAACTACAGGCCAGTTAGCTTAACATCTGTCATAGGGAAGATGTTAGAAGCTATTATTAAAGACGTTATAGCAGGGTACTTAGAAAAGTTCAAAGTAATCAGGCACAGTCAACATGGTTTTGTGCAAGGAAAATCATGTTTAACCAATTTATTGGAGTTCTTTGAGGAAGTAACATATGCTGTGGATAAAGGGGAACCGGTGGATGTACTGTACTTAGATTTCCAGAAGGCATTTGATAAGGTGCCACATCAAAGGTTATTGCAGAAAAGAAAAGCTCATGGTGTAGGGGATAACATATTGGCATGGATAGAAGATTGGCTAGCTAACAGGAAACAGAGAGTAGGCATAAATGGGTAATTTTCTGATTGGCAAGATGTAACGAGTGGTGTGCCACAGGGATCAGTGCTGGGGCCTCAACTTTTTACAATTTATATAAATGACTTGGATGAAGGGACCGAAGGTATGGTTGCTAAATTTGCTGATGACACAAAGATAGGTAGGAAAGTAAATTGTGTGGAGGACATAAGGAGGCTACAAAGGGATATAGATAAGTGAGTGGGCAAAGATCTGGCAAATGGAGTATAATGTGGGAAAATGTGAAGTTGTCCATTTTGGCAGAAAGAATAAAAAAGAAGCATATTATCTAAATGGTGAGAGATTGCAGAGCTCTGAGATGCAGAGGGATCTGGGTGTCCTAGTGCATGAATCGCAAAAGGTTACTATGCAGGTACAGCAAGTAATTAGGAAAGCTAATAGAATGTTATCATTTATTGCGAGGGGAATTGAATACAAAAGTACGGAGGTTATGCTTCAGTTATACAGGGCATTGGTGAGACCACATCTGGAGTACTGTGTACAGTATTGGTCTCCTTATTT
Organism: Squalus acanthias; assembly: GCA_030390025.1. NCBI lineage: Eukaryota > Metazoa > Chordata > Chondrichthyes > Squaliformes > Squalidae > Squalus > Squalus acanthias. The sequence goes on from CM059448.1 coordinate 1,542,318, forward strand.
AAGGAAGGATGTAAATGCGTTGGAAGCAGTTCAGAGAAGGTTTACTAGACTAATACCTGGAATGGGCGGATTGTCTTATGAGGAAAGGTTGGACAGGCTAGGCTTGTATCTGCTGGAGTTTAGAAGAATAAGAGGTGACTTGATTGAAACATATAAGATCCTGAGGGGTCTGGACAGGGTGGATGTGGAGAGGATGTTTCCTCTTGTGGGAGAATCTAGAACTAGGGGTCACTGTTTAAAAATAAGGGGTCGCCCATTTAAGACAGAGTTGAGGAGAAATTTTTTCTCACAGAGGGTCGTGAGTCTTTGGAACTCTCTTCCTCAAAGGGCGGTGGAAGCAGAGTCTTTGAATATTTTTAAGGCAGAGGTAGATAGATTCTTGGTAAGCAAGGGGGTGAAAAGTTATCGGGGGTAGGCGGGAATGTGGAGTAATCAGATCAGCCATGATCTTATTGAATGGCGGAGCAGGCTCGAAGGGCCGAATGGCCTACTCCTGCTCCTAATTCGTATGTTCATATGTTAACATAAAAGGGAACCCAAAAATCTTCTACCGGTATGTAAACTGTAAGCGGGTAGTAAGAGGCGGGGTGGGGCCTATTAGAGACAAAGAAGGTGATATATGCTTAGAGGCGCAGGGCAAGGCTAGAATACTCAATGAGTACTTTGTATCGGTGTTTACTAAGGAGGTGGATGCTGACAAAATATCGGTAGAAGTGGAAAAGGTAGAAGCAATGGAAGGGGTGAAAATTGATAGACAGGATGTACTAGAAAGGCTGGGTATGCTTAGAGTGGACAAGTCGCCTGGTTCAGATGGCTTGCATCCCAGGTTGCTAAGGGAATTGGGGGAGGAGATAGCGGAAGGGTTTGCCATAATTTTCCAATCTTCCCTAGATGCGGGGGAGGAGCCTGAGGATTGGAAAGTGGCAAATGTGACACCATTGTTCAAGAAAGGGTGTAAGGACAATCCTAGTAACTACAGGCCAGTCAGTTTAACATCAGTGGTGGGTAAAGTTTTAGAAACAATAATCAAGGAAAAATTGATGGCTACTTGGAGAGGTTTAAGCTAATTAAGGAGAGCCAACAAGGATTTGTAAAAGGCAGATCGTGTTTGACTAATCAAATTGAATTTTTTGATGAAGTAACAGAGAGGATTGATGAAGGGAATGCAATGGATGTTGTCTACTAGGATTTTCAGAAGGCGTTTGACAAAGAACCACATAGAAGGCTGGTTAACAAAATTGAAGCTCATGGAATAGATGGGTCAGTGGCAGCTTGGATAAGGAATTGGCTTAAGGACAGGAAACAGCAAGTTGTGGTAAATGGCTGTTTTTCAGACTTGAGGATGGTAGACAGTGGTGTTCCCCAAGGGTCAGTGCTGGGGCCACTGCTTTTTTGATATATATAAATGACCTGGATATTGGAATAGAGTAGAATTTCTAAATTTGCCGATGACACCAAACTTGGGGGTGTGGCAAACAGTGATGATGATACTAATCGACTGCAACAGGACATAGAAAGGCTAGCAGAATGGGCAGACAAGTGGCAGATAGAATTTAATACAGAGAAGTGTGAGGTGATGCATTTTGGCAGAAGGAACAGGGAGAGGCAATATACACTTAATGGCACAGTTTTAAAGAGTGTGCAGGGACAGAAGGACCTGGGAGTTAATGTGCATAGGTCCCTGAAGGTGGCAGGACATATTGAGAGAGTGGTTAACAAAGCATATGGGATCTTGGGCTTCATAAATATAGGTATTGAGTACAAAAGTATAGAAGTTATACTGAACCTTTATAAAGCGCTGGTTAGGCCACAACTGGAGTATTGCATCCAGTTCTGGTCACCACACTTTAGGAAGGATGTGAAGGCCCTTGAGAGGGTGCAGAGGAGATTTACCAGAATGGTTCCGGGGATGGGGGATCTTAGCTACAAGGACAGGTTGGAGAAGCTGGATTTGTTTTCATTAGAGCAAAGGAGGTTGAGGGATGAATTGATAGAGGTGTACAAGATTATGACGGGTTTGGATAGGCTAGACGGGGAAAGGCTGTTCCCACTAGTTGATGGTATAAGGATTAGGGGACACAGATTTAAGGTTTTGGGCAAGAGATACAGGGGGGATGTGAGGGAAAACTTTTTACGCAGCGAGTGGTGATGACCTGGAATTTGCTGCGATGGAAGTGGTGGAAGCGGAGACACTCAATGTTTTCAAGGGGAGACGGGATAGGTACTTGAAGGAAATTATCTTGCAGGGCTACGAGGATAGAGCGGGGGAATGGGACTGACTGCATTGCTCTGCAGAGAGCCGGCACGGACTCGATGGGCCGAATGTCCTCCTTCTGTGCCGTTATGACTCTATGGGGGAAAAATTCAGTTGGTTGCGCCTCCCATTAGCGCCTTAAGAGGGCGCTAATGGGGTGCAAAGCAACTAGTGCCCAGGCGCAGTGATGTTTGCGCCGCTCGCGAAATTAACTAGAGATTTTGCGGTGGCGCTAAACTTTACCGCCGCGATCTCCTGCGCACGCAGATCTTGACGTCATACGAGGGTGCAACGCCCTTGTGGCGCCCCGGAGTGGAAATTGAGTGGCGCCCCCATCCTTTCCGCCTGGCGCAACCAACGACCGGAAGACTGGAACTCTCCCCAGTCGCTGTGGGGCTGGGGGGGCGCTATTTAAAGGGGGCCTCTTCCTGTCTTTCTCTGTGGTAGACATTTTTGCACCACTCGTTCTGAGAGAGAGAGAGAGAGAGAAAGTGAGACTTCTGCATTGAGTCAACGCGTGTGAGGTAGTTTTGGCTACTGATCATATCTTTGCAGGTACTTTGGTTTTTGACCTTCATAACTTTGATTGCCAAGAGACTTGGGGGCTGCACTGATTGGGGGCGTCGTCCTGCGCCAGCAGAATCGGAGGACACAGAGACGCAGAGAGAGAGTGGCAATCATGGCCAGACGGAGGAGGGCCAACAGGCCTCTGTACAGGAGACCTTACCCTCCCAGGGTATTTCGCCAACAATTCACATATATTAATATGTCTGAGGAGCAGTGTTTGCGAAGGCTGCGCTTCAGCAAGGAGGTAGTCACTGAGCTCTGCCACCTGCTGCAGCCAGATCTGCAGCCTCAACTGAGGTCCAGGACGTCTCTGTCGGTGGCAGTGAAGATCACAGTGGCTCTGAACTTTTATGCCACCGGCTCATTTCAATCAGTTACTGGGGACATCGCCAATATCTCCCAGTTCACGGTGCATTGCTGCATCCGTCAGGTCACAAATGCCCTCTTTAAAAGGAGACGAGAGTACATCTCTTTCCCCATGACGCCAGACAAGCAGCAAGAACGTGCAATGGGCTTTGCTAGGATAGCGGGCTTCCCCATGGTGCAGGGCGCCATTGACTGCACGCATGTGGCTTTGCGTGCTCCGCATGAGACTGCCGAGGATTTCCGCAACAGAAAGAGGTTCCATTCCTTAAACGTTCAGTTGGTCTGTGACCACAGACAGCTGATACTCGCTGTCAATGCCCACTATCCTGGCAGCTGCCACGATGCATTCATCCTGCGCCAGACTACTGTGGCAGAACTTTTCCAGGCACTGCATCAGCCAGTTGGTTGGCTTCTCGGAGACAAGGGATATCCACTGAGCACCTGGCTGATGACACCGCTCCGTACGCCCAACAGCCCTGCTGAGCTGCGGTACAACGAGAGCCATCTCACCACCAGGAACATCGTTGAGCACACAATCAGCGTGCTCAAGCAACGGTTCCGCTGTCTGGACCATTCTGGAGGAGCCCTGCAGTACTCGCCTGAGCGAGTTTCCCACTTCGTAGTTGTGTGTTGCATGCTGCATAACCTGGCAATCCTCAGGACCCAGCCAATGCCACCAGGCCTTGGAGCACCACCAGAGGAGGAGGAGGAAGAGGAAGAGGAAGAGGAGGAGGATGATCATCAGCAGCACCAAGGCAGGAGGGAGGCCCACAATGCTGAAACTGGAAGGGCCGTCTGTCAACGACTGATAGCAAGCCGCTTCTAGGCCCCTGCTGAGGAAATGGCTTCTGCCATTGAGAACAACATGAATGAAACCAACCCGCAACCCCTAAGCCGGCCAAGGCAGCAATGATTCCAAAGACCAAACATGTACATTTTGAATATAAAAACTTATTTATTTTACAAACTCTGTGTGTGTCATTTCCTCATGACAAACTAATAGAAAGAAACACAAAAAAACAGTCATTAACATAACTGGTTCTCACAACCTGGAGATAATGTCCAAAACGCTAAACAAAAGTTTGACCACGAACCTCGGCCTTTAATAATAAAATGACCAACATTTTGTCACACCTCCTACTTTTTGCCCTTCGAGGGTGATCTCCTTCCCTTGCGCACTTCCCCCCTTCCCACCCTACTGCTCCTCCGTAATGGGACCCCAGTGGCTGCAGCAAGGCTGGTGGAAGGCTGCTGATTGTCAGAACCTGAGACTGCAGATGCCCTTGAAGGACGGCCTCGACCAGCTCTGGGCCTGAAGGGCCCGGCTACAGACTGCACCAACTCTGCATGGGCAGCAGCAGTCTGTCCTACAGGCGGTGGCAAGTGCAGTGGAGAAGTGACAGTGGTGGCAGCAGGAATGCTGTCATCTTGAGAGAGGACAGCAACTCCCTGCTCGACCGACACACTGGCACTCCCACGGGGCAGCACCTCAGCATCCGGAGCAATCTGCTGGAGCACAGATTGCCGGCCTGCTGCGGCGCGGTGAGAGCCCCGGGGAAATGTGTCCGAACCAGCGAGGATGGCAGCAGTCAGTGCTCGCGTGGCCTCAATCTGAGTCTGCATGAGAGCAGTCTGAGATGGGGTCATGGCAGCCATTGACTGACTTGCAGCACTAAACATTTGCGTGGCATCCGCCTGTGCTACAGCGAAGTGCTCCACACTCCTTGCCAGTGATTCAATGCATTCGGGCACCTTTCCCACTGCACCCATGAGCTCAGTGTGCATGTCCACCGCCTGGGTGTTCATTTCAGCGATGAGCCGCTCCTCCTCTGCGTCCAGTGCAGCAGGACTCGCTGGCCTACTCTCCCTCCGGAGAGAAGGCCCCCGAGCTTCCCTATCCCCATCGCGTTGCTGCAACCCGCTGGGTCCTGGAGCTTCACCCTCATCAGACCCTTCACCCCTGCTCCCCTCCAGGGAAGACATGGTCCCAGTGTGGGCATGGGCTTCCTCGGGAGAGGGTGGCGCTGATGCTCCGCCTTCATCTTCCTCCTCGCCTGCGGCTTCACTCCCACTGGCAGCTTGAGGGCCCGTCTCCTCAGCTGGTGTATCACCATCTGAAAGCAGGGAGGTACAAGAGTGGCTTTAGCGTGAGGACAGGGGGGCAGTAAGGGAGGAATGAGTGCAGCGAGTTAGCAAGTTGGATTGAAAGTGTCAAAGGCTGGTGTTGTGAGGGACAAGTGGAAGGACAGAGGACAAAAAGGTGATGGCCTTACCATTGCTGTCCAGAACGGGGTCGGCATCTCCAGTGGCGACGGGACCGATCACCCGGCTTGCCACAATCCTGTGGACGCGCACCTCAAGATCGCTGAGGGGTTGCAGCTGAGGCCGCCCTCCACCCGTCCGTTGCTGCTGTCTCCTGTTATGAGATAGCTTGGCCTGCAAGAAAAAGGACGGCGTCTGAGTAAATATACAGCCATGGTCTTGCCTGATGTGCCTCCCATAGGTGAATAGCCCTTACTGTATGCAGCCATGGTCTTGCCTGATGTGCCTCCCATAGGTGAATAGCCCTTACTGTATGCAGCCATGGTCTTGCCTGATGTGCCTCCCATAGGTGAATAGCCCTTACTGTATGCAAAGTGTGGAATGTGCGTGTGTGTTTCATGAGAGGGCCATAGGTGTTGGATGAGTGTTGGGCATTGGGGTTTTAAGACTCTCTGGCCATAGAGTGAGGTTGAGATGGAGGGATGGAGAGGTATTGAAAAAAAGCCACTCACCCTGACGACCCGAGTGAGGTCGTTGAACTTTTTTTGACATTGTATATTGGTCCTGGGCACCATGCTCCTGGAGGAGACGCTCTGAGCCACCTCCCTCCACACTCTTCTGTACTCGCACGGCAAAGGCCTCCTGCCACTCTCTGGGTACAGTATTGATCTTCTGTACTCCACCGCGCCAAACAGAGCATCCAAGGCCCGCTCGCTGAAGCGCTGAGCTCGTTCTCTCACCCTCTCCACAGTCCTTGGCTGGAAGATTTAGGCACAGGTCTCTCCAGGCCGAGATTCAAGGCTCCAATGAGCAGGGTGTGGCTGGAGAGCAAGATCGACTCTCCCCTTTAAGAACTGTCCGGCGCCAATGTGTCTGTGTTCCATCGCTAACTGACATCACCTGCGCTGCGCCCGCGCTCTGAGTTAGCGCCTTGCTCCTCGGCCTTTGCGCCTTAAGACAGGTGTGTAGCGCCTGATTTAGCGCTCCAATCACCTCCAGGGGCGATAAAAGTCAAGTTTGCAGTCGGAGGCGATAATTAGCGCCAGGCGCTAATCTTTGCGCCCAGCCGATAATTGCGCCCCAAATGGGGCGATACTGAATTTCTCCCCCTATGACTCTATAACAACAACGTGTATTTATATAGCGCCTTTAACGTAGTAAAACGTCCCAAGGTGCTTCACTGGTGTATTTTAAGACAAAAAAATTGACACTGATCCACATAATGAGAAATTAGGGCAGGTGACCAAAAGCTTGGTCAAAGAGGTAGATTTTAAGGAGCGTCTTAAAGGAGGAAAGAGAGGTAGCGAGGCGGAGAGGTTTAGGGAGGGAATTCCAGAGCTTAGGATCTCGGCAACAGAAGGCACGGCCACCAATGGTTGAGCGATTATAATCAGGGATGCTCAAGAGGGCAGAGTTAGAGGAGCGCAGATATCTCGGGGGGATTGTGGGGCTGATTGAGATTACAGAGACAGGGAGGGGCGAGGCCATGGAGAGATTTGAAAACAAGGATGAGAATTTTGAAATCGAGGCGCTGCTTAACCGGGAGCCAATGTAGGTCAGCGAGCACAGGGGTGATGGGCGAACGGGACTTGGTGCGAGTTAGGACACAGGCTGCAGAGTTTTGGATGACCTCAAGTTTACGGAGGGTGGAATGTGGGAGGCCGGCTAGGAGTGCATTGGAATAGTCAAGTCTAGAGGTAACAAAGGCATGGATGAGGGTTTCAGCAGCGGATGAGCTGAGGCAAGGGCGGAGTCAGACGATGTTACGAAGGTGGAAATAGGCGGTCTTTGTTATGCTGCGGATATGTGGTCGGAAGCTCATTTCAGGGTCAAATATGACACCAAGGTTGCAAACAGTGTGGTTCTGCCTCAGACAGATGTTAGGGAGAGGAATGGAGTCAGTGGCTAGGGAACGGAGTTTGTGGCGGGGACCGAAAACAATGGCTTCGGTCTTCCCAATATTTAATTGGAGAAAATTTCTGCTCATCCAGAACTGTATGTCGGACAAGCAGTCTGACAATTTAGAGATCGTGGAGGGGTCGAGAGAAGAGGTGGTGAGGTCGAGCTGGGTGTCATCAGTGTATATATGGAAACTGATGCTGTGTTTTCGGATGATGTTGCCAAGGGGAAACATGTAGATGAGAAATAGGAGGGGCCAAGGATAGATCCTTGGGGGACACCAGAGGTAACGATGCGGGAGCGGGAAGAGAAGCCGTTGCAGGTGATTCTCTGGTTACGATTAGATAGATTAGAATAGAACCAGGCGAGTACAGTCCCACCCAGCTGGATGAGTAATATAAATAAACTATTTCCATTAAACTGCTGACCGCCCAAGTTCCCTTCCTGGCCCCCATGTTAGCGGATATTGTTAATGGTTCTCTCTCCTCAGGTACTGTCCCCCTCCCCTTCAAATCTGCTGTCATCACCCCTCTGTAACGTTGCTTAGCTCCGCCCCTGCCTCAGCCCATCCGCTGCTGAAACCCTCACCCATGCCTTTGTTACCTCCAGACTCGACTATTCCAACGCTCTCCTGGCCGGCCTCCCATCCCCCACCCTCCATAAACTTGAACTCATCCAAAACTCTGCTGCCCGTCTCCTAACTCGCACCGAGTCCCGTTCACCCATCACCCCTGTGCTCGCTGACCTACATTGGCTCGATTTTAAAATTCTCATCCTTGTTATCAAATCCCTCCATGGCCTCGCCCCTCCCTATCTCTGTAACCTCCTCCAGCCCCCCGAGATCTCTGTGCGTCTCCAATTCTGGCCTCTTGCCCATCCCCGATTTTAATCGCTCCACCATTGGCGGCCGTGCCTTCAGCTGCCTGGGCCCCGAGCTCTGGAATTCCCTCCCTAAACCTCTCCGCCTCTCTACCTCTGCCGCCTCCTTTAAGACGCTCCTTAAACCTATCTCTTTGAGCTTTTGGTCACTTCTCCTAATATCTCCTTATGTGGCTCGGTGTGAAATTTTGTTTGATAATCGCTCCTGTGAAGCGCCCTGGGACATTTTACTCTGTTAAAGGTGCTGTATAAATATAAGTTGTTGTTTCTGTTGTAAATAAACAGAAGGGCTCTGAATATCACTGCCTTTTTATCATCACTTTGTACAGTTGGTGCAATTTGCATCGACTATATTTATAGCAACAATGATTCGTGTATCCTCGGCTCACTTGTTTGTAAACAGAATCTGAAGCTTTAAGCAGATTGTTTATCTAATCTTAGTTAGGTTACATTACTGGATTAGATTGGATTGTGTTGGATTGGATTGAACTAGATCTGATTGTGTTGGACTGAACTGGACTGGACCAGAGTTGTGGTGTGTTACGCCTCTGGAATTTCTGCGGGAATTCTCCCGAACTTCTACTGTAACATCAGTGGAAGCTGTTTCCCTGGCATTTCCGCCAATCATTTATGCCACATTACTGAGCTGGGTTGGTTGTGTTAGGTTAGGTTGGATTGGGTTGGGTTGTGGGGTTTTTTATTCGTTCCTGGGATATGAGCGTCGCTGGCAAGGCCAGCATTTATTGCCCATCCCTAGTTGCCCCTTGAGAAGGTGGTGGTGAGCCGCCTTCTTGAACCGTTGCAGTCCGTGTGGTGAAGGTACTCCCACAGCGCTGTTAGGGAGGGAGTTCCAGGACTTTGACCCAGCGACGATGAAGGAACGGCGATATACTTCCTAGTCAGGATGGTGTTTCACTTGGAGGGGAACTTGGAGGTGGTGGTGTTCCCACGCGCCTGCTGCCCTTGTCCTTCTAGGTGGTAGAGGTCGCGGGTTTGGGAGGTGCTGCCGAAGAAGCCTTGGCGAGTTGCTGCAGTGCATCTTGTAGATGGTACACACTGCAGCCACGGTGCGCTGGTGGTGGAGGGAGTGAATGTTTAAGGTGGTGGATGGGGTGCCAATCAAGCAGGCTGCTTTGTCCTGGATGGTGTAGAGCTTCTTGAGTGATGTTGGAGCTGCACTCATCCAGGCAAGTGGAGAGTATTCCATCACACTCCTGACTTGTGCCTTGTAGATGGTGGAAAGGCTTTGGGGAGTCAGGAGGTGAGACACTCGCCGCAGAATACCCAGCCTCTGACCTGCTCTTGCAGCCACAGGATTTATGTTGCTGGTCCAGTTAAGTTTCTGGTCAATGGTGACCCCCAGGATGTTGATGGTGGGGGATTCAGCGATGGTAATGCCATTGAATGTCAAGGGGCGGTGGTTAGACATTCTCTTGTTGGAGATGGTCATTGCCTGGTGCTTGTGTGGCACGAATGTTACTTGCCACTTATCAGGCCAAGCCTGGATGTTTTCCAGGACTTCTGCTTGCGGGCTTAAAGACTGCCTCATTATCTGATGAATAGCGAATGGAACTGAACACTGTGCAATCATCAGCGAACATCCCCACTTCTGAGCTTATGATTGAGGGAAGGTCATTGATGAAGCAGCTGAAGATGGTTGGGCCTAGGACACTGCCCTGAGGAACTCCTGCAGCGGTGTCCTGGGGCTGAGATGATTGGCCTACAACAACCACAACCATCTTCCTTTGTGCTAGGTATGACTCCAGCTAGTGGAGCGTTTTCCCCGATTCCCATTGACTTCAGTTTTACGAGGGCTCCTTGATGCTACACTCGGTCAAATGCTGCCTTTATGTCAAGGGCAGTCACTCTCACCTCACCTCTGGAATTCAACTCCTTTGTCCATGTTTGGACCAAGACTGTATTGAGGTCAGGAGCCGAGTGGTCTTGGCAGAACCCAAACTGGGCATCAGTGAGCAGGTTATTGGTGAGTAAGTGCTGCTTGATAGCATTGTCGATGGCACCTTCCATCACTTTACTGATGATTGAGAGTAGACTGATGGGGCGGTAATTGGTCGGGTTGGATTTGTCCTGCTTTTTGTGGACAGGACATACCTTGGCAGTTTTACACAATGTCGGATAGATGCCAGTGTTGTAGCTGTACTGGAACAGCTTGGCTAGAGGCGCGGCTAGTTCTGGAGCACAAGTCTTCAGCACAATAGCTGGGATGTTGTTGGGGCCCATAGACTTTGCTGTATCCAGTGCACTCAGCCATTTCTTGATATCACGTGGAGTGAATTGAATTGGCTGAAGACTGGTTTCTGTGATGGTGGGGACCTCAAGAGGAGGCCGATATGGATCATCCACTGGGCACTTCTGGCTGAAGATGGTTGCAAATGCTTCAGCCTTGTCTTTTGCACTCACATGCTGGGCTCCACCATCATTGAAGATGGAGATATTCATGGAGCCTCCTCCTCCCGTTAGTTATTTAATGGTCCACCACCATTCACGACTGGATGTGGCAGTACTGCAGAGCTTTGATCTGATCCATTGATTGTGGGATCGCTTAGCCCTGTCCATAGCAGGCTGCTTCCGCTGTTTAGCATGCATGTAGTCCTGTGTTGCAGCTTCCCCAGGTTGGCACCGCATTTTTAGATATGCCTGGTGCTGCTCCTGGCATGCTCTTCTACACTCCTTATTGAACCAGGGTTGGTCTCCTGGCTTGATGGTAATGGTAGAGTGAGGGATATGCCAGGCCATGAGGTTACAGATTGTGGTGGAATACAATTCTGCTGCTGCTGATGGCCCACAGCGCCTCATGGATGCCCAGTTTTGAGCTGCTAGATCTGTTCTGAATCTATCCCATTTAGCCCGGTGGTAGTGCCACACAACACGATGGAGGGTGTCCTCAGTGTGAAGATGGGACATTGAAGTCCCCCACCCAGAGTACATTCTGTGCCCTTGCTACTCTCAGTGCTTCTTCCAAGTGGTGTTCAACATGGAGGAGTACTGATTCATCAGCTGAGGGAGGACGATAGGTGGTAATCAGCAGGAGGTTTCCTTGCCCATGCTTGACCTGAAGCCATGAGACTTCATGGGGTCCGGAGTCAATGTTGAGGACTCCCAGGGCCACTCCTTCCCGACTGTATACCACTGTGCCACCACCCCTGGTGGGTCTGTCCTGCCGGTGGGACAGGACATACCCAGGGATGGTGATGGAGGAGTTTGGGACATTGGCTGAAAGGTATGATTCTGTGAGTATGACTATGTCAGGCTGTTGCTTGACTAGTCTGTGGGACAGCACTCCCAATTTTGGCACAAGTCCCCAGATGTTGGTGAGGAGGACTTTGCAGGGTTGATTGGGCTGGTTGTGCCGTTGTCGTGTCCGTAGCCGGTGCCGGGTGGTCTGTCCGGTTTCATGCTTATTATTTTGTTTCGTAGCGGTTTGTTACAATTGAGTGACTTGCTCGGCCATTTCAGAGGGCAGTTAAGAGTCAACCACATTGCTGTGGGTCTGGAGTCACATATAGGCCAGACCAGGTAAGGACGGCAGATTTCTTTCCCTAAAGGACATTAGTGAACCAGATTGGTTTTTACGACAATCCGATAGTTTCCTGGTTACCATTACTGATACTAGCTGTTTATTCCAGATTTATTTAATTAACTGAATTTAAATTCCCCAGCTGCCGTGGTGGGATTGAGTTGACATCTCTGGATCATTAGTCAAGGCCTCTGGATTACTAGCCCAGTGACATTACCACTACGCTACTGTACCCTCAGTGGAGCAGTCTGCTCTGGAAGTGACAAAGGCATGGATGAGAGTTTCAGCAGCAGATGGACCGAGGCAGGGGTGGGGACGGGTGATATTAGGGAGGTGGAAGTCGGTGATCTTTGTGATGGAGAGGATATGGGGTTGGAAGCTCAGCTCAGGGTCAAATAGGATGCCGAGGTTAAGAACAGTTTGCTTCAGCCTGAGACATAGAAACATAGAAACATAGAAAATAGGTACAGGAGTAGACCATTCGGTCCTTCGAGCCTGCACCGCCATTCAATGCGTTCATGGCTGAACATGCTACCTCAGTACCCCATTCCTGCTTTTTCGCCATACCCCTTGATCCCCTTAGTTGTGAGTGTTATATCTAACTCCCTTTTGAATATATTTAGCGAACTGGCCTCAACAACCTTCTGTGGAAGAGAATTCCATAGATTCACCACTCTCTGGGTGAAGAAGTTCCTCCTCAGCTCAGTCCTAAATGGCTTCCCCTTAATCCTTAGACTGTGACCCCTGGTTCTAGTTTTCCCTACCATTGGGAACATTCTGCCCGCATCTAATTTGTCTAAACCAGTCAGGATTTTAAATGTCTCTATAAGATCCCCCCTCATTCTTCTGAACTCCAGAGGATACAAGTTCAGTTGACCCAATCTTTCTTGATATGTCAGTCCGGCCATCCCAGGAATCAATCTAGTGAACCTTCGCTGCACTCCCTCAATAGCAAGAATGTCCTTCCTTAAGTTAGGAGACCAAAACTGCGCACAATACTCCAGGTGTGGCCTCACCAAGGCCCTGTACAACTGTAGCATCACCTCCCTACTCCTGTACTCAAATCCCCTTGCTATGAAGGCCATCATTCCGTTTGCTTTCTTGACTGCCTGCTGCACTTGCATTCCCACCTTCAGTGACTGATGTACCATGACGCCCAGGTCTCGTTGCACGTCCCCTTTCCCTAATCTGCCACCATTCAGGTAATAGTCCGCCTCTCTATTTTTACCACCAAAGTGGATAACCTCACATTTATCCACATTGTACTTCATCTGCCATACATTTGCCCATTCACCCAACCTGTCCAAGTCACTCTGTAGCCTCCTAGCATCCTCCTCATTGTTCACACTGCCTCCCAATTTAGTGTCATCCGCAAATTTGGAGATATTACATTTAATCCCTTCGTCCAAATCATTAATATATAATGTAAACAGCTGGGGTCCCAGCACCGAACCCTGCAGTACCCCGCTGGTCACTGCCTGCCATTCTGAAAAGTACCCATTTACTCCTACTCTTTGTTTCCTGTGTGCCAACCAGTTCTCAATCCACGTCAACACATTACCCCCAATCCCATGTGCTTTAACTTTGCTCACCAATCTCTTGTGTGGGACCTTGTCGAAGGCCTTCTGAAAGTCCAAATACACCACATCTACTGGTTCCCCCCTGTCCACCCTATTGGAAACATCCTCAAAAAATTCCAGAAGATTTGTCAAGCATGATTTCCCTTTCACAAATCCATGCTGACTTGGACCTATCATGTCGCCACTTTCCAAATGGTCTGTTATGACATCTTTAATAATTGCTTCCATCATTTTACCCACGACCGATGTCAGGCTGACCGGTCTATAATTCCCTGCTTTCTCCCTCCCTCCTTTTTTAAAAAGAGGGGTTACATTGGCCACCCTCCACTCCATCGGAACTGATCCAGAGTCTAAGGAATGTTGGAAAATGATCGTCAATGCATCCACTATTTCCAAGGCCACCTCCTTAAGTACTCTGGGATGCAGACCATCAGGCCCCGGGGATTTTTCAGCCTTCAGTCCCATCAATTTCCCCAATACCTTTTCCCGACTAATAAGGATTTCCCTTAGCTCCTCCCTCTTACCAGATCCTCTGACCCCTTTTATTTCCGGCAGGTTGTGTGTGTCCTCCACAGTAAACACCGAACCAAAGTACTTGTTCAATTGATCTGCCATTTCCTTGTTCCCCATTACGACAGTGGACGTGGAGAGGGATAGAGTTGGTGGTTGGGGAACAGAGCTTGTAACGGGGGTCAAAGAGAATAGGAAATTACAGTTTATCCAAGATTGGATGTCGGACAAGCAGTCTGACATCTGAGACAAAAATGAGAAGTCGTACAATTTGTAAAATTAAACAAATCTGTTGGACTATAACCTGGTGTTGTGCGACTTCTCATTTTTGTCCACCCCAGTCCAACGCCAGCATCTCCACATCATGACATCTGAGAGGCAGTGGAGGGGTCGAGAGAGGTGGTGATGAAGTAGAGCTGGATGTCGTCAGTGACATGTACAAAATGGAAGAGTGTTGACAGAGGATGAGTTAATAAAAGACTGAAACACAGAAAGTCCGAGTCAGCAGTAACACCTCAATACATCAGTTTGTGGTTACCAGACAGGAACAGAACGTGCTGGAAACACACAGCAAATCCATCAGTATCTGAAAAAGAAAAGGCAGGTTTAGATTTTTATCACGTGAAAGATCAGGCCCTGATACTGTAAACTGCCTTTTCTCTGTCGGATGCTGATGAACCTGCTGTGTATTGCAGCAATGTCTGGATTTAGCTCGTGTGGTACAACTGAATAAAATGTTTTAACACAGACACACAGACACACACACACCAGACAGACACACACACACACAGACACACACACACACACACACACACACAGACACACACACACACACACACAGACACCACACACACACACACACACACACACAGACACACACACACACAGACACACACACACACACACAGACACCACACACACACAGACACAGACACACACACACACACACAGACACAGACACACACACACACACACACAGACACCACACACACACACACACAGACACACACACACAGACACACACACACAAACACACAGACACACACACAGACACACACACACACGAATATTTATTGTAGTGATACACACATCTATGTGTATATGTATATATATTTTATATATAATATTTAACATATTTATTATAGAGACACTTACATATATCATTTAACATCTATTTAGTAAACACATAAAATGCTTACACACATTTATGCGAGATTTACCAAAATGATAATAGAAATCTAATGATGATGAAGTAAGGTTGGTTGAGATTGACTGATGCCTGATGTTGGCAGTCTAACCCCACTGTGTGGAGGGGGAGCCGGGGGTTTTTACTCTGCGGAGAGATTGGAGACGATGAATTAATGAAGATTCTGCATCCCAGCGGTTTACTGTCACTCCGGGCCGTGCAATCCTACCCTTCCCCCCGCAATGAGTCATCACTGACTCACAGCTGTCGTTACTACAACTGAACAAGCAGTGTATCGAGGAGCAAACAAAGCACCTTTTTACACCCCGGTCCCGTCTGCTGCAGCCTGCTGTCAGCAGGTGACCACTGCAGCAAACAGTGCAAGACACCAGACCCTTCGCAATATTACAACAACAACAACTTGCCTTTATACAGCGCCTTTAACATAGTTAAACGTCCCAAGGTGCTTCACAGGAGCGATTATCAAACAAAAAATTGACACCGAGCCACAGAAGGGGATAGTAGGACAGGTGATCAAAAGCTTGGTCAAAGCGGTAGGTTTTAAGGAGAGTCTTAAATGATGAATGAGAGGTAGAGAGGTTTAGGGAGGGAATTCTGAAGCTGGGGGATTAGAGGGGTAGCTGAGTGAGGGACAAACTTTATGTAACACAGCTTGCTGTGGGGCATTGACTACACAGGATTACACAGGATATACGGCCCAGAAACAGGCCATTCGGCCCAACCAGTCCATGCCGGTGTTTATGCTCCACTCGAGTCTCCTCCCGTCTTTCCTCATCTAAATCTATCAGCATAACCCTCTATTCCCTTCTCCCAAATATGCTTGTCTAGCCTCCCCTTAAATGCATCTATACTATTCGCTTCAACCACTCCCTGTGGTAGCGAGTTCCACATTCTCACCACTCTCTGGGTAAAGTAGTTTCTTCTGAATTCCCTATTGGATTTCTTGGTGACTATCTTATATTGATGGCCTCTAGTTATGCTCTTCCCCACAAGTGGAAACATTTTCTCTGTATCCACTCTATCAAAACCTTTCATAATTTTAACGACCTCTATTAGATCATCCCTCAGCCTTCTCTTTTCAAGAGAAAAGAGACCCAGCCTGTTCATCCGTTCCTGATAGGTATACCCTCGATTTTTGGTATCATCCTTGTAAATCTTCTCTGCACCCTCTCCAGTGCCTCTATATCCTTTTTATAATATGGTGACCAGCACTGTACACAGTACTCTAAGTGTGGTCTAACCAAGGTTCGATACAGGTTTAGCATAACTTCCCTACTTTTCAATTCTATCCCTCTAGAAATGAACCCTTGGTTTGCTTTTTTTATGGCCTTGTTAACCTGTGTCGATACTTTTAGCGATTTGTGTATTTGTACTCAGAGATCCCTTTGCTCCTCTACCCCATTTAGATTCTTATTTTCCAAGTAATAAGTGACCTCCCTACTTTTCTTACCAAAATGTAATACCTCACATTTATCTGTGTTGAATTTCATTTGCCAATTATATGCCCATTCTGCAAGTTTATTAATGCAGGGGAGTTATCCCCGGTGTCCTGGTCAATATGTATCCCTCAACCAACATAACAAAAACAGATTATCTGGTCATTATCACATTGCTGTTTGTGGGATCTTGCTGTGTGCAAATTGGCTGCCCCATTTCCCACATTACAACAGTGACTCATTCAAAGAGTACTTCATTGGCTGTAAAGCGCTTTGAGACGTCCGGTGGTCATGAAAGGCGCTATATAAATGTAAGTCTTTCTTTCTATTAATGACTTGGATGTGGGTGTACAGGGCACAATTTCAAAATTTGCAGATGACACAAAACTTGGAAGTATAGTGAACAGTGAGGAGGAGAGTGATAGACTTCAAGAGGACATAGACAGGCTGGTGAAATGGGCGGACACGTGGCAGATGAAATTTAATGCAGAAAAGTGTGAAGTGATACATTTTGGTAGAAAGAATGATGAGAGGACATATAAACTAAAGGGTACAATCCTGAAGGGGGTGCACGAACAGAGAGACCTGGGGGTATGTGTGCACAAATAATTGAAGGTGGCAGGGCAGGTTGAGAAAGCAGTTAAAAAGGCTTACGGGATCCTGGGCTTCATGAATAGAGGTATAGAGTACAAAAGTGTGGAAATTATGCTGAACCTGTATAAAATACTGATTCGGCCCCAACTGGAGTATTGTGTCCAATTCTGGGCACCACACTTTAGGAAGGATGCGAAGGCCTTCAAGAGGGTGCAGAAAAGATTTACTAGAATGGTTCTAGGGATGAGGGACTTCAGTTACGTTGATAGACTGGAGAAGCTGGGGTTGTTCTCCTTGGAGCAGAGAAGATTGAGAGGAGATTTGATAGAGGTGTTCAAAATCATGAGGGGTCTAGACAGAGTAGATCGAGAGAAACTGTTCCCATTGGCAGAAGGGTCGAGAACCAGAGGACACAGATTTAAGGTGATTGGCAAAAGAACCAAAGGCGACATAAGAAAAAACTTTTTTACACAGCGAGTGGTTAGGATCTGGAATGCACTGCCTGAAAGGGTGGTGGAGGCAGATTCAATCATGGCTTTCAAAAGGGAGTTGGATAAGTACCTGAAGGAAAACAATTAGCAGGGCTACGGGGAAAGGGTGGGGGAGTGGGACTAGCTGAAGTGCTCTTGCAGAGAGCCGGCACGGGCTCGACGGGCCGAATGGCCTCCCTCTGCGCTGTAACCATTCTATGATTCTATCTGCTCTGGTTCATTCCCCATTACTAGATCCAATAGCGAATCCTCCCTTGTTGGGCTTTTTACATATTGGGTTAGAAAGGAGTCCTGTACACATTGTAGGAACTCCATTCCCTTATCCCCTTTACCTACTTCTTCTGGCCAATTAATATCGGGGTAGTTGAAATCCCCCATGATTATTATTCTATGTTTTTTACTAATTTCCCCAATGTGTTTGCAGGAATGGTGACAGCAGGAAATGCAGGTAGCCCCGAACTACAATCCTACAATCCCGTCACCATGGCACAATTTCAGAACTTCTTCAGAAACCTCAACCAAATTATAACTAATCTCAAAATTAGAGCCAGGCCGTTCAGGAGTGCAATCAGAAAACACTTCTTCACACAAAGGGCGGTGGAAATCTGGAACTCTCTCCCCCAAAAGGCTGTGGATGGTGGGAGTCAATTAGAGCTTTCAACACTGAGATCGATAGATTTTTGTTGTTTCAGGGTATCGAGGGATGTGGGTCAACAGCGAGGTACAGATCAGCCATGATCTAATTGAATTGCGGAACAGGCTCGAGGGGCTGAATGGCCTCCTCCTGTTTCTATGATATGAGACACCCCAGCCATGCAGCAGCCTTCATTCTGGCTTTGTCCTCAATCAGAATTCCTTTAACTTCATCCATCACCTCAAAAAGTGTAAACACTTCAACGATTAACAATGTGACAGTAATGGGCAGCTCTGACATTGCAATCCACATCAGTGAAAATAATTCTTTGCTACCTCATGAAATAACAGGTACACGAGGGGTATTACTGTGCACAGGACCAGGTACACGAGGGGTATTAATGTGCACAGGACCAGGTACACGAGGGGTATTACTGTGCACAGGACCAGGTACACGAGGGGTATTAATGTGCACAGGGCCAGGTACACGAGGGGTATTAGTGTGCACAGGACCAGATACATGAGGGGTATTAGTGTGCACAGGGCCAGGTACACGAGGGGTATTAGTGTGCACAGGACCAGATACATGAGGGGTATTAGTGTGCACAGGGCCAGGTACACGAGGGGTATTAATGTGCACAGGACCAGATACATGAGGGGTATTAGTGTGCACAGGACCAGGTACACGAGGGGTATTAATGTGCACAGGACCAGGTACACGAGGGGTATTAGTGTGCACAGGGCCAGGTACACGAGGGGTATTAATGTGCACAGGACCAGATACATGAGGGGTATTAATATGCACAGGACCAGGTATACGAGGGGTATTACTGTGCACA
Source organism: Squalus acanthias (assembly GCA_030390025.1). Lineage (NCBI taxonomy): Eukaryota > Metazoa > Chordata > Chondrichthyes > Squaliformes > Squalidae > Squalus > Squalus acanthias. Next base: position 1,561,373 of record CM059448.1, read on the forward strand.
GGACCAGATACATGAGGGGTATTAGTGTGCACAGGACCAGGTATACGAGGGGTATTAGTGTGCACAGGACCAGATACACGAGGGGTATTAGTGTGCACAGGACCAGATACACGAGGGGTATTAGTGTGCACAGGACCAGATACACGAGGGGTATTAGTGTGCACAGGACCAGATACACGAGGGGTATTAGTGTGCACAGGACCAGGTACACGAGGGGTATTAGTGTGCACAGGACCAGGTACACGAGGGGTATTAGTGTGCACAGGACCAGGTACACGAGGGGTATTAGTGTGCACAGGACCAGGTACACGAGGGGTATTAGTGTGCACAGGGCCAGGTACACGAGGGGTATTAGTGTGCACAGGGCCAGGTACACGAGGGGTATTAACAACAGAAAATGCTGGAAAAACTCAGCAGGCCAGGCAGCATCCGTGGAGAGAGAAACAGAGTTAACGATTCAGGTCGAAGACCTTTCGTCAGAACTGGAAAAAAGCAGGAAATGAAATAGATTTAAAGCAAGTATAATGCTGGGAAAAGGGGGCGGGGATGAAAGAACAAAGGGGAAGGTCAGTGGTAGGATAGAAAGCAGGAGAGATTAAGAGACATTGAGAGACATTAAGAGATATTCAAGGCAAGAGGAAGTGGTAATGTGACAGGTTGAGGCGAGATGAAGTGTGAAATGTGCTGGGGAATGAAGGACAGCTGCCAGCTTCTGGAACAGCCCCTCATCTTTCGATTAGGCACTCTACAGCCCTCTGGACTCAACATAGAGTTCAACAATTTCAGATCATAACCCCGGCCCCCATCACATATATACATATGTTTTTATTTTATTTTTTCATCCACCCTTTTGTTTGGCCTTTTTTTCTTCCCTCCCAGAAGCTGGCAGCTGTCCTTCATTCTGCCAGCACATTTCACACTTCATCTCGAGCCATCCTTTGTTCCTCAACCTGTCCCATTACCACCTCCTCTTGTCTTGAATATCTCTTAATGTCTCTCAATGTCTCTTGATCTCTCCTGCTTTCTATCCCACCACTGACCTTCCCTTTTGTTCTTTCATCCCCTCCCCCGTTTCCCAGCATTATCCTTGCTTTAAATCTATTTCATTTCCTGCTTTTTTCCAGTTCTGACGAAAGGTCTTCGACCTGAAACGTTAACTCTCTTTCTCTCTCCACGGATGCTGCCTGGCCTGCTGAGTTTTTCCAGCGTTTTCTGTTGTTATTTCGGATTTCCAGCATCCGCAGTATTTTGCTATCGTACACGAGGGGTATTAGTGTGCACAGGACCAGGTACACGAGAGGTATTAGTGTACAAAAGATAAAAGGACATTAGAAAGGGAACAGAGAAGATTGACTAGAATGTTACCAGGAATGGAAGGTTAGCGTAAAGGAGAAAGTCTCAAAGAATTGATTGAGAGAAGCTAGAGTGGGGTTAAAAGTTAACGGGCGAATCTAATAGAGGTTTTTAAAATCATTGAAGGTTTTGAGAGGGTTAATAGGGACCCAATTGTTCCCACCGGTTGGACAATCAGCAACAAGGGGCACAGACTGAGGATTATCACAGGGAGAGTGAAGGGGGGAGTTAGAAGACATGTTTTCTCACAGAGGTACATTAGAACAGCGAGTGTTTTACCACAAGAGTCTATTGAGGCAGAGAATGTAACATCATTTAATAGGAAATTGGTTAAGTATTTGAAAAGGAAGAATATAAAAGGTTAGGGAGACAGGACAAGCAATGGGATTGGAGCAGAGAACTCCAGCTGATGGCGAAACTATCCACAGACATGGTTTCAGGTTCCAGTGTACACTGACGAATCCCATTTCTACTCCCCATCAGCGCTCTCCACCCCGCCCTGCCTCTGTATTGTCAGATTGCTTGTCCAACATGAGCTGTTAACCATTGGCCCCCGTCACAAACTCCGTATCCTGGGAACTGCTTCCATCTCCTCCAAGTCACTGTCTCAGACTGAACCAGACTGTTCAGAACCTCAGTGTCCTATTCCAGCCCAAACTCAGCTTCCAAATCCCATATTATCACCATCACATTCCCAAAACATTGTCCGCCCCGTCCCAGTTCACCTGCTGCTGAAACCCTCATCCTTCATCTCCTACATTACAACAGTGACTACACTCCAAAAAATACTTCATTGGCTGTAAAGCTCTTTGAGACGTCCGGTGGTCGTGAAAGGCGCTACAGAAATGCAAGTCTTTCCTTTACCTCCAGACTCGACTATTCCAACGTTCTCCTGGCCGGCCTCCCACCTTCCACCCTCCATAAACTTCAGCTCATCCAAAACTCTGCTGCCCGTCTCCTAACTCGCACCGAGTCCCGTTCACCCATCACCCCCTGTGCTCTCTGACCTACATTGGCTCCTGACTCCCCAATGTCTGTAATTTAAAATTCTCCTCTGTTTCTGTGTTTAAATCTCTTCATGGTCTCGTTCCTCCATAGCTCCTTAACCTCCTCCAACCCTACAACCTCCCCACCGAATTCTCTGTCCCTCTAGCTCTGGCCTGCTTCACGTTTCCTCGTTCACCCCACCATTGGCAGCCAAGTCTTCAGCTGTCTAGGCCCCATGCTCTGGACTTCTCTCCTTACAACCAATTTGCGCGTGGCTCAGGTAACAATCCAGAGATTATTACCTGTGAGGTTCTGTGTTTTAATTTTGATCCTAGCTCCTCAAACTCTCTCAGCAGAAACCCATTTCTTCACTCAGAGGGTGGTGAATCTTTGGAATTCTCTACCCCAGAGGGCTGTGGATGCTAAATTGTTGAGTATATTCAAGACAGAGATCGATAGATTTTTGGATATTAAGGGAATCAAGGGATATGGGGATAGTGCAGGAAAGTGGAGTTGAGGTTGAAGATCAGCCATGATCTTATTGAATGGTGGAGCAGACTCAAGGGGCCGAATGGCCGACTCCTGCTCCTATTCTTATGTTGTTTGGCCAGGCCCCTCCTGACTTTCCTTTTATGTCTCATCTTCCATTTTTCCGCTGTGAAGAACTGTGAGATAAGTGAAAGTTGTTGTTGTACCAGCAACAGCTCTGCTTGAAGAGCTGGCATCGCCGAAGGTACGAGGGGCCAAATGGCCTCCTTCTGTGCTCTGATTCTACGAGACTCTGGGGGCGATTTGCAACTTCGACCCGCAACGGTCCCGCTACAAATTAGAGCGCTGGGCAGTTGAAACCTGCAAGATAAAGGCCCTGCCTATTGGCTGCCCGAGGCCTGACATGATTCTCGAGCAGGAACCCAATTAAAATATTGAACTCGGGGTCTCGTACTGGCTGTAGGACCCAGCTGTCATTTCCAAGTAGTCTGCCCATTGGTAGCAGGCGATAAGTAACCTCAGGGTCCTTGACGGAACCTGTGGTGAGGCTGCTCAAAAAATGCCCCCAAACCTTTCTTTAACAATGTTTTTTGGGCTCCTCTTGGCCCCAGAGGCCTCCTCCGGCCGCAGAGTGACCCCCTCACCAATGTTTCCATTAATCTTTTTTTGGGTGCGCGGCCCTTTCAAAATACTGCGCATGTGCGGTTTGTCTGATTGAAAAGCCGGCGAGCCAGCTGTACGGGAGGTCGAGAGAGCTCCACGGCCTCACGGCTTCAAGGGAACATTGCCCCTCACCCCCGCTTGCACTCCCTCCTCTGGCTTGGCTGCACAGAGAAGCTCCGATTCAACCCCCCCACCCCCCGCACCCCACCCCCTCCCCCCGAGCTGCCGAGTGTCCGGTCACCAAACACGGGCCAATGTACCCCAAATATTTCGATAAGACCCAACCACAGAAATGGCGCAGCCTCTCGCTGGCGACATCTGGTAGTGACATGGTTGCTCTGCACACACCCTCTCAGTGTGACCTCTCACCCTTAAATCCAGGGTAGATCCAGATACAGGTCCCAGAGGTGGAAGGAGAGTAACGGCAACTGGAGTCACCGACTCTGGTTGGACGCATTCCTGGAGAATTAATCACATGACCTCCCGCCTCCAAACGCCCCGCCCAGTTAAGTATTTTTTTCCCCATGATCAATATCTTTATCACTGATAAACTGGGGCTCTTTGCTGTGGAAAAGAGAAGGCTGAGGGGTGACTTGATAGAGGTCTTTAAAATTATGAAAGGGTTTGATAGGGTAGAAGTAGAGAGAGTGTTTCCACTTGTGCGGAAGAGCATAACCAGAGACCATGAATATAAGATAGTCACCAAGAAATCCAATAGGGAATTCAGAAGAAACTTCTTTACCCAGAGAGTGGTGAGAATGTGGAACTCGCTACTACAGGGAGTGGTTGAGGCGAATAGTATCGATACATTTAAGGGGAAGCTCGATAAACACATGAGGGAGAAAGGAATAAAAAGAAAGAAAAAGAAACACTTGCATTTCTATAGCGCCTTACACGACCACCGGACATCCCAAAGCGCTTTACAGCCAATGAAGTACAGTCACTGTTGTAATGTGGGAAACGCAGCAGCCAATTTGCGCACAGCAAGCTCCCACAAACAGCAATGTAATAATGACCAGATAATCTGTTTTTAGTGATGTTGATTGAGGGATAAATATTGGCCCCAGGACACCGGGGAGAACTCCCCTGCTCCTCTTCAAAATAGTGGCCGTGGGATCTTTTACATCCACCTGAGAGAGCAGTCGGGGTCTCGGTTTAAAGTCTCATCTGAAAGACGGCACTTCCCGACAGTGCGGCTCTCCCTCAGTACTGCCCCTCCGACAGTGCGGCGCTCCCTCAGTCTTGCCCCTCCGACAGTGCAGCGCTCCCTCAGTACTGCCCCTCCGACAGTGCGGCGCTCCCTCAGTACTGATCCTCCGACAGTGCGGCGCTCCCTCAGTACTGATCCTCCGACAATGCGGCACTCCCTCAGTCTTGCCCCTCCGACAGTGCAGCGCTCCCTCAGTACTGCCCCTCCGACAGTGCGGCGCTCCCTCAGTACCGCCCCTCCGACAGTGCGGCGCTCCCTCAGTCTTGCCCCTCCGACAGTGCGGCGCTCCCTCAGTCTTGCCCCTCCGACAGTGCGGTGCTCCCTCAGTATTGCACTGGAGTGTCAGCCTAGATTTAGGTGCTCAAGTCCCTGGAGTGGGGCTTGAACCCACAGACTTTTGACGCAGAGGCGAGGGTGCTACCCACTGAGCATTGGCTGACACTAGAGGGATATGCTGATGGGGTGAGATGAAGAGGGAGGGAGGAGGCTCGAATGGACCATAAACACCAGCATGCAGCAGTTGGGCCGAATGGCCTGTTTCTGTAAATTCGATGTAAACTAAAGTGTGCAAAGAAAATGGAAAAAAATACACAATTTTTGTCGTCCATATGATTTTACTCCTGAGTTCCCCGCTGCAGTGTCCTGGAGACTCCAGGATAATTTGAGAGGGATGAAAACCTACCAAAAGCCAGGAGATTCTCTGGAATCACAAATAGGTTTCACACAAGTGGCTGAAGAACAGCAAAATCCCTTTGAACAAGGCAGGGTCTGCAGACAGAGATTCATCAGGGCTCAACACTGCCCCCATCCCGACAGGCTGCTCCCGGGAGTGCAGGAACCACGCTCCAATTCCCACAGGCTTCCATCGCACCGTCATTATCATCCATCTGCCCACTCGAGGTGATGATAAATATTACAGAGTGCTGCATTGGCATTGATTCCCACATTAACCAGTCACCATCGTGACAAATCAAACCTCTCAGAAACTGGTGGGCGCGCGCTCCCTTTAATGCCACCGGATAATTTCTTTTCTGTGATAAATTGAAAGTTCAGACTGAACTTACTTCGTGGCGTTAGTTCAGGATGGCCGTGTAACTGGTGCCTCCGGATCTGTCACTTCTCACCAGGGAAACATAACCAGCAGATCCATGCACCCCGCAGACTTAAACTATTAAACGCCACTCACCACTGTGTTATGCAACTGTACAGAGTCCCTGTTTATTCAGGGTAAGGGTCACTCACTGTAACTGTACAGAGTCTCTGTTTATTCAGGGTAAGGGTCACTCACTGTAACTGTACAGAGTCTCTGTTTATTCAGGGTAAGGGTCACTCACTGTAACTGCACAGAGTCACTGTTTATTCAGGGTAAGGATCACTCACTGTGTAACTGTACAGAGTCACTGTTTATGCAGGGTAAGGATCACTCACTGTGTTACTGTACAGAGTCACTGTTTATTCAGGGTAAGGATCACTCACTGTGTAACTGTACAGAGTCAATGTTTATTCAGGGTAAGGGTCACTGTGTTACTGTACAGAGTCACTGTTTATTCAGGGTAAGGGTCACTGTGTTACTGTACAGAGTCACTGTTTATTCAGGGTAAGGGTCACTCACTGTAACTGTACAGAGTCACTGTTTATTCAGGGTAAGGGTCACTCACTGTGTAACTGTACAGAGTCACTGTTTATTCAGGGTAAGGATCACTCACTGTAACTGTACAGAGTCCCTGTTTATTCAGGGTAAGGGTCACTCACTGTAACTGTACAGAGTCACTGTTTATTCAGGGTAAGGGTCACTCACTGTAACTGTACAGAGTCACTGTTTATTCAGGGTAAGAGTCACTCACTGTAACTGTACAGAGTCGATGTTTATTCAGGGTAAGGGTCACTCACTGTGTAACTGTACAGAGTCACTGTTTATTCAGGGTAAGGGTCACTCACTGTGTAACTGTACAGAGTCACTGTTTATTCAGGGTAAGGGTCACTCACTGTAACTGTACAGAGTCACTGTTTATTCAGGGTAAGGGTCACTCACTGTGTAACTGTACAGAGTCACTGTTTATTCAGGGTAAGGGTCACTCACTGTAACTGTACAGAGTCACTGTTTATTCAGGGTAAGGGTCACTCACTGTGTAACTGTACAGAGTCACTGTTTATTCAGGGTAAGGGTCACTCACTGTGTAACTGTACAGAGTCACTGTTTATTCAGGGTAAGGGCCACTCACTGTGTAACTGTACAGAGTCACTGTTTATTGAGGGTAAGGATCACTCACTGTGTAACTGTACAGAGTCACTGTTTATTCAGGGTAAGGGTCACTCACTGTGTAACTGTACAGAGTCACTGTTTATTCAGGGTAAGGGTCACTCACTGTAACTGTACAGAGTCACTGTTTATTCAGGGTAAGGGTCACTCACTGTAACTGTACAGAGTCACTGTTTATTCAGGGTATGGGTCACTCACTGTGTAACTGTACAGAGTCACTGTTTATTCAGGGTAAGGGTCACTCACTGTGTAACTGTACAGAGTCACAGTTTATTCAGGGTAAGGGTCACTCACTGTAACTGTACAGAGTCACTGTTTATTCAGGGTAAGGGTCACTCACTGTAACTGTACAGAGTCACTGTTTATTCAGGGTAAGGGTCACTCACTGTAACTGTACAGAGTCACTGTTTATTCAGGGTAAGGGTCACTCACTGTGTAACTGTACAGAGTCACTGTTTATTCAGGGTAAGGATCACTCACTGTGTAACTGTACAGAGTCCCTGTTTATTCAGGGTAAGGGTCACTCACTGTAACTGTACAGAGTCACTGTTTATTCAGGGTAAGGGTCACTCACTGTGTAACTGTACAGAGTCGCTGTTTATTCAGGGTAAGGGTCACTCACTGTGTAACTGTGCAGAGTCACTGTTTATTCAGGGTAAGGGTCACTCACTGTGTAACTGTACAGAGTCACTGTTTATTCAGGGTAAGGGTCACTCGCTGTGTAACTGTACAGAGTCACTGTTTATTCAGGGTAAGGGTCACTCACTGTGTAACTGTACACAGTCACTGTTTATTCAGGGAAGGGTCACTCACTGTGTAACTGTACAGAGTCACTGTTTATTCAGGGTAAGGGTCACTCACTGTAACTGTACAGAGTCACTGTTTATTCAGGGTAAGGGTCACTCACTGTGTAACTGTACAGAGTCACTGTTTATTCAGGGTAAGGGTCACTCGCTGTGTAACTGTACAGAGTCACTGTTTATTCAGGGTAAGGGTCACCCACTGTGTAACTGTACAGAGTCACTGTTTATTCAGGGTAAGGGTCACTCACTGTAACTGTACAGAGTCACTGTTTATTCAGGGTAAGGGTCACTCGCTGTGTAACTGTACAGAGTAACTGTTTACTCAGGGTAAGCGTCACTCACTGTGTAACTGTACAGAGTCACTGTTTATTCAGGGTAAGGGTCACTCACTGTAAATGTACAGAGTCACTGTTTATTCAGGGTAAGGGTCACTCGCTGTGTAACTGTACAGAGTCACTGTTTATTCAGGGTAAGGGTCACTCACTGTGTAACTGTACAGAGTCACTGTTTATTCAGGGTAAGGGTCACTCGCTGTAACTGTACAGAGTCACTGTTTATTCAGGGTAAGGATCACTCACTGTGTAACTGTACAGAGTCACTGTTTATTCAGGATAAGAGTCACTCACTGTGTAACTGTACAGAGTCACTGTTTATTCAGGGTAAGGATCACTCGCTGTGTAACTGTACAGAGTCACTGTTTATTCAGGGTAAGGGTCACTCACTGTGTAACTGTACAGAGTCACTGTTTATTCAGGATAAGAGTCACTCACTGTGTAACTGTACAGAGTCACTGTTTATTCAGGGTAAGGATCACTCGCTGTGTAACTGTACAGAGTCACTGTTTATTCAGGGTAAGGGTCACTCACTGTGTCACTGTACAGAGTCACTGTTTATTCAGGGTAAGGGTCACTCGCTGTGTAACTGTACAGAGTCACTGTTTATTCAGGGTAAGGGTCACTCACTAACTGTACAGAGTCACTGTTTATTCAGGGTAAGGATCACTCGCTGTGTAACTGTACAGAGTCACTGTTTATTCAGGATAAGGGTCACTCACTGTGTCACTGTACAGAGTCACTGTTTATTCAGGGTAAGGATCACTCGCTGTGTAACTGTACAGAGTCACTGTTTATTCAGGGTAAGGGTCACTCACTGTGTAACTGTACAGAGTCACTGTTTATTCAGGGTAAGGATCACTCGCTGTGTAACTGTACAGAGTCACTGTTTATTCAGGGTAAGGGTCACTCACTGTGTCACTGTACAGAGTCACTGTTTATTCAGGGTAAGGATCACTCACTGTGTAACTGTACAGAGTCACTGTTTATTCAGGGTAAGGATCACTCGCTGTGTAACTGTGCAGAGTCACTGTTTGTTCAGGGTAAGTGTCACTCACTGTGTCACTGTACAGAGTCACTGTTTATTCAGGGTAAGGGTCACTCACTGTGTAACTGTACAGAGTCACTGTTTATTCAGGGTAAGGGTCACTCACTGTGTAACTGTACAGAGTCACTGTTTATTCAGGGGAAGTGTCACTCACTGTAACTGTACAGAGTCACTGCTTATTCAGGGTAAGGGTCACTCACTAACTGCACAGAGTCTCTGTTTATTCAGGGTAAGGGTCACTCACTGTGTAACTGTACAGAGTCACTGTTTATTCAGGGTAAGGGTCACTCACTGTGTAACTGTACAGAGTCACTGTTTATTCAGGGTAAGGGTCACTCACTGTGTAACTGTACAGAGTCACTGTTTATTCAGGGTAAGGGTCACTTACTGTGTAACTGTACAGAGTCACTGTTTATTCAGGGTAAGGGTCACTTACTGTGTAACTGTACAGAGTCACTGTTTATTCAGTGTAAGGGTCACTCACTGTGTAACTGTACAGAGTCACTGTTTATTCAGGGTAAGGGTCACTCACTGTGTAACTGTACAGAGTCACTGTTTATGCAGGGTAAGGATCACTCACTGTGTTACTGTACAGAGTCACTGTTTATTCAGGGTAAGGGTCACTCACTGTGTAACTGTACAGAGTCACTGTTTATTCAGGGTAAGGGTCACTCACTGTAACTGTACAGAGTCACTGTTTATTCAGGGTAAGGGTCACTCACTGTGTAACTGTACAGAGTCACTGTTTATTCAGGGTAAGGGTCACTCACTGTAACTGTACAGAGTCACTGTTTATTCAGGGTAAGGGTCACTCACTGTGTAACTGTACAGAGTCACTGTTTATTCAGGGTAAGGGTCACTCACTGTGTAACTGTACAGAGTCACTGTTTATTCAGGGTAAGGGTCACTCGCTGTGTAACTGTACAGAGTCACTGTTTATTCAGGGAAGGGTAACTCACTGTGTAACTGTACAGAGTCACTGTTTATTCAGGGTAAGGGTCACTCACCGTAACTGTACAGAGTCACTGTTTATTCAGGGTAAGGGTCACTCACTGTGTAACTGTACAGAGTCACTGTTTATTCAGGGTAAGGGTCACTCGCTGTGTAACTGTACAGAGTCACTGTTTATTCAGGGTAAGGGTCACCCACTGTGTAACTGTACAGAGTCACTGTTTATTCAGGGTAAGGGTCACTCACTGTAACTGTACAGAGTCACTGTTTATTCAGGGTAAGGGTCACTCACTGTAACTGTACAGAGTCACTGTTTATTCAGGGTAAGGGTCACTCACTGTGTAACTGTACAGAGTCACTGTTTATTCAGGGTAAGGGTCACTCGCTGTAACTGTACAGAGTCACTGTTTATTCAGGGTAAGGATCACTCACTGTGTAACTGTACAGAGTCACTGTTTATTCAGGATAAGAGTCACTCACTGTGTAACTGTACAGAGTCACTGTTTATTCAGGGAAAGGATCACTCGCTGTGTAACTGTACAGAGTCACTGTTTATTCAGGGTAGGGGTCACTCACTGTGTAACTGTACAGAGTCACTGTTTATTCAGGATAAGAGTCACTCACTGTGTAACTGTACAGAGTCACTGTTTATTCAGGGTAAGGATCACTCGCTGTGTAACTGTACAGAGTCACTGTTTATTCAGGGTAAGGGTCACTCACTGTGTCACTGTACAGAGTCACTGTTTATTCAGGGTAAGGGTCACTCGCTGTGTAACTGTACAGAGTCACTGTTTATTCAGGGTAAGGGTCACTCACTAACTGTACAGAGTCACTGTTTATTCAGGGTAAGGATCACTCGCTGTGTAACTGTACAGAGTCACTGTTTATTCAGGATAAGGGTCACTCACTGTGTCACTGTACAGAGTCACTGTTTATTCAGGGTAAGGATCACTCGCTGTGTAACTGTACAGAGTCACTGTTTATTCAGGGTAAGGGTCACTCACTGTGTAACTGTACAGAGTCACTGTTTATTCAGGGTAAGGATCACTCGCTGTGTAACTGTACAGAGTCACTGTTTATTCAGGGTAAGGGTCACTCACTGTGTCACTGTACAGAGTCACTGTTTATTCAGGGTAAGGATCACTCACTGTGTAACTGTACAGAGTCACTGTTTATTCAGGGTAAGGATCACTCGCTGTGTAACTGTACAGAGTCACTGTTTGTTCAGGGTAAGTGTCACTCACTGTGTCACTGTACAGAGTCACTGTTTATTCAGGGTAAGGGTCACTCACTGTGTAACTGTACAGAGTCACTGTTTATTCAGGTTAAGGGTCACTCACTGTAACTGTACAGAGTCACTGTTTATTCAGGGTAAGGGTCACTCACTGTGTAACTGTACAGAGTCACTGTTTATTCAGGGTAAGGGTCACTCACTGTAACTGTACAGAGTCACTGTTTATTCAGGGTAAGGGTCACTCACTGTGTAACTGTACAGAGTCACTGTTTATTCAGGGGAAGTGTCACTCACTGTAACTGTACAGAGTCACTGTTTATTCAGGGTAAGGGTCACTCACTAACTGCACAGAGTCTCTGTTTATTCAGGGTAAGGGTCACTCACTGTGTAACTGTACAGAGTCACTGTTTATTCAGGGTAAGGGTCACTCACTGTGTAACTGTACAGAGTCACTGTTTATTCAGGGTAAGGGTCACTCACTGTGTAACTGTACAGAGTCACTGTTTATTCAGGGTGAGGGTCACTCACTGTGTAACTGTACAGAGTCACTGTTTATTCAGGGTAAGGGTCACTTACTGTGTAACTGTACAGAGTCCCTGTTTATTCATGGTAAGGGTCACTCACTGTGTAACTGTACAGAGTCACTGTTTATTCAGGGTGTGGGTTACTCACTGTGTAACTGTACAGAGTCACTGTTTATTCAGGGTAAGGGTCACTCACTGTGTCACTGTACAGAGTCACTGTTTATTCAGGGTAAGGGTCACTCACTGTGTAACTGTACAGAGTCACTGTTTATTCAGGGTAAGGGTCACTTACTGTGTAACTGTACAGAGTCACTGTTTATTCAGGGTAAGGGTCACTCACTGTGTAACTGTACAGAGTCACTGTTTATTCAGGGTAAGGGTCACTCACTGTGTAACTGTACAGAGTCACTGTTTATTCAGGGTAAGGGTCACTCACTGTAAATGTACAGAGTCACTGTTTATTCAGGGTAAGGGTCACTCGCTGTGTAACTGTACAGAGTCACTGTTTATTCAGGATAAGAGTCACTCACTGTGTAACTGTACAGAGTCACTGTTTATTCAGGGTAAGGATCACTCGCTGTGTAACTGTACAGAGTCACTGTTTATTCAGGGTAAGGGTCACTCACTGTGTAACTGTACAGAGTCACTGTTTATTCAGGATAAGAGTCACTCACTGTGTAACTGTACAGAGTCACTGTTTATTCAGGGTAAGGATCACTCGCTGTGTAACTGTACAGAGTCAATGTTTATTCAGGGTAAGAGTCACTCACTGTGTCACTGTACAGAGTCACTGTTTATTCAGGGTAAGGGTCACTCACTTACTGTACAGAGTCACTGTTTATTCAGGGTAAGGATCACTCACTGTGTAACTGTACAGAGTCACTGTTTATTCAGGGTAAGGATCACTCGCTGTGTAACTGTACAGAGTCACTGTTTGTTCAGGGTAAGGGTCACTCACTGTGTAACTGTACAGAGTCACTGTTTATTCAGGGTAAGGATCACTCGCTGTGTAACTGTACAGAGTCACTGTTTATTCAGGGTAAGGATCACTCGCTGTGTAACTGTACAGAGTCACTGTTTATTCAGGGTAAGGATCACTCACTGTGTAACTGTACAGAGTCACTGTTTATTCAGGGTAAGGATCACTCGCTGTGTAACTGTACAGAGTCACTGTTTATTCAGGGTAAGGATCACTCACTGTGTCACTGTACAGAGTCACTGTTTATTCAGGGTAAGGGTCACTCACTGTGTAACTGTACAGAGTCACTGTTTATTCAGGGTAAGGGTCACTCACTGTGCAACTGTACAGAGTCACTGTTTATTCAGGTTAAGGGTCACTCACTGTAACTGTACAGAGTCACTGTTTATTCAGGGTAAGGGTCACTCACTGTGCAACTGTACAGAGTCACTGTTTATTCAGGGTAAGGGTCACTCACTGTGCAACTGTACAGAGTCACTGTTTATTCAGGGTAAGGGTCACTCACTGTGTAACTGTACAGAGTCACTGTTTATTCAGGGTGAGGGTCACTCACTGTGTAACTGTACAGAGTCACTGTTTATTCAGGGTGTGGGTCACTCACTGTGTAACTGTACAGAGTCACTGTTTATTCAGGGTAAGGGTCACTCACTGTGTAACTGTACAGAGTCACTGCTTATTCAGGGTAAGGGTCACTCACTAACTGCACAGAGTCTCTGTTTATTCAGGGTAAGGGTCACTCACTGTGTAACTGTACAGAGTCACTGTTTATTCAGGGTAAGGGTCACTCACTGTGCAACTGTACAGAGTCACTGTTTATTCAGGGTAAGGGTCACTCACTGTGTAACTGTACAGAGTCACTGTTTATTCAGGGTGAGGGTCACTCACTGTGTAACTGTACAGAGTCACTGTTTATTCAGGGTGTGGGTCACTCACTGTGTAACTGTACAGAGTCACTGTTTATTCAGGGTAAGGGTCACTCACTGTGTAACTGTACAGAGTCACTGTTTATTCAGGGTGAGGATCACTCACTGTGTAACTGTGCAGAGTCACTGTTTATTCAGGGTAAGGGTCACTCACTGTGTAACTGTACAGAGTCAGTGTTTATTCAGGGAAAGGGTCACTCACTGTGTAACTGTACAGAGTCGCTCTTTATTCAGGGTAAGGGTCACTCTCTGTGTCACTGTACAGAGTCACTGTTTATTCAGGGAAAGGGTCACTCACTGTGTAACTGTACAGAGTCGCTCTTTATTCAGGGTAAGGGTCACTCACTGTGTCACTGTACAGAGTCACTGTTTATTCAGGGTAAGGGTCACTCACTGTAACTGTACAGAGTCAGTGTTTATTCAGGGTAAGGGTCACTCACTGTGTAACTGTACAGAGTCGCTCTTTATTCAGGGTAAGGGTCACTCTCTGTGTAACTGTACAGAGTCACTGTTTATTCAGGGTAAGGGTCACTCACTGTGTAACTGTACAGAGTCACTGTTTATTCAGGGTAAGGGTCACTCACTGTGTAACTGTACAGAGTCACTGTTTATTCAGGGTAAGGGTCACTCACTGTGTAACTGTACAGAGTCGCTCTTTATTCAGGGTAAGGGTCACTCTCTGTGTAACTGTACAGAGTCACTGTTTATTCAGGGTAAGGGTCACTCACTGTGTAACTGTACAGAGTCACTGTTTATTCAGGGGAAGTGTCACTCACTGTAACTGTACAGAGTCACTGCTTATTCAGGGTAAGGGTCACTCACTAACTGCACAGAGTCTCTGTTTATTCAGGGTAAAGGTCACTCACTGTGTAACTGTACAGAGTCACTGTTTATTCAGGGTAAGGGTCACTCACTAACTGTACAGAGTCACTGTTTATTCAGGGTAAGGATCACTCGCTGTGTAACTGTACAGATTCACTGTTTATTCAGGGGAAGTGTCACTCACTGTAACTGTACAGAGTCACTGCTTATTCAGGGTAAGGGTCACTCACTAACTGCACAGAGTCTCTGTTTATTCAGGGTAAGGGTCACTCACTGTGTAACTGTACAGAGTCACTGTTTATTCAGGGTAAGGGTCACTCACTGTGTAACTGTACAGAGTCACTGTTTATTCAGGGTAAGGGTCACTCACTGTGTAACTGTACAGAGTCACTGTTTATTCAGGGTAAGGGTCACTCACTGTGTAACTGTACAGAGTCACTGTTTATTCAGGGTAAGGATCACTCGCTGTGTAACTGTACAGATTCACTGTTTATTCAGGGGAAGTGTCACTCACTGTAACTGTACAGAGTCACTGCTTATTCAGGGTAAGGGTCACTCACTAACTGCACAGAGTCTCTGTTTATTCAGGGTAAGGGTCACTCACTGTGTAACTGTACAGAGTCACTGTTTATTCAGGGTAAGGGTCACTCACTGTGTAACTGTACAGAGTCACTGTTTATTCAGGGTAAGGGTCACTCACTGTGTAACTGTACAGAGTCACTGTTTATTCAGGGTAAGGGTCACTCACTGTGTAACTGTACAGAGTCACTGTTTATTCAGGGTAAGGGTCACTCACTGTAACTGTACAGAGTCACTGTTTATTCAGGGTGAGGGTCACTCACTGTGTAACTGTACAGAGTCGCTGTTTATTCAGGGTAAGGGTCACTCACTGTGTAACTGTACAGAGTCACTGTTTATTCAGGGTAAGGGTCACTCACTGTGTAACTGTACAGAGTCACTGTTTATTCAGGGTAAGGGTCACTCACTGTGTAACTGTACAGAGTCACTGTTTATTCAGGGTAAGGGTCACTCACTGTAACTGTACAGAGTCACTGTTTATTCAGGGTAAGGGTCACTCACTGTGTAACTGTACAGAGTCACTGTTTATTCAGGGTAAGGGTCACTCACTGTGTAACCGGTGACACAGGACATATCCAGGGACGGAGGAGTCTGGGACATTGGCAGAAAGGTATGATTCTGTGAGTATTATTGGCCTGTATTTTCCGATCGCAGGCCTCCCGCGGGCGGAGGCCTGCGATCTGGAAAAATCTGCGCCCTTACCTGAGGGCTCCCGGGACACACGCTTCCGCTCCTGGGCCTCACCAAACTTGAAGTGCGCAGGGCCCACGTATCCCAGAGGCACAGGCAGTTCGCAGCGTCCCTGGGATCATGTGGGCCATGGGGAGCCAATCACAGAAGGGAATCTCCCTTCATACATTTTACAGGAAGACCTGTCAAATATATGAATGGAGATCAATGAAAAAACATAGTAAAACTTTAAATAAATTTTTAAAAATCACATTTTTAAAATGACTTGAAATTACAATAAATTAAGTATTTTAAACAAAAATTTAATTTTTTGAAAAAAATAATTAAAGTTTTTTACGGTGCTAAAAATAAACTTACCTTTTTTTAAAAGTATTTTTAAATGATAAATCAGTGAAAAAAAAAATTTTGTAACTTTTTTCAACTCTTATCCTGGTAAAAGCAGGCCTTACGCTTTTACCAGGCGTAAGGATTGTAAGGGTTTTCTGCGGGCGGAGGGTCTCCAAAAAGCTGAACTATCCGCCCGCAGAGGCCCTTCTCCCGGACAGCCGGAGGATCTGTCAAGAGGATTCTTGACAGATCGGAAATGCCGGTTTTCAGCGCCTGCGCAGTGCATGCCTGAAACCGGCATTTCCGATGTCCCTGCGGGTGTACACAGCGCGTACACACCCGTGGGGATCGGAATATCTGGGCCAATATGTCAGGCTGTTGCTTGACTAGTCTGTGGGACAGCTCTCCTAACATTGGCAGCAGTCCCCAGGTGTTACTGTGGAGGACTTTACAGGGTCGAGTGGGCTGGGTGTGCCGCTGCCGTGTCCAAATCCGATGCCGAGGTCGGTGCTCCATCTGGTTTTATTCTTATTGTACTTTTTTGTAGGGGTTTGATACAACTGAGTGGCTTACTAGGCCATTTCAGAGGGCAGTTAAAGGTCAACCACATTACTGTAGGACTGGAGTCACATATAGGCCACCACCGGCGTACCGTGGCTGCAGTGTGTACCATCTACAAGATGTACTGCAGCAACTCACCAAGGCTTCTTCGGCAGCACCTCCCAAACCCGCGACCTCTACCACCTAGAAGGACAAGGGCAGCAGGCGCATGGGAACACCACCACCTCCAAGTTCCCCTCCAAGTCACACACCATCCTGACTTGCAAATATATCGCCGTTCCTTCATCGTCGCTGGGTCAAACTCCTGGAGCTCCCTAC
Source organism: Squalus acanthias (assembly GCA_030390025.1). NCBI lineage: Eukaryota > Metazoa > Chordata > Chondrichthyes > Squaliformes > Squalidae > Squalus > Squalus acanthias. The sequence continues at coordinate 1,578,426 of CM059448.1, forward strand.
CTAACAGCACTGTGGGAGCACCTTCACCACACGGACTGCAGCGGTTCAAGAAGGCGGCTCACCACCACCTTCTCGAGGGCAATTAGGGATGGGCAATAAATGCTGGCCTTGCCGGCGATGCCCAGATCCCAGGATCGAATAAAAAAAGTTACAATGTGAGTGACCCTTACCCTGAAGGAACAGAGACTCTGTACAGTTACACAGTGAGTGACCCTTACCCTGAATAAACAGAGACTCTGTACAGTTACACAGTGAGTGACCCTTACCCTGAATAAACAGTGACTCTGTACAGTTACAGTGAGTGACCCTTACCCTGAAGGAACAGAGACTCTGTACAGTTACACAGTGAGTGACCCTTACCCTGAATAAACAGTGACTCTGTACAGTTACAGTGAGTGACCCTTACCCTGAATAAACAGAGACTCTGTACAGTTACACAGTGAGTGACCCTTACCCTGAATAAACAGAGACTCTGTACAGTTACACAGTGAGTGACCCTTACCCTGAATAAACAGTGACTCTGTACAGTTACACAGTGAGTGACCCTTACCCTGAATAAACAGAGACTCTGTACAGTTACACAGTGAGTGACCGTTACCCTGAATAAACAGTGACTCTGTACAGTTACACAGTGAGTGACCCTTACCCTGAATAAACAGAGACTCTGTACAGTTACACAGTGAGTGACCCTTACCCTGAATAAACAGTGACTCCGAGTGCAGCGAGCACAGAGTGAACAACTGGGAGTTTGGTAAGTGTGGGAGTTTTAAGGGTTAATCTCTTTTAAAATCTAGTGTTAATTGCTAGTAGCTCTTAAGTAAGATCAACTGTTTAAGTTAAAATTTAAACATTAAATTTTTAAGTTTCTTCAGGCTTAAGCAGAGACAAATAAGCAAGCTCTCCTGCTGGAGAGCTGCTGTAGTCAGTTAATTAGCTAACTGGATTAAACTGGTTCCTGAAACAGTAGCAGAGCAGTGGTGACTCATCTGAGTTACAAACAGTATAAACACAGGGGCCTGTGAGTGCAGCCGGCACAAAGTGAACAACTGCGAGTTAAGGGGCAACACGGTGGCATAGTGGTTAGCACTGATACCTCACAGCGCCAGGGACCCGGGTTCGAATCCGGCCTCGGGTGACTGTCTGTGTGGAGTTTGCACATTCTCTCCGTGTCTGCGTGGGTTTCCTCCGGGTGCTCCGGTTTCCTCCCACAGTCCAAAGATGTGCGGGTTAGGTTGATTTGGCTATGATAAATTGACCCTTAGTGTTAGGGGGGGATTAAATACGTGGGGTTACGGGGATAGGGTGGGATATGTGTCGGTGCAGGCTCGATGGGCCGAAATGGCCTCTATCTGCACTGTGGGGATTCTGTGAGTTTGGTCAGTGTGGGAGTTCGGTGAAGTGGGGGAAGGAGGTGCTTGCTTTCCCTAACTTCTCCCGCAGAGCGGCGGCGGACCTGAGCGGGAGCAGACCGAGGCCCAGAGAGCGGGAGCAGACCAAGGCCCAGAGAGCGGGGATAATAGTAGCAGCAGACCTGCATCAACAAGAGAAAACAGCAGTGTGACATCACAGGTAAGGCAGGTAAGTGATTGGCAGTGACCGTGGGCTAAGTTTTAAGTTAACACATAACATATAACTAAATTTTAAAAACTAAACTTAATTTAATTAATTTAATAAACTAAACGAGGCAAATAATTTGATTAACACTAAACTAATTAATTAAATAAATAAAATAATGGGAGAACAGGAGATGTGATGCTGCTGCAATATGTGGGAGCTTGTGAACATTTTTGACCAGGGTGCCTACATCTGCGGTAAGTGTCTGCGGCTCGAGGAACTTCGGCTCTGAGTTGAGGAGCTGGAGTCCGAGCTGCAGACACTGCGAGACATCAGGGAAGGAGAAAGTTACCTGGACCTTTTGCTCCAGGAGGCAGCCACACCCCTTAGATTAAATACTTTAGAATTGACACGTGGTCAGGCACAGAAGGGTGTGACTGCGAGTGAGGCAGGTACGGGGATCCAGGAGATAGTATTGCAGGAGCCTCAGTCCCTGCACTTGTCCAATAGATTCGAGGTTCTTGCAACCCTTGTGGACAAGTGCGGGGACTGTGGGGAGGACGAGCAAACTGACCACGGCACCGTGGTACAGGAAGCCTTTCAAGTGGGGGGAGTAAAAAGGAAGGTGGTTGTAGTAGGTGACAGTATAGTTAGGGGGATAGACACTGTTCTCTGCAGTCAGGAGCGTGAGTCCCGAAGGCTATGTTGCCTACCCCGGTGCCAGGGTAAAGGACATCTCCGGGCTGGAGAAGAACTTGGAGTGGGAGGGGGAGGATCCAGTTGTTATGGTCCACGTAGGTACCAACGACATAGGTAGGACAAAGAAAGAGGTTCTGCTGAGAGAGTTTGAGCAGCTAGGGACTAAATTAAAAAGCAGAACCACAAAGGTGATAATCTCTGGATTATTACCGGAGCCACGAGCAAATTGGCATAGGGTCAATAGGATGAGGGAGATGAATGCGTGGCTCAAAGATTGGTGTGGGAGAAATGGGTTTTGATTCGTGGGGCACTGGCACCAGTACTGGGTAAAGAGAGAGCTGTTCTGTTGGGACGGACTACACCTGAACCATGCTGGGACCAGAGTTCTAGCGAATCGAATAACTAGGGAGGTAGATAGGGCTTTAAACTAAATAAGGGTGGGAGGAGGGGCCCGGCGGAGAGAAATCTAGAATGCTAAAGAGAAAAGACAAGGAAGCAGTGCAGGAAAGTGATTGGGGTAAGGATAACCAGATTGTGTCAGGAAGGGACAGAGTGTACAGACAAAGGAGTGCACTAACAAATAGGGTCGGGTAGAAAAAATGGTAATAAGACAAATAGGGCCATAGTACAAAAAAATGTTAAGATGTCGAAAAATGTTAAAAAGACAAATCTAAAGGCACTGTATCTGAATGCACGAAGTATTCGTAATAAGGTAGACGAATTAACAGTGCAAGTAGATGTAAATGAATACGATATAATTGCGATTACGGAGACATTGCTGCAGGGTGACCAAGGCTGGGTGCTGAATATCCAAGGATATTCGATATTTAGGAAGGACAAGCAAAAAGGAAAAGGAGATGGGGTGGCGTTGTTAGTAAAGGATAAAATCAGAGCAATAGTGAGAAAGGAGATAAGAACATAAGAAGTCGGAGCAGGAGTGGGCCATTCGGCCCCTCGAGCCTGCTCCGCCATTCAATGAGATCATGGCTCATCTTCTGCCTCAACTCCATTCACCGGCCCAATCGCCATATCCCTTGATGCCCTTACTAGTCAGAAATCTATCGACTGCTGTTTTGAATATACCCAATGACTGAGCCTCCACAGCCATCTGGGGTAGAGAATTCCAAAGATTCACCACCCTCTGTGTGAAGAAATTTCTTCTCATCTCAGTCCTGAATGGCCTACCCTTTATCCTGAGGCTGCGGCCCCTGGTTCTAGACTCCCCAGCCAAGGGAAACATTCTATTCAGCATCCACCCTATCAAGCCCTGTAATAATTTTGTATGCTTCAATGAGATCCCTTCTCATTCTTCTGAATTCAAGAGAATCTCTTCTCATACGACAGTCCCGCCATCCCAGGAATCAATCTCGTGAACCTTCGTTGCACTCCCTCTATGGCAAGTATACCCTTCCTTAGGTAAGGAGACCAAAATTGTACACAGTACTCCAGGTGTGGTCTCACCAAGGCCCTATATAATTGGAGTAAGACTTCTTTACTCCTGTACTCAAATCCTCTTGTAATGAAGGCCAGCATACCATTTGCCTTCCTAATGGCTTGCTGCACCTGCACATTCACTTTCAGTGACTCATGTACAAGGACACCCAGGTCCCTTTGAGCATCTGCATTCTCCAATCTTTCACCATTTAGGAAATACTCTGCCTTTCTGTTTTTTCTGCCATGTTCTCGCCCACTCACTGAGCCTGTCGAGATCCCCTTGAAGCCTCTTCAAATCCTCTTCACAACTAACACTGCCACCTAGCTTTGTGTCATCAGCAAATTTGGAAATGTTACATTTAGTCCCCTCATCCAAATCATTAATATAGATTGTGAATAGCTGGGGCCCAAGCACCGATCCTTGCCGTACCCCACTAGTCACAGCCTGCCATCCTGAAAAAGACCCGTTAATCCCTACTTTTTGTTTTCTGTCTGTTAACCAATTCTCAATCCATGCTAGTATATTACCCCCAATTCCATGTGCCCTAATTTTGTTCACCAACCTCTTGTGTGGGACCTTATCGAAGGTCTTCTGAAAATCCAAATACACCACATCTACCGGTTCCCCTTTGTCTACTCCACTAGTTACATCCTCAAAGAACTCCAATAGGTTTGTTAAACAGGATTTCCTTTCATAAATCCATGTTGACTCTGCCCAATCTCACTATTAGTTTCTAAGTGCCCAGTTATTGCATCCTTTATAATAGATTCCAACATTTTCCCAACTACTGATGTGAGGCTAACAGGTCTGTAGTTCCCCGTTTTCTCTCTCCCTCCTTTCTTAAATAGTGGGGTTACATTTGCTATCCTCCAATCTGCAGGAACCATTCCAGAATCTATAGAATTTTGGAAGATGACAACCAATGCGTCCACTATCCCAATGGCCACCTCTTTCAAAACCCTAGGATGTAGGTCATCCGGTCCTTGGGATTTATTGACTTTTAGTCCCATTAATTTTGCTAGTACTTTTTTTTACTAATAATAATTTCTTTAAGTTCCTCATTCTTGCCACACCCTTGATTTTCTTGTATTTCTGGGAGGTTTTTTGTGTCTTCCTCCGTGAAGACAGAAACAAAGTATTTATTTAATTTCTCAACCATTTCCTCATTCCCCATTATAAATTCTCCCATCTCAAACTGTAAAAGACCTACATTTACCTTCGCCAGTCTTTTCCTTTTCACATACCTATAGAAGCTTTTACAATCCATTTTTATATTTTTCGCTAGTTTGTGCTCATATTCCATTTTCCCTTTCTTTATCAATTTCTTGGTCCCCCTTTGCTGATTTCTGAAAAGATCTCAATCCTCAGGCTGACCGCTTTTTCTGGCAACTTTATAAGCTTCCTCCTTTGACTTAATACTAGCTTTAATTTCTTTTGTTAGCCATGGTTGGATCACTTTTCCTTTTGGGTTTTTATGACCTAAAGGAATATATGTTTGTTGCAAATTATGCATTATTTCCTTGAATGTTAGCCATTGTATGTCCACCTTCATACCTTTTAGTGTAGTCTCCCAATCTACCATGGCCAACTTGTCCCTCATACCCTTGTAGTTTCCTCTGTTTAGATTGAAGACCTTAGTTTCAGATTGGACTACATCACTCTCAAACGTAATGTAAAATTCAATCATATATTGGCTCAGAAAATCAAGATGTAGGTGGGAGTTGTCTATAGGCCTCCAAACAGTAGTGGTAATGTAGGGGATGGCATCAAACAGGAAATTAGAGATGCATGTAACAAGGGTACTACAGTAATCATGGGTGACTTTAATCTACATATAGACTGGCCAAACCAAATTAGCAATAATACTGTGGAGGATGAATTCCTGGAGTGTGTACGAGATGTTTTTTTAGACCAGTACGTTGAGGAGCCAACCAGGGAACAGGCTATCCTAGATTGGGTATTGTGCAATGAGAAGGGGTTAATTAATAATCTTGTTGTGCGGGGTCCTTTCGGGAAGAGTGACCATAACATGATAGAATTCTTCATTAAGATGGAAAGTGAAGAAGTCCAATCCGAAACTAGGGTCCTAAATCTAAACAAAAGAAACTACGAAGGTATGAGGAGTGAGTTGGCTATGATAGATTGGGGAGCTTCATTAAAAGGCATGATGGTGGATAGGCAATGGCTAACATTTAAGGAACTAATGCATGAATTGCAACAGTTATACATTCCTTTCTGGCTGCAAAAACACAAAAGGAAAAGCGGCCCAACCATGGCTAACAAAAGAAATTAAGGATAGTATTAGATCCAAAGAGGAGTCATATAAAGTTGCCAGAAAAAGTAGCAAGTCTGAGCATTGGGAGCAGTTTAGAGTTCGGCAAAAAAGGACCAAGAGATTGATTAAGAGGGGAAAAATAGAGTATGAGAGTAAACTTGCAAGAAACATAAAAGCGGATTGTAAAAGCTTCTACAAGTATGTAAAAAGAAAAAGATTAGTGAAGACAAATGTAGGTCCCTTACAGTCAGAAATGGGAGAATTTATACTGGGGAACAAGGAAATGGCAGAGCAATTAAACAAATACTTTGGTTCTGTCTTCACGGAAGAGGACACAAATAATTTCCCAGAAATGCGAGGGAACCAAGGGTATAGTGAGGAGGAATTAAAGGAAATTAGTATTAGTAAAAAAATAGTGCTGGAGAAATTAATGGGACTGAAAGCCGATAAATCCCCAGGGCCTGATAATCTGCATCCCAGAGTACTAAAAGAGGTAGCCATCAAAATAGTGGATGCATTGGCTGTCACCTTCCAAAATTCTATAGATTATGGAACAGTTCCTGCAGTTTGGAGGGTGGCAAATGTAACCCCACTATTTAAAAAAGGAGGGAGAGAGAAAACAGGGAACTACAGACCGGTTAGCCTAACATCAGTAGTAGGGAAAATGCTAGAGTCTATTATAAAGGATGTGATAACAGGACACTTAGAAAATATCAACGGGATTATACAAAGTCAACGTGGATTTATGAAAGGGAAATCGTGTTTGACAAACCTACTGGAGTTTTTTGAGGATGTAACTGGTAGAATAGATAAGGGAGAACCAGTGGATGTGGTGTATTTGGATTTTCAGAAGGCCTTTGATAAAGTTCCACATAAGAGGTTAGTGTGCAAAATTAAAGCACATGGGATTGGGGGTAATATACTGTCATAGATTGAAAATTGGTTAACAGACAGGAAACAGAGAGTAGGAATAAATGGATCTTTTTCGGGGTGGCAGGCGGTGACTAGTGGGGTACCGCAGGGCTCAGTGCTTGGGCCCCAGCTATTCACAATATATATCAATGATTTGGATGAGGGAACCAAATGTAATATTTCCAAGTTTGCTGACGACACGAAACTAGGTGGGATTGTGAGTTGTGAGGAGGATGCAAAGAGGCTTCAAGGCGATTTAGACAAGTTGAGTGAGTGGCAAAATACATGGCAGATGCAGTATAACGTGGATAAATGTGAAGTTATCCACTTCGGTAGGAAAAACAGAAAGGCAGAGTATTATTTAAATGGTGATAGATTGGGAAATGTTGATGTACAGAGGGACCTGGGTGTCCTTGTACACCAGTCACTGAAAGCAAACATGCAGGTGCAGCAAGCAGTTAGGAAGGCAAATGGTATGTTGGCCTTCATTGCAAGAGGATTTGAGTACAGGAGCAAGGATGTCTTACTACAGTTATGATGCGGAGATGCCGGTGTTGGACTGGGGTGGACAAAATTGAGAGGTCGCACAACACCAGGTTATAGTCCAACAGTTTTATTTGAAATCACAAGCTTTCGGAACTATCGCTCCTTCCTCAGGTGAAGTAAATTGGATACAGAATCGTCAGAGCATATATAGATGGAAAAAAAAGCATGTGTACTTTACAATTGCAGACCAATAAATTAAATCATCCTGACTATCTGCCGAGGTGTGATAAAGTTAATTAAGTCAGCCAGGAAGGTACCACATCAAAAGACATAGCAAGATACAACTGAGACAATGAGGTGAAGTCGCAGGGGTTCTAACGTGTCAAAAGCTGCCGTATGTATGTAAAACGAAAAGCTTTAAAAAAAAATTTACTTTTTTACTGGGAAAATTTTTACTTTTTTACTGGGAATCACATCTGTGAACAAGCTAACGACGACTCGAGTCCGGATCACGTCATGTATCGTGACATAAACCCAAGATCCCGATTGAGACCGTCTTCATGAGTGCAGAACTTGGCTATCAGTTTCTGCTCGATGATTTTGCGTTGTCGTGTGTTTCTAAGGTTGCCTTGGAGAACGCTTACCCGCAGATCCGAGGCTGAATGTCCTTGACTGCTGAAGTGTTCCCCGACTGGGAGGGAACAATCCTGCCTGGCGATTGTTGCGCGGTGCTCGTTCATACGTTGTCTCAGTGTCTGCATGGTCTCGCCGATGTACCATGCCGCGGTGCATTCTTTCCTGCAACGTATGAGGTAGACAACGTTGGCCGAGTCACATGAGTATGTACCATGTACCTGGTGGGTAGTGTCCTCACGTGTGATGGTGGTATCTGTGTTGATGATCTGGCATGTCTTGCAGAGTTTGCCATGGCAGGGTTGTGTGGTGTCGTGGTCGCTGTTATCCTGAAAGCTGGGTAATTTGCTGCGAACGATGGTACTTCTGAGGTTAGGCGGCTGTTTGAAGGCAAGTAGTGGAGGCGTGGGGATGGCCTTAGCGAGGTGTTTGTCGTCATCGATGACATGTTGAAGGCTGCGAAGAACATGTCGTAGTTTCTCCGCTCCGGGGAAGTACTGGACGACGTAGGGTACCCTGTTGGTTGTGTCCCGTGTTTGCCTTCTGAGGAGGTCTATGCGATTTTTCGCTGTGGCCCGTCGGAACTGTCGATCGATGAGTCGAGCGTCATATCCCGTTCTTACGAGGGCGTTTTTCAGCGTCCGTAGGTGTCCATCGCGTTCCTCCTCGTCTGAGCAGATCCTGTGTATTCGCAGGGCTTGTCCATAGGGGATGGCTTCTTTAACATGGTTAGGGTGGAAGCTGGAGAAGTGGAGCATCGTGAGGTTGTCCGTGGGCTTGCGGTAGAGTGAAGTGCTGAGGTGTCCGTCTTTGATGGAGATTCGTGTGTCCAGGAATGAGACCGATTCTGAGGAGTAGTCCATGGTGAGTTTGATGGTGGGATGGAACTTGTTTATGTTATCGTGTAGTCTTTTCAGTGATCCTTCGCCATGGGTCCAAAGGAAGAAAATGTCGTCGATGTATCTGGTGTACAGCGTTGGCTGGAGGTCCTGTGCAGCGAAGAAGTCTTGCTCGAACTTGTGCATGAAGATGTTGGCGTATTGGGGTGCGAATTTGGTCCCCATGGCTGTTCCGTGTGTTTGGGTAAAAAAATGGTTGTCGAAGGTGAAGACATTGTGGTCAAGGATGAAGCGGATGAGTTGTAGGATGGCGTCTGGAGATTGGCTGTTGTTGATGTTGAGTACTGAGGCTGTTGCAGCGATGCCGTCATCGTGGGGGATACTGGTGTAGAGTGCCGATACGTCCATCGTGGCAAGGAGTGTTCCTGGTTCAACTGGTCCGTGGGTGCTGAGTTTCTGTAAGAAGTCTGTAGTGTCGCGACAGAAGCTGGGGGTTCCCTGTACGATGGGTTTCAGAATGCCCTCGACGTATCCAGAGAGGTTCTCACACAGGGTTCCATTGCCTGATACGATAGGACGTCCGGGTGTGTTGGCTTTGTGTATCTTTGGGAGGCAGTAGAAGTCTCCCACGCTGGGAGTACGTGGGATGAGAGCGCGTAGGATGTTTTGAAGGTCTGGATCGAAGGTCTTGATCAGTCTATTGAGTTGGCGGGTGTGTTCTTTGGTCGGATCTGCGGGTAGCTGTCTGTAGTGTTCCTGGTTGTCCAGTTGTCGGTATGCTTCTTTACAATAGTCCGTTCTGTTCTGTATGACGATGGCTCCTCCTTTGTCCGCTGGTTTGATGACAATGTTGCGGTTGGTCTTGAGAGCGTGGATGGCGTTGCGTTGTGCTCGGGTGACATTCTGGACTGTCTTGTGAGTGCGGCTGATGAATCTGGCGTTGATGCATTTCCTGACAGCTTGAGCATACATGTCAAGCTTGGGGCAGCGACCCTCCGGAGGGGTCCAGTTTGACTCTTTTTTCTTCGGTTGCTGCACTGCGAGTCCCTCTGTCTGCTGTTCTGGATCATTGATTGTCTCATTGGGTTTGTTGCTGACATCTTGGGATTTGTGGAAGTATTCCCGGAGCCTCATTCTCCTGATGAATTCCTCCGTGTCTGCCGCGAGACCGATGGGGTCCATTTTGGTGGTTGGGCAGAACTTGAGCCCTAGGGCGAGAACTTCGATTTCGTCTGGTTGAAGGGTATGGTCGGACAAGTTGACGATGGACTTCCCTGTGGTTGCAGCCGTGGTACCGGGGGAGGCTTGGTTGCTGCTGGTGGTGATGCCGAGTTTCTCAAGCTTCCTGTTCTTGATGCGCATGTAGGCAGCGTAGTTCCGTTGCCTCGTCTGTTTGGTGGTGTCTCGTAACTGGTCTGCTGTGTCCTGAGCACAGGCTGAGAGCATGGACTCTATCTTGGTTTCGAGGTTGTGGCGTTTGCTGTAGAGCTGGTGTACGAGATGGTTGAGGAGTGTGCGAGAGGTACGACGGCAGAGTCTCTCAGCGTAGTCTGTGTTGTATGTCGACTTGAGTGGGTTCGTGATCTGTAGTCCTTTCGGGATCTTGTCTGCTTTCTTGCATCTCTGTAGATACTTGATGTCGGTGTCGATATGCGCGATCTTCTTGGCGATTCTCTCCACTTTGAGCACCCACGGACCAGTTGAACCAGGAACACTCCTTGCCACGATGGACGTATCGGCACTCTACACCAGTATCCCCCACGATGACGGCATCGCTGCAACAGCCTCAGTACTCAACATCAACAACAGCCAATCTCCAGACGCCATCCTACAACTCATCCGCTTCATCCTTGACCACAATGTCTTCACCTTCGACAACCATTTTTTTACCCAAACACACGGAACAGCCATGGGGACCAAATTCGCACCCCAATACACCAACATCTTCATGCACAAGTTCGAGCAAGACTTCTTCGCTGCACAGGACCTCCAGCCAACGCTGTACACCAGATACATCGACGACATTTTCTTCCTTTGGACCCATGGCGAAGGATCACTGAAAAGACTACACGATAACATAAACAAGTTCCATCCCACCATCAAACTCACCATGGACTACTCCTCAGAATCGGTCTCATTCCTGGACACACGAATCTCCATCAAAGACGGACACCTCAGCACTTCACTCTACCGCAAGCCCACGGACAACCTCACGATGCTCCACTTCTCCAGCTTCCACCCTAACCATGTTAAAGAAGCCATCCCCTATGGACAAGCCCTGCGAATACACAGGATCTGCTCAGACGAGGAGGAACGCGATGGACACCTACGGACGCTGAAAAACGCCCTCGTAAGAACGGGATATGACGCTCGACTCATCGATCGACAGTTCCGACGGGCCACAGCGAAAAATCGCATAGACCTCCTCAGAAGGCAAACACGGGACACAACCAACAGGGTACCCTACGTCGTCCAGTACTTCCCCGGAGCGGAGAAACTACGACATGTTCTTCGCAGCCTTCAACATGTCATCGATGACGACAAACACCTCGCTAAGGCCATCCCCACGCCTCCACTACTTGCCTTCAAACAGCCGCCTAACCTCAGAAGTACCATCGTTCGCAGCAAATTACCCAGCTTTCAGGATAACAGCGACCACGACACCACACAACCCTGCCATGGCAAACTCTGCAAGACATGCCAGATCATCAACACAGATACCACCATCACACGTGAGGACACTACCCACCAGGTACATGGTACATACTCATGTGACTCGGCCAACGTTGTCTACCTCATACGTTGCAGGAAAGAATGCACCGCGGCATGGTACATCGGCGAGACCATGCAGACACTGAGACAACGTATGAACGAGCACCGCGCAACAATCGCCAGGCAGGATTGTTCCCTCCCAGTCGGGGAACACTTCAGCAGTCAAGGACATTCAGCCTCGGATCTGCGGGTAAGCGTTCTCCAAGGCAACCTTAGAAACACACGACAACGCAAAATCATCGAGCAGAAACTGATAGCCAAGTTCTGCACTCATGAAGACGGTCTCAATCGGGATCTTGGGTTTATGTCACGATACATGACGTGATCCGGACTCGAGTCGTCGTTAGCTTGTTCACAGATGTGATTCCCAGTAAAAAAGTAAAAATTTTCCCAGTAAAAAAGTAAATTTTTTTTTAAAGCTTTTCGTTTTACATACATACGGCAGCTTTTGACACGTTAGAACCCCTGCGACTTCACCTCATTGTCTCAGTTGTATCTTGCTATGTCTTTTGATGTGGTACCTTCCTGGCTGACTTAATTAACTTTATCACACCTCGGCAGATAGTCAGGATGATTTAATTTATTGGTCTGCAATTGTAAAGTACACATGCTTTTTTTTTCCATCTATATATGCTCTGACGATTCTGTATCCAATTTACTTCACCTGAGGAAGGAGCGATAGTTCCGAAAGCTTGTGATTTCAAATAAAACTGTTGGACTATAACCTGGTGTTGTGCGACCTCTCAATTTTTACTACAGTTATACAGGGCCTTGGTGAGACCACACCTGGAGTACTGTGTGCAGTTTTGGTCTCCTTACCTAAGAAAGGATATACTTGCCATAGAGGGAGTGCAGCGAAGGTTCACCAGACTGATTCCTGGGATGGCAGGACTGTCGTATGAGGAGAGATTGGGTCGATTAGGCCTGTATTCACTAGAGTTTAGAAGAATGAGAGGGGATCTCATTCAAATGTATAAAATTCTGACAGGGCTAGACAGACTGGATGCAGGGAGGATAGTTTCCCCTGGCTGGGGGGTCTAGAACGAGAGGTCACAGTCTCAGGATACGGGGATAGGACATTTAGGACTGAGATGAGGAGAAATTTCCACTCAGAGGGTGGTGAACCTGTGGAATTCTCTACCACAGAAGGCTGTGGAGGCCAAGTCACTGAATATATTTAAGAAGGAGATAGATAGATTTCTAGACACAAAAGGCATCAAGGGGTATGGGGAGAGAGCAGGAATATGGTATTGAGATAGAGGGTCAGCAATGATCATATTGAATGGTGGAGCAGGCTCGAAGGGCCAAATGGCCTCCTGCTCCTATTTTTCTATGTTTCTATGTACAGTTACACAGTGAGTGACCCTTACCCTGAATAAACAGTGACTCTGTACAGTTACAGTGAGTGACCCTTACCCTGAATAAACAGTGACTCTGTACAGTTACAGTGAGTGACCCTTACCCTGAATAAACAGTGACTCTGTACAGTTACAGTGAGTGACCCTTACCCTGAATAAACAGTCGCTCTGTACAGTTACAGTGAGTGACCCTTACCCTGAATAAACAGTGACTCTGTACAGTTACACAGTGAGTGACCCTTACCCTGAATAAACTGTGACTCTGTACAGTTACACAGGGAGTGACAAATTTAAAAAAATTATTCTCAGGATGTGGGTGTCGCTGGCAAGGCCAGCATTTATTGCCCATCTCTAATTGCCCTTGAGAAGGTGGTGGTGAGCTGCCTTCTTGAACCGCTGCAGTCCGTGTGGTGAAGGTGCTCCCACAGTGCTGTTAGGGAGGGAGTTCCAGGATTTTGATCCAGCGATGATGAAGGAACAACGATAAATTTCCAAGTCCGGATGGTGTGTGACTTGGAGGGGAACTTGGAGGTGGTGGTGTTCCCATGCGCCTGCTGCCCTTGTCCTTCTATTGATAGAGGTCGCAGGTTTGGGAGGTGCTGCCGAAGAAGCCTTGGTGAGTTGCTGCAGTAACTCTTGTAGATGGTCCACACTGCAGCCACTCTCATTACCATTCGGTTGGTGGGCTGCAGACTCGAGTCCAGTGCAGGTAGTTTGTGTTGGCAGAGTAGGTGTAGGTACTAACTGGCACAATTTATGGCAATTGCTCCCCGACCTGTGACCTCCCCCGTCCCAAACCTTGCGGACTGAGCACAAAGGCGGTGTCTCATTCCCACTTTCTACTGTGCACAGTTTTGATATTGACAGGACTGATGTCAGGGAGGGTAATGAGAAACATTATGGCTGTAGAGCCTCCTCTAACCACACTGTGAGGTGTAAGGGGGCGTGTCTCAGACGGTGCTGGTGCGAGGTTAGGCCTTCGTTGCCTAATGCCATTGCTTGTTCTGGTCTCCGGCCAGCCTTTTTGCAATAAGCACCTGTGAGTGGTTCGACCCACTCGCCCTTACGGTTCTAACACTGGACTTAGGTGCAGGGAGCAGTAATGCAGAGAAAAACTCAAATAGACTCGGTTGAATAGTACGAAATGGAAATCTTTATTGCATGGCGTCTAAAATCATGAAATACATGTCATAGGCGCAAATCAACGATAGTACAAGTATACATACATTCATAAAGCTTGGTCTGTGGAAATGGAGAACACACGGCACATCGTAGAAAGGGGAACACATTGGGCCGAAAATTGATCCCGGGACGCGAGAGTACGCACTGCGTACTCTCGCGTATTCCCACTCCAATTGCCGGTTTTCTGCATGCCCTGCGCATGCGCTGAAAACCGGCAATTGCTCTTCTGAAAAGGGGGCGGGTCCTTGGTGCATCGCGTGCGCGCTACAGGCTGCGCGCACGCTGTGCACTTCATGCTTTGGACGCGCAGGTAAGTACTGAAGATTTTGGAATTTAAGGTCCTGAATTTAAACAAGGGGAATTATGATGCCATTAGACGGGAACTGAGTAGGTCTGATTGGACAACGTTCCTGGGAGGACTGGAGGTAGATAAACAATGGCAAGCATTTAAAGATAGAATGACAAAATTGCAAAAATTGTTTATACCAATCTGGCATAAAAGGAAATCTAAAAAGGTGACTCAACCGTGGATAACAGGGGAAATTAGAGACAGCATAAAATCCAAAGATAGGGCGTATAAAATAGCCAAAAAACGCGCCAGAGCGGAAGATTGGGAACAGTTTAAGATAGAGCAAAGGAGGGCAAAGGGCTTAATCAAGAAGGGCAAAATAGCTTACGAAAGCAAGCTGGCGGAAAATATAAAAACTAACTCCAAAAGCTTTTATAAGTATATCAAGAGGAAAAGACTGGTGAAAACCAAAGTTGGTCCATTGCAGTCAGATACGGGGGAATATATAATGGGAAATAAGGAAATGGCAGACCAACTAAATGCATACTTTGGGTCAGTCTTTACGAAGGAAGACACAAAAAACCTCCCTGGGATATCGGGAAAAATAGGGACATTGGCAAAGGAGGAACTGACGCAAATCAATATCTCTAAGGATATGGTGTTAAGGAAGCTAAAGGGATTGAAGGCGGACAAATCCCCAGGGCCTGATAACATGCATCCTAGGGTACTGAGGGAGGTGGCCCTAGAGATAGCGGATGCACTAAGCATGATTTTTCAGAATTCATTAGACTCGGGAACAGTGCCCATGGATTGGAGGGTAGCTAACGTTACCCCACTATTCAAAAAGGGGGGTAGGGAAAAAGCAGGTAATTACAGACCTGTAAGCCTTACATCAGTTGTGGGCAAAATGCTGGAGTCCATCATTAAGGATGAAATAGCCGAGCACTTAGCAAATGGGGACAGGATAGGACAGAGTCAACATGGATTTACAAAGGGTAAATCGTGCTTGACTAATCTATTGGAATTTTTTGAGGGAGTAACTGGTAAAATAGATGGGGGAGAGCCAGTAGATGTGGTGTACCTGGACTTCCAAAAGGCCTTCGATAAGGTCCCACATAAAAGATTAGCATGGAAAATTGAAGCTCATGGGATAAAGGGGAAAGTATTGACGTGGATAGAGAACTGGCTGTCAGATAGAAAACAGAGAGTTGGAATAAACGGCTCATTTTCTGAATGGCAGGCAGTAACAAGTGGGGTACCACAGGGATCTGTCCTGGGTCCCCAGCTGTTCACAATTTATATTAATGACCTGGATCAGGGAGTCGAATGCAGCATTTCCAAATTTGCAGACGACACTAAACTAGGAGGGGGGGTGGGCTCAGAGGAGGAGACCAGGAAGCTCCAGAGCGATTTGGACAGACTGGGTGATTGGGCGGATAAATGGCAGATGCACTATAATGTGGACAAGTGCGAAGTTATCCACCTTGGGTGCAGGAACGGGAGGGCAAATTATTATTTAAATGGCAATAAATTGGGAGAGGGGGAAGTACAGAGAGACCTGGGTGTTCTTGTACACCAGTCACTGAAGGCGAGCATGCAGGTGCAACAGGCGGTCAAGAAGGCAAACGGTATGCTGGCCTTCATAGCAAAAGGGTTGGAATACAGGAACAGGGATACCTTGCTGCAGCTGTACAGGGCACTGGTGAGACCACACCTCGAGTACTGTGTACAGTTTTGGTCGCCTCATCTGAGGAAAGATGTTCTTGCCATGGAGGGGGTGCAGCGGCGATTCACCAGGCTGATACCAGGAATGGCGGGATTGACCTATGAGGAGAGACTATGTAGTTTAGGGATGTACACACTGGAGTTTAGAAGATTGAGAGGGGACCTCATAGAAGTGTATAAAATTCTGACAGGTCTAGACAGATTAGATGCAGAAGGAATGTTTCCCTTGGCGGGTGAGAACAGAACTAGAGGACATAATTTAAGGATAAGGGCTAAACCATTTAGGACAGAAATGAGGGGGAATTTCTTCACTCAGAGAGTGGTGAACCTGTGGAACTCATTGCCACAGAGGGCAGTGTACGCCAGCTCATTAAATATATTTAAGAGGGAATTAGATATATTTCTACAGGCAAAAGGGGTTAAGGGTTACGGAGAGAAGGCGGGGACGGGATACTGAATTGAAGGATCAGCCATGATCTCATTAAATGGCGGAGCAGGCTCGAAGGGCCGGATGGCCTACTCCTGCTCCTATCTTCTATGTATCTATGTATCTATGAAATGTAAAAAGGAGGAGTAAGACCCACTTTTAAGAAGGTAAGTAGTGAATTAAGTATTTTTTTGAATTTTTTTTACAGGTATATCTTTTTTAGAGATTTTAAAGACAGGTAAGTTTATTTTTATAACTTTTTAAAAGATTTTAAATTTTTTCAAAAATTTAATTTTTTATTTAAAATGGTTAATTTAATTAACTATACTTATTTTATTAATGTGATGGGTTTTTTTTTTAATTTAATTGAGGTTTAGCTGTTATTTTGGGGGGGTGTAAGATTCATAGATTTCACAGCAGGTCTGTGAAACTTATGAATGGAAGATGGTGTGCTGCCATTGGCTCTAACTGAGTCACGTGATCCCACAGCTCGCACGAATTCACTACGCCGGTGGGATACGCAAGCACTGCCCAGCTGATGTCTAGAACATCAAGTTTGTGCGAGCTGGATCTGAAAAAGCCAACGCGGAGTGAGAGATCGCGGGGAAGCCTTACCCCCGCGGGAACAGAGCGAGATCAATTTCTGGGCCATTATATCTTAACCTTATTAAAACAGCCCCCCTTAATAATACCTAAACTACGTCTAGATTTGTAGGATCGGAAATCATGCTCACCACTCGTTTAATTTCGGAGATTTTAAAGTGAGGCACTCGGCTCGTTTCGCTGCAGCGCCTGACTATCATGTGTTTGGAAGGGTCTCTGCACCCCACTTGTTTACTTTCGCTGCTGCGAAAAGCAGGCCAGACTCCCTGTTGTCATGAAGAACTCGACGGACCTCGGACACAGTTCAAAGAAGAGTCTTCCTGTGCTCGATACAGGTTGTCGGTAGACTTCAAAGAAAAGTTCTTTATTTATATTTTCGGGCGCGGTCGGGGTTTACTGACCGTGGCAGCACGTGGATTCTTCTCCTCTTCTTCGCGTCTCGTCTCGTCTCTTCGGGCCTTCGGGTCCAGACACCGTTTACCGACACTCGGGATGGTGTACCCTGTTACTTGCCCTTGTCGGGGCGGCTCGTTCCGATTGAGCTCCACCCAACACTCGAATAACCGACCAGTACGGCTAAGAGTCAAGAGTCAACAAAGTCCAGAGAGAAAATCAAGAGCCCACAAGTCAAAACGAGTTCATGAAGAGGCAAGCGAATAAGAGCATAAACCCTCAGCAGTCAGCAGCGAGATAAGAGAGCGATGGACATTTGTTCTCTATAGTTATAGTGATGTGTCTTCCTTATCTCCCGCTCAAATCTTAATGTTTGTCCTTTGTGTAATATTGGCGCACAAAACTCCCAGCATGGGGCGGTTGTCTTCTTTAACGGGTTTCGGTAGCACCTGAAACTGGCCAACTATCCGTTAATGTTTTCCCCATTGTTGGACCAGCCAGGAGGTGTATGAATCGTCTCCCTGACTGGTTTTGGGGGCCCCCGAATACTGACTTAATCACCCGTCAATGTCTCTCTCATTGTAGAGCCGGGGGGGTATTTGTGTTTGATGTGTCTGGATGGGCCTTTGATTGCCCAGTACAATGATCCTTTTTGTGCATAGGAAAACGATTCCAGCACTTATATCTTTGCTATTGTTCCAAATGCAAACGGGTTGCATCCTGTCTTTATCAGTGTTTACCGAGTATGATCCAATCTTATACTAAATGTATATTCGACGCCATTTTATCTGCCCACTGTGTCTCTGGAAGCTTCTGCCACGATGCGCGGTGGCCATTTTACAGGCTTCTGTGTCCTTTATTATCAGGACAGCATTTCGTTTAATAAAACTGATCAAACGAATCTGCTTCTCTTATGTTATTTCGAATCGCGATAATTGCGAAACTTTACAGAGGCACTGACCGTACAGAGCCAGCGGGAGCAGCGCTCACCCCGGACCTCTGCTGTCAGCTGATCAGGGGTGAAAGGGGAGCTCTCCCGGAGATGGACAGTGGTTAGGGAAATCAGCCTGGGTTCCTGCTGCTCGTCACTGGCTGGTGATCCGCCTGGTCAGGTATCTGTGGATCTAAACTGAGAATAGCATCAGACTCTGGTGTGTCGCACCTCGAATGGTGCAAACATACAGTCAGCAGTCGCGCCTAGATTTTATTACTGGAATTATATTAACACCTTCAGGAACTGTACCCCAGTGAGAGTCAGCACCTTCAGGAACTGTACCCCAGGGAGAGTCAGCACCTCAGGAACTGTACCCCAGTGAGAGTCAGCACCTTCACGGAACTGTACCCCAGTGAGGGTCAGCACCTTCAGGAACTGTACCCCAGTAAGAGTCAGCACCTTCAGGAACTGTACCCCAGTGAGAGTCAGCACCTTCAGGAACTGTACCCCAGTGAGAGTCGGCACCTTCAGGAACTGTACCCCAGTAAGAGTCAGCATCTTTGGGGAGAGGGATCTGTACATCGGCACCTTCACGACCAGGAGTGGAGCAAATTGATAGAGAAAAATACCATGTTTACCAGTTTTGAGCTGATACTTGTGCTGGCTGAAGTGGGGTGTCCTGTGATGCTGCAGTGTGTCCTGGTGTCCACTAGATGGTGGTGGTGCTCCATGTTCAGCAGCCCTGCTTTGCTTAAAAACCCTTCGCCCAGTTACTGCTTGGGGCTGATCTGCTGGTCAGAGGGAACCTGAATCGCTGATTATTTGCATCGATTTAACGCTGTGACTCTGTCTCCCTCTCCCTGTGTCTCTCCCTCCTGCTCTTTCAATCCATCGCCTGCTTTTAAAGCATCGTCACCTGTAGAATCATTCCAATTCATTCCTCAAAGGGCTAACGTCAATCACACCATATGCGAGTACAGTGAGAGCAGGTGCTGAACCCACTCTCGAAACATTGCCCGATGTTTTGTCAGGTGTACCCAGCTCAGGTACATAGAGGTAGATTCTCACCCTCGAGGCCTGGGTGATAGTGTGACAGTGATTATGGACACTGCCCAATATTCATTCACTGAAATTAATACAGTTCAGAAATTACAGAAAGAGTGGGACAAGATGTGTAAGTGGGAAGAACAATGGGAGATGGAACTAAATGCAGAAGGATAAAAACCACACGACCTCCATCAACAGTGCTGAATTAGCGAAAGGTGAAGTTAAAAGCAACCTGGGAATATTATTGACCCAAAACACAATACGTTCAACCATTGCAGGGCACTGATCGAGAGAACCAACAGGCTGCTGATCTCCAATCAACACAGTGGAATACAAGTCAGAGGAGCTAATGATAAAACTGTACAGGGCTCTGGTCAGCCCCACCTTGAGAACTGTGTCCAGTTCTGCTGCGACCCAGTGAGTCAGCACCTTCAGGAACTGACCCCAGTGAGAGTCAGCACCTTCAGGAACTGTACCCCAGTGAGAGTCAGCACCTTTAGGAACTGTACCCCAGTGAGAGTCAGCACCTTCAGGAACTGTACCCCAGTGAGAGTCAGCGCCTTCAGGAACTGTACCCCAGTGAGAGTCAGCACTCTGGGAACTGTACCCCAGTAAGAGTCAGCACCTTCAGGAACTGACCCCAGTGAGAGTCAGCACCTTCAGGAACTGACCCCAGTGAGAGTCAGCACCTTCAGGAGAGGGGCGTGAAAATAGAATAAAGGAAATAATTGTTAGTGTGTTGTGGATTGGCAGAGTGATACTTGGGGAGACAGTGCTCTGACTGTTGGAGGAGTGGAGATGGTTTCGAGAGACGGGAAGGGAACAGATTATCTTCCTTTTGCCTGGACCTCAGATGCTGGATGGGAGTCAGACTGCTGTCTGGGGCTTGAGAGAAGAGGAAGGATTGGGGATGAATTGCTCCTGGCCCGCTCCGGTCAACTATCCAGGGCCCAGGGTAGGGGGATTCAGGAGAGATGGTTCTGTGGCATGTAGCGTGTTGGACGAGTGACAGGAGAGGTTCAATGAGAGGAAAGGCGGGAGGTTCTGAGAGACTCAATCTGCTGGATTCCAATTGTTGGACGCAAGCACCAGAGATCCCAGTGTGCGAAGCCTTGGTAACAAATGTTAAAGCCAACAAATGCTAGAGAAATTTGAACAATCTGTTTCCTTATAAAGAGATGATCCATTCTGGGCACTGCACCGCTCTCTGCATTCTGTCCTTTGAAATACCGCATCTGAGCTTCAATTGAACCCACTGATGGGCGAGACGTCACCGCTCTCTGCTGTTTCAAGGGTCGCATGTGCAACGAGTTTCGCAATTGCGATTCTCAGTCTGCATAAATCCATAATACAAAGTGAACAATGATTCTCAATCACTGAGATTACAGCAAGTGAACCGAAGGCCAAAAAAATCTTTGACTGGGAATCCAGTCCAGCAGAGGAC
This sequence comes from Squalus acanthias, assembly GCA_030390025.1. Lineage (NCBI taxonomy): Eukaryota > Metazoa > Chordata > Chondrichthyes > Squaliformes > Squalidae > Squalus > Squalus acanthias. The sequence continues at coordinate 1,599,433 of CM059448.1, forward strand.
ACTATTCTACCCTTAGGGACAGTGTAGAGGGAGCTTTACTCTGTATCCAACCCATGCTGTACCTGTCCTGGGAGTGTTTGATGGGACAGTGTAGAGGGAGCTTTACTCTGTATCTAACCCGTGCTGTACCTGCCCTGGGAGTGTTTGATGGGACAGTGTAGAGGGAGCTTTACTCTGTATCTAACCTGTGCTGTACCTGCCTTGGGAGTGTTTGATGGGGCAGTGTAGAGGGAGCTTTACTCTGTATCTAACCCGTGCTGTACCTGCCCTGGGAGTGTTTGATGGGGCAGTGTAGAGGGAGCTTTACTCTGTATCTAACCCGTGCGGTACCTGCCCTGGGAGTGTTTGATGGGGCAGTGTAGAGGGAGCTTTACTCTGTATCTAACCCGTGCTGTACCTGCCCTGGGAGTGATTGATGGGACAGTGTAGAGGGAGCTTTACTCTGTATCTAACCCGTGCTGTACCTGCCCTGGGAGTGTTTGATGGGACAGTGTAGAGGGAGCTTTACTCTGTATCTAACCCGTGCTGTACCTGCCCTGGGAGTGTTTGATGGGACAGTGTAGAGGGAGCTTTACTCTGTATCTAACCTGTGCTGTACCTGCCTTGGGAGTGTTTGATGGGGCAGTGTAGAGGGAGCTTTACTCTGTATCTAACCCGTGCTGTACCTGCCCTGGGAGTGTTTGATGGGGCAGTGTAGAGGGAGCTTTACTCTGTATCTAACCCGTGCTGTACCTGCCTTGGGAGTGTTTGATGGGGCAGTGTAGAGGGAGCTTTACTCTGTATCTAACCCGTGCTGTACCTGCCCTGGGAGTGTTTGATGGGGCAGTGTAGAGGGAGCTTTACTCTGTATCTAACCCGTGCTGTACCTGCCCTGGGAGTGTTCGATGGGACAGTGTAGAGGGAGCTTTACTCTGTATCTAACCCGTGCTGTACCTGCTCTGGGAGTGTTTGATGGGACAGTGTAGAGGGAGCTTTACTCTGTATCTAACCCGTGCTGTACCTGCCCTGGGAGTGTTTGATGGGACAGTGTAGAGGGAGCTTTACTCTGTGTCTAACCCGTGCTGTACCTGCCCTGGGAGTGTTTGATGGGACAGTGTAGAGGGAGCTTTACTCTGTATCTAACCTGTGCTGTACCTGCCTTGGGAGTGTTTGATGGGGCAGTGTAGAGGGAGCTTTACTCTGTATCTAACCCGTGCTGTACCTGCCCTGGGAGTGTTTGATGGGGCAGTGTAGAGGGAGCTTTACTCTGTATCTAACCCGTGCTGTACCTGCCTTGGGAGTGTTTGATGGGGCAGTGTAGAGGGAGCTTTACTCTGTATCTAACCCGTGCTGTACCTGCCCTGGGAGTGTTTGATGGGGCAGTGTAGAGGGAGCTTTACTCTGTATCTAACCCGTGCTGTACCTGCCCTGGGAGTGTTTGATGGGACAGTGTAGAGGGAGCTTTACTCTGTATCTAACCCGTGCTGTACCTGCTCTGGGAGTGTTTGATGGGACAGTGTAGAGGGAGCTTTACTCTGTATCTAACTCGTGCTGTACCTGCCCTGGGAGTGTTTGATGGGACAGTGTAGAGGGAGCTTTATCTGTATCTAACCTGTGTTGTACCTGCCCTGGGAGTGTTTGAGGGGACAGTGTAGAGGGAGCTTTCCTCTGTATCTAACCCGTGCTGTACCTGCACTGGGAGTGTTTGAGGGGACAGTGTAGAGGGAGCTTTACTCTGTATCTAACCCGTGCTGTACCTGCCCTGGGAGTGTTTGATGGGACAGTGTAGAGGGAGCTTTACTCTGTATCTAACCCGTGCTGTACCTGCCCTGGGAGTGTTTGATGGGACAGTGTAGAGGGAGCTTTACTCTGTATCTAACCTGTGCTGTACCTGCCTTGGGAGTGTTTGATGGGGCAGTGTAGAGGGAGCTTTACTCTGTATCTAACCCGTGCTGTACCTGCCCTGGGAGTGTTTGATGGGGCAGTGTAGAGGGAGCTTTACTCTGTATCTAACCCGTGCTGTACCTGCCCTGGGAGTGTTCGATGGGACAGTGTAGAGGGAGCTTTACTCTGTATCTAACCCGTGCTGTACCTGCTCTGGGAGTGTTTGATGGGACAGTGTAGAGGGAGCTTTACTCTGTATCTAACCCGTGCTGTACCTGCCCTGGGAGTGTTTGATGGGACAGTGTAGAGGGAGCTTTACTCTGTGTCTAACCCGTGCTGTACCTGCCCTGGGAGTGTTTGATGGGACAGTGTAGAGGGAGCTTTACTCTGTATCTAACCTGTGCTGTACCTGCCTTGGGAGTGTTTGATGGGGCAGTGTAGAGGGAGCTTTACTCTGTATCTAACCCGTGCTGTACCTGCCCTGGGAGTGTTTGATGGGGCAGTGTAGAGGGAGCTTTACTCTGTATCTAACCCGTGCTGTACCTGCCTTGGGAGTGTTTGATGGGGCAGTGTAGAGGGAGCTTTACTCTGTATCTAACCCGTGCTGTACCTGCCCTGGGAGTGTTTGATGGGGCAGTGTAGAGGGAGCTTTACTCTGTATCTAACCCGTGCTGTACCTGCCCTGGGAGTGTTTGATGGGACAGTGTAGAGGGAGCTTTACTCTGTATCTAACCCGTGCTGTACCTGCTCTGGGAGTGTTTGATGGGACAGTGTAGAGGGAGCTTTACTCTGTATCTAACTCGTGCTGTACCTGCCCTGGGAGTGTTTGATGGGACAGTGTAGAGGGAGCTTTATCTGTATCTAACCTGTGTTGTACCTGCCCTGGGAGTGTTTGAGGGGACAGTGTAGAGGGAGCTTTCCTCTGTATCTAACCCGTGCTGTACCTGCACTGGGAGTGTTTGAGGGGACAGTGTAGAGGGAGCTTTACTCTGTATCTAACCCGTGCTGTACCTGCCCTGGGAGTGTTTGATGGGACAGTGTAGAGGGAGCTTTACTCTGTATCTAACCCGTGCTGTACCTGCCCTGGGAGTGTTTGATGGGACAGTGTAGAGGGAGCTTTACTCTGTATCTAACCTGTGCTGTACCTGCCTTGGGAGTGTTTGATGGGGCAGTGTAGAGGGAGCTTTACTCTGTATCTAACCCGTGCTGTACCTGCCCTGGGAGTGTTTGATGGGGCAGTGTAGAGGGAGCTTTACTCTGTATCTAACCCGTGCTGTACCTGCCTTGGGAGTGTTTGATGGGGCAGTGTAGAGGGAGCTTTACTCTGTATCTAACCCGTGCTGTACCTGCCCTGGGAGTGTTTGATGGGGCAGTGTAGAGGGAGCTTTACTCTGTATCTAACCCCGTGCTGTACCTGCCCTGGGAGTGTTCGATGGGACAGTGTAGAGGGAGCTTTACTCTGTATCTAACCCGTGCTGTACCTGCTCTGGGAGTGTTTGATGGGACAGTGTAGAGGGAGCTTTACTCTGTATCTAACTCGTGCTGTACCTGCCCTGGGAGTGTTTGATGGGACAGTGTAGAGGGAGCTTTACTCTGTATCTAACCTGTGTTGTACCTGCCCTGGGAGTGTTTGAGGGGACAGTGTAGAGGGAGCTTTCCTCTGTATCTAACCCGTGCTGTACCTGCACTGGGAGTGTTTGAGGGGACAGTGTAGAGGGAGCTTTACTCTGTATCTAACCCGTGCTGTACCTGCCCTGGGAGTGTTTGATGGGACAGTGTAGAGGGAGCTTTACTCTGCATCTAACCCGTGCTGTGCCTGCCCTGGGAGTGTTTGATGGGACAGTGTAGAGGGAGCTTTACTCTGTATCTAACCCGTGCTGTACCTGCCCTGGGAGTGTTTGTTGGGACAGTGTAGAGGGAGCTTTACTCTGTATCTAACCTGTGCTGAACCTGCCCTGGGAGTGTTTGATGGGACAGTGTAGAGGGAGCTTTACTCTGTATCTACCCCGTGCTGTACCTGCCCTGGGAGTGTTTGATGGGACAGTGTAGAGGGAGCTTTCCTCTGTATCTAACCCGTGCTGCACCTGCCCTGGGAGTGTTTGATGGGGACAGTGTAGAGGGAGCTTTACTCTGTATCTAACCCGTGTTGCACCTGCCCTGGGAGTGTTTGATGGGACAGTGTAGAGGGAGCTTTACTCTGTATCTAACCCGTGCTGTACCTGCTCTGGGAGTGTTTGATGGGACAGTGTAGAGGGAGCTTTACTCTGTATCTAACCTGTGCTGTACCTGCCTTGGGAGTGTTTGATGGGGCAGTGTAGAGGGAGCTTTACTCTGTGTCTAACCCGTGCTGTCCCTGTCCTGGGAGTGTTTGTTGGGGACAGTGTAGAGGGATCTTTACTCTGTATCTAACCCGTGCTGTACCTGCCCTGGGAGTGTTTGATGGGGCAGTGTAGAGGGAGCTTTACTCTGATTCTAACCCGTGCTGTCCCTGCCCTGGGAGTGTTTGATGGGACAGTGTAGAGGGAGCTTTACTCTGTATCTAACCCGTGCTGTACCTGCCCTGGGAGTGTTTGATGGGGCAGTGTAGGCCCCAGTGCCCTTTACCCTCCCCCCCGCCCCCCCTCCCGTGCTCCAACACTCTGCTTGTGATCTTCCAGTTAGTGAGCTGGCTTCTGTGATAAGTAATGCTGACTGGTCTGTTTTATCGGAGCAGGCCGGCGAGTGGATGGTCAGCGGACTCAGTTGCCAAGGGTAACTGGCACCAACTCCTGATCTTATGACTCTGAGGAAGCCCAAATGGCACGAGATGTCTGGCTGTGTCAGAGTGACTCATCCCGACAGTCCCGGGCTCTGTGGGAATCTAATTGCCCAATTACAGGATGTACTGCTGGACTGCTCAGCTGCTGTCTGGGTTACACTGTCACAGTCATTGATGCCAGTCCCAACCAACAGCCATATGGGGATAGTCCAGAACAAGGTGGCATAACCTTAAAATTAGAGCCAGGCCGTTCAGGGGTGATGTCAGGAAGCATCTTCACCGTAGCAACAGGAGGCCATTCAGCCCCTTGAACCTGTTCTGTCATTCAATTAGATCATGACTGATCTGTATCTTAACTCCATCTACCCGCCTTGGTTCCGTAACCCTTAATACCCTGACCCAACAAAAATCTGTCAATCTCAGCTTTGAAAGCTTCAATTGACCCCCAGTCTCAACAGCTTTCTGGGGGAGAGAGTTACAGATTCCCACCACCCTTTGTGTGAAGAAGTGCTTCCTGACATCACCCCTGAATGGCCTGGCTCTAATTTTAAGGTTCTGCCCCCTTGTTCTGGACTCCCCCACCAGAGGAAATAGTTTCTCTCTATCGACCCGATCAACTCCTTTAATCATCTTAAACACCTCGATTAGATCACCCCTTAATCTTCTAAACTCAAACGTCGTGTCCACCCAGCACTGAGGGAGAATGAGGAGAAGCACCATTGCTGCCCCACCCTCTGACTTCCACCCGAGCCCCTCCTTCCGCACATTGCCATCCCACCTTGGGTCAACCCCCTGAATCCCTGGACAATAGACCCTAACTAAAGGGTAGGGAATTCAGTAGAAACTCCTTTACCCAGAGAGTGGTGAGAATGTGGAACTCGCTACCGCAGGGAGTGGTTGAAGTGAATAGTATAGATGCATTTAAGGGGAGGTTAGACAAGCACATGAGGGAGAAGGGAATAGAGGGTTATGCTGATAGAGTTAGATGAGGAAAGACGAGAGGAGACTCGAGTGGAGCATAAACGCCGGCATGGACTGGTTGGGCCGAATGGCCTGTTTCTGGGCCGTATATCCTATGTGATCCAGTGTAAATGGCAACCTTGTGTTATTAGAATCCATTGAAGCCTGTAGTCAGATTTCATTGAAGGAAAATGCTAATTCAAGCAGCCGACAGCTGTTGCCTCTCGATAGATTGCTGGATAACAGCTGGAGAAACGTTTTACCAATATTGTCCGAATGGTTGGAATGTTTTCACAGAATCTCACAGCACAGAAGGAGTCCACTTGGCCCATGGTGCCTGTGCCGGCTCTTTGAAAGAGCTCTCCAATTAATCTCACTCCCCCCTGCTCTTTCCCCATTGCTCTGCAATTGTTTCCCTTCAAGTATTTATCCAATTCTCTTTTGAAAGTTATTATTGAATCTGCTTCCACCGCCCTTTCAGGCAGCGCATTCCAGATCACAACAACTCGCTGCGTGAAAAAAATGTTTCCTCATCTCCCCTCTGGTTCTTTTGCCAATCAACTTGAATCTGTGTCCTCTGGTTACCGACCCTCCTGCCACTGGGAACAGTTTCTCCTTATTTATTCTATCAAAATTCCTCATGATTTTGAACAGCTCGATTAAATCTCCTCTTAACCTTTTCTGCTCTAAGGAGAACAACCCCAGCTTCTCCAGTCTCTCATCCCTGGTACCACTCTGGTAAATCTCCTCTGCACCCTCTCCAAGGCCTTGACATCCTTCCTAAAGTGCGGAGCCCAGAATTGGACACAATACTCCAGCTGGGGCCTCACCAGTGTTTTATACAGGTTTAGCACAACGTCCTTGCCTTTGTACTCTATGCCTCTATTTATAAAAATGAGAAGTCGCACAACACCAGGTTATAGTCCAACAGATTTATTTAAAATTACAAGCTTTCGGAGCTGTCGCTCCTTCTTCAGGTAGGGTAGCTGTGAGAGAATCTCCCAGAATTCACAATATAAACACAGAAAAAATGTATTCAAATCTTTCCCTACATCAAAGACACACTAAGAGCACAGCCAAGACAATGAGATGTGTCCCAGGGGGTCCAACGTGTCAAAACACCTGCTGGCTGCATATCCTCTCCATTTGTGTTTGGTTCTTGTGTTAGTTTCTTTTTAAAAACCTGGAAAGACCGGCCATGATGTCAAGTCACGTTCTGTATCGTGACATGAACCCGATATCGCGATTGAGGCCATCCTCATGAGTGCGGAACTTGGCTATCAGTTTCTGCTCTATGATTTTGCGCTGTCATGTATCCCGAAGGCCGCCTTGGAGAACGCTTACCCGCAGATCCGAGGCTGAATGCCCCTGACTGCTGAAGTGTTCCCCGACTGGGAGGCAACCGTCCTGCCTGGCGATTGTTGCGCGGTGTCCGTTCATACGTTGTCTCAGTGTCTGCATGGTCTCGCCGATGTACCATGCTCTGGGGCATCCTTTGCTGCAACGTATCAGGTAGACAACGTTGGCCGAGTCACATGAGTATGTACCATGTACCTGGTGGGTAGTGTCCTCACGTGTGATGATGGTATCTGTGTCCATGATCTGGCATGTCTTGCAGAGGTTGCCGTGGCAGGGTTGTGTGGTGTCGTGGTTGCTGTTCTCCTGAAAGATGGGTAATCTGCTGCGAACGATGGTACTTTTGAGGTTAGGCGGCTGCTTGAAGGCGAGTAGTGGAGGCGTGGGGATGGCCTTAGCAAGGTGTTCGTCGTCATCGATGACATGTTGAAGGCTGCGAAGAACATGGCGTAGTTTTTCCGCTCCGGGGAAGTACTGGACGACGTAGGGTACTCTGTTGGTTGTGTCCCGTGTTCGTCTTCTGAGGAGGTCTATGCGGTTTTTCGCTGTGGCCCGTCGGAACTGTCGATCGACGAGTCGAGCGTCATATCCCGTTCTTACGAGGGCGTCTTTCAGTGTCCGTAGGTGTCCATCGCGTTCCTCCTCGTCTGAGCAGATCCTGTGTATTCGCAGGGCTTGTCCATAGGGGATGGCTTCTTTAACGTGGTTAGGGTGGAAGCTGGAGAAGTGGAGCATCGTGAGGTTGTCCGTGGTGAGGCGTCCGTCTTTGATGGAGATTCGTGTGTCCAAGAATGAAACCGATTCTGAGGAGTAGTCCATGGTGAGTTTGATGGTGGGATGGAACCTGTTGATGCTATCGTGTAGTCCTTTCAGTGATCCTTCGCCGTGGGTCTAAAGGAAGAAGATGTCGTCGATGTATCTGGTGTACAGCGTTGGTTGGAGGTCCTGTGCAGCGAAGAAGTCTTGCTCGAACTTGTGCATGAAGATGTTGGCGTATTGGGGTGCGAATTTGGTCCCCATGACTGTTCCGTGTGTTTGGGTAAAAAAATGGTTGTCGAAGGTGAAGACATTGTGGTCAAGGATGAAGCGGATGAGTTGTAGGATGGCGTCCGGAGATTGGCTGTTGTTGGTGTTGAGTACTGAGGCTGTCGCAGCGATGCCGTCATTGTGGGGGATATTGGTGTATAGTGCCGATACGTCCATCGTGACGAGGAGTGTTCCTGGTTCAACTGGTCCATGGGTGCTGAGTTTCTGCAAGAAGTCTGTAGTGTCGCGACAGAAGCTGGGTGTTCCCTGTACGATGGGTTTCAGGATGCCCTCGACGTACCCAGAGAGGTTCTCACACAGGGTTCCGTTGCCTGATACGATAGGACGTCCGGGTGTGTTGGCTTTGTGTATCTTTGGGAGGCAGTAAAAGTCTCCTACGCGGGGAGTATGTGGGATGAGAGCGCGTAGGATGTTTTGAAGGTCTGGATCGAAGGTCTTGATCAGTCTATTGAGTTGGCGGGTGTGTTCTTTGGTCGGATCTGCGGGTAGCTGTCTGTAGTGTTCCTGGTTGTCCAGTTGTCGGTATGCTTCTTTGCAATAGTCCATTCTGTTCTGTATGACGATGGCTCCTCCTTTGTCCGCTGGTTTGATGACGATGTTGCGGTTGGTCTTGAGAGCGTGGATGGCGTTGCGTTGTGCTCGGGTGACATTCTGGACTGTCTTGTGAGTACGGCTGATGAATCTGGCGTTGATGCATTTCCTGATAGCTTGAGCATACATGTCAAGCTTAGGGCTGCGACCCTCCGGAGGGGTCCAATTTGACTCTTTCTTCCTCGGTTGTAGCACTGCGGTTCCCTCTGTCTGCTGTTCCGGATCATTGATTGTCTCATTAGGAATGTTGCTGACATCTTGGGATTTGTGGTAGTATTCCCGGATCCTCATTCTCCTGATGAATTCCTCTGTGTCCGCCGCGAGACCGATGGGGTCCATTTTAGTGGTAGGGCAGAACTTGAGCCCTAGGGCGAGAACTTCGATTTCGTCTGGTTGAAGGGTGAAGGACACCGCGCAACAATCGCCAGGCAGGAGGGTTGCCTCCCAGTCGGGGAACACTTCAGCAGTCAGGGGCATTCAGCCTCGGATCTGCGGGTAAGCGTTCTCCAAGGCGGCCTTCGGGATACACGACAGCGCAAAATCATAGAGCAGAAACTGATAGCCAAGTTCCGCACTCATGAGGATGGCCTCAATCGCGATATCGGGTTCATGTCACGATACAGAACGTGACTTGACATCATGGCCGGTCTTTCCAGGTTTTTAAAAAAAACTAACACAAGAACCAAACACAAATGGAGAGGATATGCAGCCAGCAGGTGTTTTGACACGTTGGACCCCCTGGGACACATCTCATTGTCTTGGCTGTGCTCTTAGTATGTCTTTGATGTAGGGAAAGATTTGAATACATTTTTTCTGTGTTTATATTGTGAATTCTGGGAGATTCTCTCACAGCTACCCTACCTGAAGAAGGAGCGACAGCTCCGAAAGCTTGTAATTTTAAATAAATCTGTTGGACTATAACCTGGTGTTGTGCGACTTCTCATTTTTGTCCACCCCAGTCCAACGCCGGCATCTCCACATCATGACCTCTATTTATAAAGACAAGGATCCCATATGCTTTTTTAACAGCCTTCTCAACTTGTCCTGCCACCTTCAAAGATTTGTGTACGTACACCCCCAGGTCTCTCTGTTCCTGCACCCCCTTTAAAATTGCACCATTTAGTTTATATTGCCTCTTCTCATTCTTCCTTCCAAAATGCATCACTTCACACTTCTCTGCGTTAAATTCCATCTGCCGTGTGTCTGCCCATTCCACCAATCTATGTCCTCCTGAAGTCTGTTACCATCCTCCTCATTGTTTACTATATTTCCAAGTTTTGTGTTATCTCCAATGTTTGAAATGATGCCCTGTATACCCAAGTCCAGGTCATTAATATATATCAGAAAGAGCAGTGGTCCTAATACTGACCCCTGGGGGACACCACCGCGCACCTCCCTCCAGTCTGAAAAACAGCTGTTCACCACTACTCTCTGCTTTCTATCCTTCAGCCAATGTTGTATCCATGCTGCCACTGCCCCTTTAATCCCATGGGCTTCAATTTTGGCCTCTACCGGGATCTCTAACACGCAGGCATGGGAGAGCAGGGCACAGGTCTGCACATCTTGAACAGCCCACCATAATAGTACCATAGCATAATACAGCATAGATGGAGGCCATTCGGCCCATCGTGTCAGTGCCGGCTCCTTGGTAGAGCAGGAGCAGTGAGCAGAGCGGGAGAGCAACAAACCGAGAGAAAAAAATCACAGTGGCATCAGAATTGGCGGTGGAACCGGAGGAGATTGAGCTGAGTATTGAATCTACTTTATACACTCTTTTAGTGTTATTTTTAATTTTTAACTTAACTATAAATAAATCGTTAAATAAATATTCAGAATAATTGATAACTAATATAAAAAATAGTCTAAGAAGAGCAGGCAGTGAAATGAATGATAAAGTGAAGTCACGGAGAGCCCGAAGGAGCAGCTTGGAGTCGGAGCAAAGCTGCTGAGTAAACAGGAAGTTGTTGGCATTGTTTTAACAAAAGTTGTCGACCTAATTTAAATTTAAGTTTAATTAAATAAATAAACTGGCTGGGAGCAGCAGAGCAGTGGATCAAAAATCAAGGAGTGACTCACAGGACAGCAGGTTGGTGATTGGTTGGTGTAGTACAGCTTTTTTTTCCTCTCTAAGTTAGGGAACTGGGTTAAATTAAGAGCTGGTAGAATAATAACTGCTATTACTTTATTAAATTAATAACTTAAACTAGCTTAATAATTATATAAATAAAATAAGGTTGATGGAGATGGCAGGGCAGGTGGTGTGTCGTAACTGCAGCATGTGGGAGTTTGTGGAGAGCATCGCGATCCCGAGCAACCACATCTGCAGTAAGTGTCTGCAACGCGAGGAACTTCGGCTCAGAATTGTTGAGCTGGAGTCCGAGCTGCAGACATTGCGATGCATCAGGGAGGGGGAGAGTTACCCGGACACTTTGTTCCAGGAGGCAGACACACCCTTTAGGTTAAGTAGTACTTTAGAGTTCGTCAGTGGTCAGGGACAGGAGGGTGTGACTGCGAATCAGGAAGGTATGGGGACCCAGGATGTAGTGATGGAGGAGCCTCAGCCCTGGACCTTGTCCAACAGGTACGAGGTACTTGCTGCCTGTATGGATGAGGAAATGGACTGCAGGGAGGATGGGCAACCTGACCACGGCACCTTGGTACAGGAGGCCACTCAAGTGGGGGGAATAAAAAGGAATGTAGTTCTGGTAGGGGACAGTATAGTCAGAGGGATAGATACTGTTCTCTGCAGCCACGACCGGGAGTTCCGAAGGTTGTGTTGCCTGCCCTGGTGCCAGGGTTAAAGACATCTCCTCGCGGCTGGAGAAGAACTTGGAGTGGGAGGGGGAGGGGGAAGATCCAGTTGTCGTGGTCCACGTAGGAACTAACGACATAGATAGAACTAGGAATGAGGTTCTGCTGAGGGAGTTTGAGGAGCTGGGATCCAAATTAAAAAGCAGAACCTCAAAGGTAATAATCTCTGGATTGTTACCTGAGCCACGTGCAAATTGGCATAGGGACAAACAGATTAGAGGTTTAAATGTGTGGCTCAAAGAGTGGTATGGGAGGAAGGGGTTTCGGTTCATGGGGCACTGGCACCAGTACTGGGGAAAGAGGAAGCTGATTCGTTGGGACGGGCTCCACTTAAACCGGGCTGGGACCAGTGTCCTGGCGAATCGAATAACTAGGGCAGTAGACCGGGCTTTAAACTAATGAAAGGGGGGCGGGAGGATTCAGGAAAAAGTAATTTTAAAAGCAGCAAGAGAAATCTCAAGGCTCTAGAGCAGAGTAGAGTTTGGGGTAAAAATAAGCAGAGTGGGTCAGGAAGGGACAGAGAGAGTAACAAAGGTAATAAGGCATCAGTGACTAAGATGACATCAGGGAAAAATAGAAAAAAGTCAAAGCTAAAGGCACTATATCTGAATGCACAAAGCATTCGCAACAAAATAGATTAATTAATAGCGCAGATAGAAATGAATAGGTTTGATCTAATAGCCATAATGGAGACATGGTTGCAAAGTGACCAAGGTTGGGAACTAAATATTCCAGGATAGTTAACTTTTAGAAGAGATAGGCAAAATGGAAAAGGAGGAGGGGTAGCCCTGATAATAAAGGATGGGATAAAGACAGTAGAGAGAAAGGATCTTAGCTCTGAAAATCAAGAAGTAGAATCAGTTTGGGTGGTGCTAGGAAACAGCAAGGGGCAGAAGACATTGGTGAGAGTTGTTTATAGACCCCTACACAGTAGTTGTAATGTAGGGCAGAGTATAAATCAGGAAATTAGAGGCGCATGTAACAAGGGTAATACAGTAATCATGGGGGACTTTAATCTACATATAGACTGGACAAACCAAATTTGCAGTAATAGTGTGGAGGACGAATTCATGGAATGTATGCAAGATAGTTTTCTAGATCAGTATGCTGAGGAACCAACTAGGGAACAGGCTATTTTAGATCTAGTATTGTGCAATGAGAAAGGGTTAATTAATAACCTTGTACTAAAGGGAGCTTTAGGGAAGAGTGACCATAATATGATAGAATTTTATATTGAGTTTGAAAATGATTTAGTTAAATCCGAAACTAGGGTCTTAAATCTAAACAAAGCAAACTACGTAGGTATGAGGGGCGAGTTGGCTAAGGTAGATTGGGAAACTACATTAAAAGGTATGATAGTGGACGAGCAATGGCTAGCATTTAAAGAATTAATACATAATTTACAACAAATATACATTCCTTTAAGGCACAAAAACCCCACAGGAAAAGTGGTCCAACCGTGGCTAACACGAGAAGTTAAAGATAGTATTAGATCAAAGGAAGAGGCTTATAATGTTGCCAAAAAGAGTAGTAAGCCTGAGGATTGGGAGGATTTTAGAATTCAGCAAAAGAGGACCAAGAAATTGATAAGGAAAGAGAAAAAAGAATATGAGAGTAAATTAGCAAGAGACATAAAAACAGATTGTAAACGTTTCTATAGGTATGTAAAAAGGAAGAGATTAGTGAAAGTAAACGTGGGCCCATTAGAGGCATAGACAGGAGAATTTATAATGGGCAATAAGGAAATGGCAGAGACATTAAACAAATACTTTGTATCTGTCTTCACAGTAGAAGACACAAAAAACATTCCGGAAATAATGGGGAACCAAAGGTCTAGAGACAATGAGGAACTTAAAGAAATCAGTATAAGTAAAGACATAGTACTGGAGAAATTAATGGGACTAAGTGGCAACAAATCCCCAGGACCTGACAACCTGTATCCTAGGGTTTTAAAAGAGGTAGCTGCAGAGATAGTGGATTCACTGGTATTAATCTTCCAGAATTCCCTGTATTCTAGAACAGTCCCCAAGGATTGGAAGGTAGCAAACATAACCCCGCTATTTAAGAAAGGAGGAAGAGAAAGAACGGGGAACTATAGGCCAGTTAGCCTGACATCAGTAGTAGGCAAAATGCTAGAATCTATTATTAGGGACGTGGTAACAGGGCACTTAGAAAATCGTAATATGATTAGGCAAAGTCGACATGGTTTTATGAAAGGGAAATTGTGTTTGACAAATCTGTTAGAGTTTTTTGAAGATGTAACTAGTAGGGGGAACCAGTGGATGTGGTGTATTTGGATTTTCAAAAAGCATTTGATAAGGTGCCACACAAGAGGTTATTACACAAAATTAGGACTCATGGTATTGGGGGTAATATAGTCGCATGGATTGAGGATTGGTTAATGGACAGAAAACAGAGAGTGTAGGAATAAACAGGACTTTTTCGGGTTGGCAGGCTGTAACTAGCGGGGTACCGCAAGGATCAGTGCTTGGGCCTCAGCTATTTATAATCTATATTAATGACTTAGATGAAGGGACTGAGTGTAACGTATCCAAGTTTGCTGATGATGCAAAGTTAGGTGTGAAAGTAAGCTGTGAGGAGGACGCAAAGAGGCTGCAGAGAGATATAGACAGGTTGACTGAGTGAGCAAGAACATGGCAAATGGAATACAATGTGGGGAAATGTGAAGTTATCCACTTTGGTAGGAAAAACAAAAAAAGCAGAATATTCTTTGAATGGTGAGAGACTGGGAAATGTTGGTGTTCAGAGGGACCTGGGTGTCTTTGTACATGAATCACAGAAAGTTAACATGCAGGTACAGCAAGCAATTAGGAAACCAAATGGTATGTTAGCTTTTGTTACAAAGGGATTAGAGTATAAGAGTAAAGATTCTGGTCTCCTTATCTAAGGAAATGATGTGGAGATGCCGGTGTTGGACTGGGGTGGACAAAAATGAGAAGTCGCACAACACCAGGTTATAGTCCAACAGTTTTATTTAAAATTACGAGCTTTCGGAGCGGCTGCTCCTTCGTCAGGTACAGGCTCACTGAAGAAGGAGCAGCGCTCCGAAAGCTCGTAATTTTAAATAAAACTGTTGGACTATAACCTGGTGTTGTGCGACTTCTCATTTTTACCTAAGGAAAGACATACTTGCCTTAGAGGGAGTGCAGCGAAGGTTCACTAGACTGGTTCCTGGGATGAGGGGATTGCCCTATTAGGAGAAGATTGAGTAGACTAGGCCTATATTCCTTAGAGTTTAGAAGAATGGGAGGTGATCTAATTGAAACATATAAAATTCTTAAGGGGCTTGACAGGGTTAATGCTGGGAAAATGCTCCCCCTGGCTGGGGAATCTGGAACACGGGGTCACAGTCACAGAATAGGGGGTCGGCCATTTAGGACTGAGATGAGGAGAAATTTCTTCACTCAAAGGGTTGTGAATCTTTGGAATTCTCTACCCCAGAGAGCTGTGGATAAGAACATAAAAAATAGGAGCAGGAGTCATCCATTTGGCCCTTCGAGCCTGCTCCACCATTCAATAAGATCATGGCTGATCTGATCGTGGCCTCAACTCCACTTTCCCGCCCGCTCCCCATAACCCTTGACTCCCCTGTAGCTCAAATATCTGTCTATCTCCGCCTTGAATATATTCAGTGACCCAGCCTCCACAGCTCTCTTGGGTAGAGAATTCCAAAGATTCACAACCCTCTGAGAGAAGAAATTCCTCCTCATCTCCGTTTTAAATGGGCGACCCCTTATTTGGAAATATGCCCCCTAGTTCTAGATTCCCCCATGGGGGGAAACATCCTCTCTGCATCTACCTTGTCGAGCCCCCTCAGAATCTTATATGTTTCAATAACATCACCTCTCATTCTTCTAAACTCCAATGAGTATAGGCCCAACCTGCTCAACCTTTCTTCATAAGACAACCCCTTCATCTCAGGAATCAACCTAGTGAACCTTCTCTGAACTGCCTCCAATGCAAGTATATCCCTCCTTAAATAAGGAGACCAAAACTGTACGCAGTACTCCAGGTGTGGTCTCACCAGCGTCCTGTACAGTTGTAGCAAGACTGCCCTACTTTTACACTCCATCCCCCTTACAATAAGGGCCAACATTCTATTTGCCTTCCTAATTACTTGCTGTATAATTTTGGTCTCCTTACCTAAGGAAGGATATACTTGCCATAGAGGGAGTGCAACGAAGGTTCACGAGATTGATTCCTTGAATGGCGGGACTGTCGTATGAGAAGAGATTGAGTAAACTAGGCCTGTATTCTCTTGAATTCAGAAGAATGAGAGGGGATCTCATTGAAGCATACAAAATTATTACAGGGCTTGATAGAATGGATGCTGGGAGAATGTTTCCCTTGGCTGGGGAGTCTAGAACCAGGGGCCACAGCCTCAAGATAAAGGGTAGGCCATTCAGGACTGAGATGAGAAGAAATTTCTTCACACAGAGGGTGGTGAATCTTTGGAATTCTCTACCCCAGAGGGCTGAGGAGGCTCAATTATTGGGTATATTCAAAACAGAAGTCGATAGATTTCTAACTAGTAAGGGCATCAAGGGATATGGCGACAGGGCCGGTGAATGGAGTTGAGGCAGAAGATGAGCCACGATCTCATTGAATGGCAGAGCAGGCTCGAAGGGCCGAATGGCCAACTCCTGCTCCTATTTCTTATGTTCTTATAGCTGCATGCTAACTGTTTGTGTTTCATGTACGAGGACCCCCAGATCCCTCTGTACCGCAGCATTCTGTAGTCTCTCTCCATTTAAATAATAATTTGCTTTTTTATTCTTCCTACCAAAGTGGATAACCTCACATTTTCCCACATTATACGCCATCTGCCAAATTTGTGCCCACCCATTTAACCTATCTATATCCCTTTGCAGACACTTTGGGCTGGATTTTCTCAGCAGTGTCGGGATGGTGGCGGGAGAGCTGGTTTCCAGGTTCCGGTCCCGCTCCCAACTGCAGCCACTCTGTCAAAGGGATTCTTCCTTGATTGGCCTTGTTAAGCCCGCCCCGCGGGCCTCCCGGCCAATGAACAGGAAGCAGGTCTGATGACGTCATTTGATGACGCGTCATGAGCCGGTTTCCTTAAAGGGGCCACGACCACATTGAGTTTGACATTTCTGCTGTCAGTGTTTGACAGCATTGAGGTGCTGCAAACACTGACAAGCACTGCACAAAGGTGGACGCTTGCACCTAGGCTCTCCAATGACACCCTCCATAAGCATATGGAGAGAGTCACAGCACGCAGGGAGGTTCTCTTCCCTTCCAAGGGTGGAAGAGACCTCCCCAGGACACCAACGCAGCCTGGTTGTACATTGCACAGGAGGGCAAAAGCAGGGATGTCGTCAGGAGGACCAGGCTGCAGTGGCGCAAACCTTTCAATGATCTCAGTGGATCACGAAACGTTACTGCAAAGCCACACTCAAACTCACCCTGCTGTGCCACTCAACACATCCCCATCACTCTGCCTTCCCTACCCTACTCCTGCACATCCTTACTCACACCAACTTACCTTGCACCTCCACCCATCCCTCTCTATCTACATTATCACTTCCCCATCCCACTAGCCACCACTCACACTCACCCTCATCCTGCTGCAAGCATACAACACACAAGGGTGGGCACTTGAGAGGTTTAGCCAATGTCCATGTGAAATTTCTGGTAATGTGTTGTCATACAGTGAAATCTATATTTTCAACACTGCCCCTTATTGGACAGATCTGAGCGCACCTTGAGAAGTGTCTTACTGAGTTCCAGTGAATGTTGAGACATAACTCCCCCCCTCCCCCCCCCCGGCTATAGTGATGTGTGTGCATGGAATGGCTTGGACATTAAAGGGATGCTTCACGGTGCTGGTGTGGGATGGTGTCAACCTGGCGCATCATGTGGCAGCCAGGATTAACAGCGTCAAGTGAAGTAAATCTGGCCTTGGTGATGCCATCGCTGGCCTCCCGGGCAGCAATGTTGTCGGGTGCTGATGCCCTGTGTCCTGTGCAGCATCAGGTGATGGCAGAGAAGGTTGGTAGTGTTGTTGGTGCTGCTGGTGTGCCTGGTGATGTTGGTGTTGGGCTGAGCGTGGAAGGAATCAGAGGAGCAATGTGAGATAGTTTCTAGGGCACCAATGTTGCTGCAATAGATGGCAGCTGCAGGTGAGATGACAGATGCGATCTGTCAATGGAAGTGGCACTGAACATACAGTTGCCTCAAAACACTTGCAAGCTAAAGAAATCTCTATATGTCTTACAAATGCAGTAACCAACAGTTTCTGCGCTCTGAAACTGACCATCTGCAAATTGGCATCCTTCACACCACTTCTGCAGCTGTCAGCTTATCAGAAACATCAGGGCAGACTCAAATTCCGCCAGGGTGAGCTGGCGTGTTCCCCGAGCAGCGGGTAACCCGTGAGGGAGAACGTAAAATTGAAAGGAAGCCTCAAAATACCATTAAATTGGCTCTTAACAAGCCATTTAATGAGCTCAATTGTCTCCCCCGCCGCTTTGTGCCGGGTCAGTTCTCCGCTGACAGACCCGACACCTGGGAGACTCACCTGGTTTCCTACCCGCTGTCAATCTTTGCTATTTTGACAGCGGACCTGCCTCCAAACCTGCCCTCTGAGCTCAGGCAAAATCCAACCCTTTGTGTCCTCCTCACAACTTGCTTTCCCACCTATCTTTGTATCATCAGAAAATTTGGCTACATTACACTCGATCCCTTCATCCAAGTTATTAATATAGATTGTAAATAGTTGAGGCCCCAGCACTGAGCCCTGTGGCACCCCACTAGTTACAGTTTGCCAACCTGAAAATGACCTATTTATCCCGACTCTCTGTTTTCTGTTAGTTAGCTAATCCTCTATCCATGCTAATATATTACCCCCAACCCCGTGAGCTCTTATCTTGTGCAGTAACCTTTTATGTGGCACCTTATTGAATGCCTTCCGGAAATCCAAATACATTACATCTACTGGTTCCCTTTTATCCACCCTGCTCGTTACATCCTCAAAGAACTCTAGTAAATTTGTCAAACACGATTTCCATTTCATAAAACCATGTTGACTCTGCTTGATTGTATTATGATTTTCTAAATGTCCTGCTATTACTTCCTTAATAATGGATTCTAGCATTTTCCCAATGACAGATGTTAGGCTAACTTGCCTATAGTTTCCTGCTTTCTGTCTCCCTACTTTCTTGAATGGGGTGTTACATTTGCAGTTTTCCAATCCGCTGGGACCTCTCCAGAATCCAGGGAATGTTGGTAGATTACAACCAACGCATCCACTATCTCTGCAGCCACTTCTTTTAAAACCCTAGGATGCAGACCATCAGGTCCAGGGGACTTGTCAGCCTTTAGACCCATTAGTTTGCCTAGTACTTTTTCTCTAGAGATAGTGATTGTTTTAAGTTCCTCCCTCCCTATAGCCCCTTGATTATCAATTATTATTGGGATGCTTTTAGTGCCTTCTACCGTGAAGACCGATACAAAATATTTGTTCAAAGTCTCTGCCATTTCCCTGTTTCCCATTATTAATTCCCCAGTCTCATCCTTTAAGGGACCAACGTTTACTTTAGCTACTCTCTTCCTTTTTATAGACCTGTAGAAGCTCTTACTGCCTGTTTTTATATTTTTTGCTAGTTGACTCTCATAACCTATCTTCTCCCTCTTTATTATTTTTTTAGTCATCCTTTGCTAATTTCTAAAAATGTTCCCAATCCTCTGGCCTACCTATCACTAATCTTCGCAACATTGTATGCCTTTTCCTTCAATTTGATGCCATCCTTAACTTCTTTAGTTAGCCACGGATGGTTCATCCTTCTCGTAGAGTCTTTCTTTCTCACTGGAATATCTCTTTGCTGAGAGTTATGAAATATCTCCTTAAATGTCTGCCACTGCTTATCTACCGTCTTACCCTTTAATCTATTTTCCCAGTCCACTTTAGCCAACTTTTCATACTTTGTAATTGCCTTTATTTAATTTTAGGACACCAGATTCAGACCCAAGTTTCTCACCCTCAAACTGAATTTGAAATTGTATCATGCAATGATCACTGTTCCCTAGAGGATCCTTTACTATGAGATCATTAATTAATCCTGCCTCAGTGAGAGTCAGCACCTTCAGGAACTGTACCCCAGTGAGAGTCAGCACCTTCAGGAACTGTACCCCAGTGAGAGTCAACACCTTCAGGAACTGTACCCCAGTGAGAGTCAACACCTTCAGGAACTGTACCCCAGTGAGAGTCAGCACCTTCAGGAACTGTACCCCAGTGAGAGTCAGCACAATCAGGAACTGTACCCCAGTGAGAGTCAGCACCTTCAGGAACTGTACCCCAGTGAGAGTCAGTACCTGCAGGGAGAATGTGAAAAGTTCGAAAGAGTTATGCAAGATCAGGATGTAAACTCAATTTGACTCCTGCTACTAGTTCTAACGCAGTCTATCAGTCTATAGTCGACCTACAGGGAGCTCTTGTCTCTCTGGGAGTTCATGTTCAGTTGCCTTTTTAACTTGTCGCTGAAACACAGTTCCCTTGAAAGACTTTTTTTAAAACTAATCTGTAAGTGGTTGGAGCTGGAATGTGGATCGAATCCAGAGAATGATCCGTACGGTGAGAACAGAGAAACGCTTCCATCGCTCCATCAAGCCAAGCACTTACTGGATGGAATCACCAGAGATCTTTCCGAATATTCCAGCATAACTTGGGCATCAGTCATCACATGGTGAGATACGGCAAGTGATTGACAGCCCCAAAAACCTGAAGCCTTGGACACCTGGAGTCCTGGTTCTTCAGCTTGTGACTTGCATGTTATTTTCCTTAAGCTGCTAATAATTAAACACATGTACTTCCTAGTCTGAGGCTCCAGCGTCCAAAGCAGGCCTGTGAACACATGTTGCTCAACATCCAGTTCTAATCAATCACATGACAACAGATCAAGTGCCAAACCACAGTTGGGTTCTGATGAATTCTTAGAACCTCAGTAATTTGTTGTTGCCGAGCACTTAACACTAAACCAGCAACAAACAGCTCGGTCCTCGACCTCCCAACAGCAGTAGTGACTGAACCAACCACTCAGCCAAACATGTGCTTCAGCCCTTCCACCAGCCAAGCTCTATCGTGATTACTGAGCGCACTGCCTACAAGTGTCGACTTTACATGCCCGTGTTATTCACTTGTTTGTTTGTTGACGACTTACATCTCTGTCAGAGGACACACTCTGCAGACTTCCAACTGGTGCTCACACTGAGGGAGATGAGGTGGAAACTACAGATTCCCAAACAATAACCTTCTGATTTCAAACGTGTCGACCAGACAGTTGTCAAATGTAGGCCGGTACTTCCTCTTAGGGAGGGGAACTCTTCCCCATCACCCTGGATACTCAATACTTTAAATAGAGTTTACTCACTTACTCTATCAACACTTACCCTGCCACCAACAACACATAATTCCATTCACTCACACGGAGAGAACACTTGACTTGCATATAAGCAGCACCTTATCATACCTCAGAATATCCTAACGTATAGAATATAAGAACATAAGAAATAGGGGCCACTTGGCCCCTCGAGCCTGCTCCGCCATCCAATAAGATCATGGCTGATCTTGGGCTCAAAGCCACTTCCCAGCCCGCTCCCCATAACTCTTCACTCCCTTATCTTGCAAAAATCTGTCTATCTCCACCTTAAATGTATTTAATGACCCAGCCTCCACAGCTCTCTGGGGCAGAAAATTCCACAGATTTACGACCCTCTGAGAGAAGAAATTCCTCCTCATCTCAGTTCTAAAAGGGACCCTTTATTCTGAAACTATGCCCCCTAGTTCTCGATTTCCCCACGAGGGGAAACATCCTCTCTGCATCCACCTTGTCGAACCCCCTCAGTATCTTATATGTTTCAATAAGATCACCTCTCATTCTTCTAAATTCCAATGAGTATAGGCCCAACCTGCTCAACCTTTCCTCATAAGTCAAACCCCTCATCTCTGGAATTAACCTAGTGAATCGTCTCTGAACTGCCTCCAATGCAAGTATATCCTTCCTTAAATAAGGAGACCAAAACTGTACACAATACTCAAGGTGTGGTCTCACCAATACCTTGTACAGTTGCAGCAGGACTTCCCTGCTTTTATACTCCAACCCCCTTGAAATAAAGGCCAACATTCCATTTGCCTTTTTGATTACTTGCTGTACCTGCATGCTAACTTTTTGTGTTTCATGCACCAGGACCCCCAGGTCCCTCTGAACTGTAGCATTTTGTAATCTCTCTCCATTTAAATAATAATTTGCTTTTATTTTTCCTGCCAAAGTGGATAACCTCACACTTTCCCACATTATACTCCATCTGCCAAATGTTTGCCCATTCACTTAGCCTGTCTATATCCCTTTGCAGATTCTGTGAGTCCTCTGCACAACTTGCTTTCCCACCCATCTTTGTATCAGCTGCAAACTTGGCTACCTTACACGCAGTCTCTTCATCCAAGTCATTAATGTAGATTGTAAATAGTTGAGGCCCCAGAACTGATCCCTGCGGCACCCCAATAGTTACCGTTTGCCAACCGGAAAATTACCCATTTATCCCGACTCTCTGCTTTTTGTTAGTTAGCCAATTCTCTATCCATGCTAATATATTACCCCAAATTCCGTGAGCTCTTATCTTATGCAGTAACCTTTTATGTGGCACCTTGTCGAATGCCTTCTGGAAATCCAAATATACCACATCCACTGGCTCACCTTTGTCCACCCTGCTCGTTACATCCTCAAAGAATTCCAGCATAGAAACATAGAAGATAGGAGCAGGAGTAGGCCATTCGGCCCCTCGAGCCTGCTCCACCATTCGATGAGATCATGGCTGATCATCCAAACTCAGTACCCTGTACCTGCCTTCTCCCCATATCCCTTGATACCTTTAGCTTTAAGAAATATATCTAACTCATTCTTGAATATATTTAATGACTTGGCCTCAACTACCTTCTGTGGTAGAGAATTCCACAGGTTCACCACTCTCTGGGTGAAGAAATTCGTCCTCATTTCTGTCCTAAATGGCTTACCACTTATCCTTAGATTATGACCCCTGGTTCTGGACTCTCCGACCATCAGGAACATTCTTCCTGCATCTAGTTTGTCCAGACCTGTTAAACATGATTTCCCTTTCATAAAACCATGCTGACTCTGCTTGACAGCATTATGATTTTCCAAATGCCCTGCTACTGCTTCCTTAATGAAGGACTCCAGCATTTTCCCAACGACAGATGTTAGGCTAACTGGTCTATAGTTTCCTGCTTTCTGTCTCCCTCCTTTCTTAAATAGGGGTGTTACATTTGCGGTTTTCCAATCCACTGGGATCTCTGCAGAGTCCATGGAATTTTGGTATACTGCAAGCAATGCATCCACTATCTCTGCATCCACTTCTTTTAAGACCCTGGGATGCAGGCAATCTGGTCCAGGGGACTTGTCGTCTTTTAGTTCCATTATTTTACCAAGTACTTTTTCCTTAGTGATAGTATACATCTTATCACATCTCCCAATATCCCAATTTATGAGCAGGATGTTGGACTGGCTGAGTGGGATGTTGGGCTGGGTGAGTGTGATGTTGGACTGGGTGAGTGTGATGTTGGGCTGGGTGAGTGTGATGTTGGACTGGGTGAGTGTGATGTTGGACTGGGTGAGTGTGATGTTGGACTGGGTGAGTGTGATGTTGGGCTGGGTGAGTGTGATGTTGGACTGGGTGAGTGTGATGTTGGACTGGGTGAGTGTGATGTTGGGTGAGTGTGATGTTGGGCCGGGTGAGTGTGATATTGGACTGGGTGAGTATGATGTCGGGCTGGGTTAGTGTGATAGAAACATAGAAAAATAGGAGCAGGAGTAGGCCATTCGGCCCTCTGGAGTCTGCTCTGCCATTCAATATGATCATGGCTGATCCTCTATCTCAGTACCATATTCCCGCTCTCTCCCCATAACCCTTGATGCCTTTTGTGTCTAGAAATCTATCTACCTCCTTCTTAAATATATTCAGTGACTTGGCCTCCACAGCCTTCTGTGGTAGAAAATTCCATAGGTTCACCACCCTCTGAGTGGAAATTTCTCCTCATCTCAGTCCTAAATGTCTTACCCCATATCCTGAGTCTGTGACCCCTCATTCTAGACCACCCAGCCAGGGGAAACATCCTCCCTGCATCCAGTCTGTCTAGCCCTGTCAGAATTTTATACGTTTCAATGAGATCCCTTTTCATTCTTCCAAACTCTAGTGAATACAGGCCTAGTCGACCCAATCTCTCCTCATACGACAGTCCTGCCATCCCAGGAATCAGTCTGGTGAACCTTCGCTGCACTCCCTCTGTGGCAAGTATATCCTTTCTTAGGTAAGGAGACCAAAACTGCACACAGTACTCCAGGTGTGGTCTCACCAAGGCCCTATATAATTGCAGTAAGACATCCTTGCTCCTGTACTCAAATCCACTTGCAATGAAGGCCAATATACCATTTACCTTCCTAACTGCTTGCTGCACCTGCATGTTTGCTTTCAGTGACTGGTGTACAAGGACACCCAGGTCCCTCTGTACATCAACATTTCCCAATCTATCACCATTTAAATAATACTCTGCCTTTCTGTTTTTCCTACCGAAGTGGATAACTTCACATTTATCCACGTTATACTGCATCTGCCATGTATTTTGCCACTCACTCAACTTGTCTAAATCGCCTTGAAGCCTCTTTGCATCCTCCTCACAACTCACAATCCCACCTAGTTTCGTGTCGTCAGCAAACTTGGAAATATTACATTTGGTTCCCTCATCCAAATCATTGATATATATTGTGAATAGCTGGGGCCCAAGCACTGAGCCCTGCGGTACCCCACTAGTCACCGCCTGCCACCCCGAAAAAGACCCATTTATTCCTACTCTCTGTTTCCTGTCTGTCAACCAATTTTCAATCCATGCCAGTATATTACCCCCAATCCCATGTGCTTTAATTTTGCACACTAACCTCTTATGTGAGACTTTATCAAAGGCCTTCTGAAAATCCAAATACACCACATCCACTGGTTCTCCCTTATCTATTCTACCAGTTACATCCTCAGAAAACTCCAGTAGGTTTGTTAAACAAGATTTTCCTTTCATAAATCCATGTTGACTTTGTCTAATCCCATTGATATTTTCTAAGTGTCCTGTTATCACATCCTTTATAATAGACTCTAGCATTTTCCCTACTACTGATGTTAGGCTAACCGGTCTGTAGTTCCCTGTTTTCTCTCTCCCTCCTTTTTTAAATAGTGGGGTTACATTTGCTACCTTCCAATCTGCAGGAACTGTTCCATAATCTATAGAATTTTGGAAGATGACAACCAATACATTCACTATTTCCATGGCTACCTCTTTTAGTACTCTGGGATGCAGATTATCAGGCCCTAGACATTAATTGGCTTTCAGTCCCATTAATTTGCACTATTTTTTCTAATATTAATTGCTTTTAATTCCTCTTTCTCACTAGACCCTTGTTTCCCTAGCATTTCTGGGAAGTTATTTGTGGCCTCTTCCGTGAAGACAGAAACAAAGTATTTGTTTAATTGCTCTGCCATTTCCTTGTTCCCCATTATAAATTCTCCCATTTCTGACTGTAAGGGACCTACATTTGTCTTCACTAATCTTTTTCTTTTTACATACTTGTCGAAGCGTTTACAGTCTGCTTTTATGGTCCTTGCAAGTTTACTCTCGTACTCTATTTTTCTCCTCTTAATCAATCTCTTGGTCCTTTTTTGCTGAACTCTAAACTGCTCCCAATCCTCAGACTTGCTACTTTTACTGGCAACTTTATATGACTCCTCTTTGGATCTAATACTATCCTTAATTTCTTTTGTTAGCCATGGTTGGACCGCTTTTCCTTTTGTGTTTTTGCACCAGAAAAGAAGGTACAATTGTTGCAATTCATGCATTCGTTCCTTAAATGTTAGCATTGCCTATCCACCGTCATGCCTTTTAATGAAGCTCCCCAATCTATCATAGCCAACTCACTCCTCATACCTTCGTAGTTTCCTTTGATTAAATTTAGGACCCTAGTTTCGGATTGGACTTCTTCACTTTCCACCTTAATGAAGAATTCTATCATGTTATGGTTATTCTTCCCTAAAGGACCCCGTACAATAAGATTATTAATTAACCCCTTCTCATTGCACAATACCCAATCTAGGATAGCCTGTTCCCTAGTTGGCTCCTAACGTACTGGTCGAAAAAAAATCTCATACACACTCCAGGAATTCATCCTCCACAGTATTATTGCCAATTTGGTTTGGCCAGTCTATATGTAGATTAAAGTCACCCATGATTACTGTAGTACCCTTGTTACATGCATCTCTAATTCCCTGTTTGATGCCATCCCCTACATTACCACTACTGTTTGGAGTCTTATAGACAACTCCCACCAATGTTTTCTGCCCCTTGGTGCTTCTTAGCTCCACCCAGACTGATTCTACATCTTGATTTTCTGAGCCAATATCCTTTCTCGCTATTGCTCTGATTTCATCCTTTACTAACAAGGCCACCCGACCTCCTTTTCCTTTTCGCCTGTCCTTCCTAAATATCGAATGTCCTTGGATATTCAGCTCCCAGCCTTGGTCACCCTGCAGCCATGTCTCCGTAATCGCAATTATATCGTATTCATTTACATCTGTTTGTGCTGTTAATTCATCTACCTTATTACGAATGCTTCATGCATTCAGATACAGTGCCTTTAGATTTGTCTTTTTAATATTTTTCAACATCTTAACATTTTTTTGTACGATGGCCCTATTTGTCTTATTACCATTTTTTCTTACCCGAACCCTACTTGTTAGTGCACTCCTTTGTTTGTACGCTCTGTCCCTTCCTGACACAATCTGGTTATCCTTACCCCAATCACTTTCCTGCACTGCTTCCTTATCTTTTCTCTTTAGCATTCTAGATTTCTCTCCACCGGGATCCTCCCCCCACCCTTATTTAGTTTAAAGCCCTATCTACCTCCCTAGTTATTTGATTCGCTAGATTTCTAGACACAAAAGGTATCAAGGGGTATGGGGAGAGAGCGGGAATATGGTATTGAGATAGAGGATCAGCCATGATCATATTGAATGGCGGAGCAGGCTCGAAGGGCCAAATGGCCTACTCCTATTTTTCTATGTTTCTATGTTTACACGCACCGGGCAGAACACCCACCAGGCTATTTCTGAAGCCAGCTATATAATCATGTATACACACACCTAGCTTTCCAGACATCTGATCAAACATACATGGTCTGGGCTATACATGGATACCTAAACCCCTCGATTAGATTCCAGCCTGTAACTCACTCCCGGGTATCTGTTATTCTCTATAAACCCCCCGAACCGCTCGATTAGATTCCAGCCTGTAACTCACTCTCCGGGTATCTGTTATTCTCTATAAACCCCCCCGAACCCCTTGATTAGATTCCAGTCTGTAACTCACTCCTGGGTATCTGTTATTCTATATATAAACCCCCCAAACCCCTTGATTAGATTCCAGTCTGTAACTCACTCCTGGGTATCTGTTATTCTATATATAAACCCCCCAAACCCCTCGATTAGATTCCAGCCTGTAACTCACTCCCGGGTATCTGTTATTTGATATATAAACCCCCCAAACCCCTCGATTAGATTCCAGCCTGTAACTCACTCCTGGGTATCTGTTATTCTATATATAAACCCCCTGAACCCCTCGTTTAGATTCCAGCCTGTAACTCACTCCCGGGTATCTGTTATTCTATATATAAACCCCCCCACACACTCACTGGAAGGAGACACCGCGGGACACACTCACTGGAAAGAGACACACTATAAGGAGGTCGGGACCCAGGAGTGAGGTCGGGACCCAGGAGCGAGGATGAGGCCCAGGGGCAAGGTCGGGACCCAGGGGCAAGGTCGGGACCCAGGAGCGAGGTCGGGACCCAGGAGTGAGGTCGGGACCCAGGGGCGAGGTCGGGACCCAAGGGCGAGGTCGGGACCCAGGAGCGAGGTCAGGACCCAGGAGCGAGGTCGGGACCCAGGAGTGAGGTTGGGACCCAGGGGCGAGGACGAGCCCAGCGGTGAGGTCGGGACCCAGGAGTGGCGCAGCGTGGACCAGCAGCGGGGTCGGGAGGACCACACTGCAGCCTATGAAACCCAGGCAGAGAGGACCTGCGGGAAGGAGCGAGGAGGAGTATGTTTGTGTGTGTGCAAGGCCGATGTAGCAGAGCCTGGTCTCCAATCGTCTTGGATCCCCTTGCCATTGGACCAAGACCTTGCTCTGTCAAGCCCGTGTGGTAGCTGGTGTGCAACGGCCACCCCACGATAAAAGAATTCACGCACAGGCATCTTCCACCCTTTAAAATGAAGTTCGGGACCTGGAACGTCAGGACCCTCATGGACAATCCCAACAGCGACAGATCGGAAAGCCGTACTGCTATCGTTGCCCGGGAGCTCAGACGTTTCGATATAGACATCGCCGCCCTAAGCGAGACCCGGCGGGCAGGGGAAGGCCAGCTCAAGGAGCAAGGCAGTGGTTACACCTTCTTCTGGAAAGGCAAACCTGAAGAAGAACGCCGCCTCCATGGGGTAGGCTTCACCATAAAAAATGAGCTAGTTGGACGTCTCAGAGGCTCCCCTTATGGAATAAACGAACGCCTCATGACTCTACGGCTCACCCTAGCCCGGAACCAGTGTGCTACGGTCATCAGTGCGTACGCCCCAACACTGGAAGCCACAGACGAGACCAAAGAGGAATTCTACTCCAGCCTCGAACAATCCCTGTCCCGAGTCCCAACGGGCGACAAGGACGTCCGCATCACCCGCGCCATGACAGGAGCTGATGACTGCTGGACAGACCACTGCCTAATCCGCTCTGTCATCTCCATCAATGAAGCCCCAAAACAGCAGCGGCAGCAGAAACAATGCTGCAAGAAAATCAACGCTGGAGCACTCAAAGACCCCGCTAAGAAAGCCCTATTCAGCCTGCGCCTCACAACCAACCTGACGACTCCCAGTGATTCAGAGACACAGAGTGTCCACAGCGCCTGGTCTGCACTCAAGGGCTCCATAATCAGCACCTGTGAAGAGACGCTCTTTCACTCGACCAGGAAACAGCAAGACTGGTTCGACGAGAACGACCAGGAGATCCAGGAGCTAATAAGCCGCAAGCGCAAGGCATTCCTGATCTGGAAACAGCAACAGAACTCGAGAGCAAGAAAGCAGCTCTACAGATGCCTGAAGGCCGAGGTCCAACAAAAAACTCACGACCTAAAGAACAGATGGTGGGTGGGGAAAGCGCAGGAGATCCATCAGCTAGCCAACAACCATGACGTGCGTGGATTCTTTAGCGCAGTCAAGACCACCTACGGCCCAAGCACCCAAGGTCCTACCCCACTGCGGGCCAAGAACGGAGAGGTACTCATCAAGGTCAGAGAGGCAGTCAGTGCCCGCTGGATGGAACACTTCGAATATCTCGTTAACCGAGACTCTGTCTGCGACGCAAATGTCCTCAACTCCATCCTGCAGCATGCTACCCACCACCACCTCAGCACAACCCCAGCCCGACATAAGGTTGAAAAGGCCATCCAACAACTGAAGAACAACAAGGCCTCAGGAGCAGATGGAATCCCCGTCGAGGCGCTAAAACATGGCGGAGAAGCACTATTCGCGTGAATACTTGAACAAATTTATCTTATTTAGAAGGAGGAAAGCATGCCAGGGGATCTCAGAGATGCCGTAATCGTGACCATCTTCAAGAAAGGTGACAAGTCCGATTGCAGTAATTACAGAGGAGTCTCCCTGCTGTCTGCCACAGGGAAAGTCATCGCAAGAATCCTCCTCAATCGCCTTCTCCCACAAGCTGAAGAGCTCCTCCCAGAGTCGCAATGTGGATTCCGCCCACTAAGGGGCACAATGGACATGATCTTCACCGCGCGTCAACTACAAGAGAAATGCAGGGAACAGCACCAACCGTTGTACATGGCCTTCTTTGATCTCACAAAGACCTTCGACACTGTCAACCGTGAGGGATTATGGCAGGTCCTCCTCAAATTCGGCTGCCCTCAAACGTTTGTCACCATCCTCCGCCTGCTTCACGACGACAGGCAAGCCGTGATCCTGACCAACGGTTCCACCACAGACCCAATTCACGTACGGACCGGGGTCAAGCAAGGCTGTGTCATCGCACCAACGCCCTTCTCGATCTTCCTTGCTGCAATGCTCCATCTCACCCTCAGTAAGCTCCCCACTGGAGTGGAGCTAATCTACAGAACAAACGGGAAACTGTTCAACCTCCGTCGCCTCCAGTCCGGATCCAAGGTCGTCCCATCCTCTGTAATCGAATAACAGTATGCAAACGACGCTTGCGTCTGCGCACACTCTGAGGTCAAACTCCAAACCATCGTCAACACCTTCACCGAAGCGTATGAGAGCATGGGCCTTACACTAAACATCCGTAAGACAGAAGTCATCTACCAACCTGCCCCCACCACACAGTACTGCCCCCCAATTATCAAAATCCATGACAAGGCCTTGGACAACTTTCCATACCTCGGGAGCCTACTGTCAACAAGGGCAGACGTCGATGACGAAGTCCAACACCGCCTTCAGTGTGCCAGTGCAGCCTTCGGTCGCCTGAGGAAGAGAGTGGTTGAAGACCAGGACCTCATGGTCTACAGAGCAGCAGTGATACCCGCCCTCCTGTATGCCTCAGAGACATGGACCATGTACAGCAGGCACCTCAAAGCACTGGAGAGGTACCACCAACGCTGCCTCCGCAAGATCCTGCAAATCCATTGGCAGGATAGGCGCACTAACGTCAGTGTTCTCGCTCAGGTCAACATCCCCAGCATCGAAGCTTTGACCACGCTCAATCAGCTCCGATGGATGGGCCACATCGTTCGCATGCCCGATACGAGACTCCCAAAACAAGCGCTCTACTCGGAGCTCCGACACGGCAAGAGAGCCCCAGGTGGGCAGAGGAAATGCTTCAAGGACACCCTCAAAGCCTCCTTGAAAAAGTGCAACATCCCCACCGACACCTGGGAATCCCTGGCCCAAGACCGCACAAAGTGGAGGAGAAGTATCCGGGAACGCGTCGAACACCTCGAGTCTCTTCGCTGGGAGCAAGCAGAAGCCAAGCGCAAACAGCGGAAGGAGCGCACGTCAACCCTAGCACCCCACCCACCCGCCCCTTCAACCACCGTCTGCCCCACCTGTGACAGAGACTGTAGGTCCCGCATTGGACTCATCAGTCGCCTGAGAACTCATTGTTAATGTGGAAGCAAGTCATCCTCGGTTCCGAGGGACTGCCTAAGAAGAAGAAACCCCCCGAATCCCTCGATTTGATTCCAGCCTGTAACTCACTCCCGGGTCCCGGGTGATCTGGGCTGGAGCTCCTGCTCCGGGAACAGTTTTTCCTGGACTGGGGATGAGGAACTGAGAGTGTGAGTGAGGGAGGAACATTGAAACCAGAAGTGGGAGCTTCGTTCTGGTCCACTCCCGGCCCGGCCCGGCCCAGCTAAAACCCGGCTCACAAACCGAGCCCAGTCTCACTGACCCGGGCCGCACCGACTCCAGCAACTGACCCCGGGCTGCATCGCTCTGACCGGTCTGTACAATTAGATTCATATTCTGGCTGTATTAGATATGAGTGGGAGCCCGGTACCTGGGGCCTGGAGGGTCTCTTTCTCTCTCTCCCTCTCACTCTGTCTCTCTCTCTCCCTCTCACTCTGTCTCTCCCTCTCACTCTGTCTCTTTCTCGCTCTCTCCCTCTCTGTTTCTCTCTCTCTTTCTCTGTCTCTCTCTCTCACTCTGTCTCTCTGCCTCTCTCTGTCTCACTCTCCCTCTGTGTCTCTCACCCTCTCTTTCTCTCTCTGTGTCTCTCTCCCCACCAACAGAGAGAGAGAGACAGAGAGAGAGTGAGAGAGAGAGAGAGAGAGTGAGAGAGGGAGAGACAGAGAGAGAGTGAGAGAGAGACAGAGAGAGACAGAGAGAGAATGAGAGAGAGACAGAGAGTTAGTGAGAGAGGGAGACAGAGAGAGAGGGAGAGAGAGAGAGAGACAGAGAGAGAGAGAGGAAGTGAGAGAGAGACAGAGAGAGATAGAGAGTGAGTGAGAGAGACAGAGAGAGAGAAAGAGAGAGAGAGACAG
>CM059448.1:1631162-1683662 GCA_030390025.1 Squalus acanthias
CCCCCCTCTCTCTTTCCCCCTCCCCTGACGTCAACACGCGTTCCCTTTCCAACTGGAATCACTGAGTCCTGATCAGGAGCACGGTTCCTGGTTGGTTTATGCCCTTCCCAGTTCAGGCGCTCTAGGCCCTGCCTGCTTGGACCATTATCCTCGGAGGAGGGGAGAAACTTTCTGAGTCTCTTGTAACAAAGTATGACATTGCGTTGCCCAGTTGAAACAACTTTTGGAACAATTGCCACAAGCTGTGTGGTGAAGGCTCTAGGCCAGGCTGTGGATAATCCAGAGGTTGTTGTGTTTCAGGGGAGCAGCTTCTTTGACAGCCTTCTGCACAAGCTGCAGGTTACGTACCAGTTTAAACTGGAGGATTACATGGATGGGATGGCCATACGCAGCAAGCCGCTTCGCAAAGTGGTGAGTACCGGCGAGCACTTGGCACTCCGGGGGCAGCGCGATTTAAACCTGCGTTGTTGTTGAAGGTGGGTGGCGGGGAATGTGATTCTACGCTTTAGGTGGCAGCCATTATCCTTTCCGAAGAACAGAAGCTTGCTTTTAACTGGGAGGTTATTCGGTGAAGCTGTTTTGTGTAACAGGTCCTGGAAGCAGTGGAAATCATGGATCCAGATGGGTCCCAGTGATAAACCACCCGCCCTGGTTATTATCAGGTGCGTCTCCTTGGGTCTGAGTGTGTCTCGGCTTTGATTGCTTCCTAACTGCAATTGGGTATTATGAGGCTTTTAATCTGAAATTCCACCAGCATGAGGCTGGGATCAGTAGTCGGGTGAGAGCTTGTTCTTGAAACAGTAAAGAACCTGGTACATCTTCCCCCCCCCTCCCCAGCCAGCTCTTATTTCCGATGCTGAACAAATTCTTGTTCCAATCCAGCGGTTTATTATGTTCGATTTCCCTTTCTGTTAATTAACTATTGAAAAAAAAATGTAAAGAACTGTTTTAAAAGCTAATGAAGTAGAGTTTAAGAAATATTCTCGTCTCTCCTGCTCCACCCGAGTGTGTTTTTAAAGAGGGTTTGGGATCCCGCTGTTGTCTTCCCATTCAGGCCGTGTTGGGGCCTGCACCTCGAGTGACAGAGTGTGCTGCTGTTTGACCGGTCGATCAGAGTCTGGTCACAGTCGACTGGTGATGACATTCCCGTTTGTGTTTTTCCCCTCTCACTTTAACTCCCCCGCCCCACCTCCCAATCAGAGTACTGGACAAAGAACACAAAGTCTATATGCCTTGCTCTGCTGCTGTGCATCAGTGCCCCAGTTTACTGCACCATCCCACTGCTGACCCGAAGTAATGACAGCCACTGGAGTGGGTGGGGTGGGGGGTTTTCATGATATTTCTACCTCCTGTAATCTCAATGTTGTAATTCCTGGATTACAGACAACAGGACTTTCACCCAACAGGAAAGGTCAACCATCATTGAAGGTAGAGATGTCATCACTTACCCCATTCCAGAGCTCAGTCCATGCTTCAGTAAGAATACAGCGATGGGTACTCAGTGCCTGAACACCCGCCATCACGGTCCCGTCCCGTCCCGTCCCGTCCCGTCCCGTCCCGTCCCGTCACGTCACACACTGCCGTCCCGTCCCGTCCCGTCCCGTCACACACTGCTGTCCCGTCCCGTCCCACACTGCTGTCCCGTCCCGTCCCACACTGCTGTCCCGTCCCGTCCCGTCCCACACTGCTGTCCCGTCCCGTCCCGTCCCGTCCGCTCCCGTCCCGTCACACACTGCTGTCCCGTCACACACTGCTGTCCCGTCACACACTGCTGTCCCGTCACACACTGCTGTCCCGTCACACACTGCTGTCCCGTCACACACTGCTGTCCCGTCACACACTGCTGTCCCGTCACACACTGCTGTCCCGTCACACACTGCTGTCCCGTCACACACTGCTGTCCCGTCACACACTGCTGTCCCGTCACACACTGCTGTCCCGTCACACACTGCTGTCCCGTCACACACTGCTGTCCCGTCACACACTGCTGTCCCGTCACACACTGCTGTCCCGTCACACACTGCTGTCCCGTCACACACTGCTGTCCCGTCACACACTGCTGTCCCGTCACACACTGCTGTCCCGTCACACACTGCTGTCCCGTCACACACTGCTGTCCCGTCACACACTGCTGTCCCGTCACACACTGCTGTCCCGTCACACACTGCTGTCCCGTCACACACTGCTGTCCCGTCACACACTGCTGTCCCGTCACACACTGCTGTCCCGTCACACACTGCTGTCCCGTCACACACTGCTGTCCCGTCACACACTGCTGTCCCGTCACACACTGCTGTCCCGTCACACACTGCTGTCCCGTCACACACTGCTGTCCCGTCACACACTGCTGTCCCGTCACACACTGCTGTCCCGTCACACACTGCTGTCCCGTCACACACTGCTGTCCCGTCACACACTGCTGTCCCGTCACACACTGCTGTCCCGTCACACACTGCTGTCCCGTCACACACTGCTGTCCCGTCACACACTGCTGTCCCGTCACACACTGCTGTCCCGTCCCGTCCCGTCACACACTGCTGTCCCGTCCCGTCCCGTCACACACTGCTGTCCCGTCCCGTCCCGTCACACACTGCTGTCCCGTCCCGTCCCGTCACACACTGCTGTCCCGTCCCGTCCCGTCACACACTGCTGTCCCGTCCCGTCCCGTCACACACTGCTGTCCGTGTCCCGTCACACACTGCTGTCCCGTCCCGTCCCGTCACACACTGCTGTCCCGTCCCGTCCCGTCACACACTGCTGTCCCGTCCCGTCCCGTCACACACTGCTGTCCCGTCCCGTCCCGTCACACACTGCTGTCCCGTCCCGTCCCGTCACACACTGCTGTCCCGTCCCGTCCCGTCACACACTGCTGTCCCGTCCCGTCCCGTCACACACTGCTGTCCCGTCCCGTCCCGTCACACACTGCTGTCCCGTCCCGTCCCGTCACACACTGCTGTCCCGTCCCGTCCCGTCACACACTGCTGTCCCGTCCCGTCCCGTCACACACTGCTGTCCCGTACCCACTGCTGTCCCGTCACACACTGCTGTCCCGTCACACACTGCTTCCCGTCACACACTGCTGTCCCGTCACACACTGCTGTCCCGTCACACACTGCTTCCCGTCACACCTGCTGTCCCCACACCCTGTCCCCACACACTGCTGTCCGTCCACACTGCTGTCCCGTCACACACTGCTGTCCCCGTCACACACTGCTGTCCCCGTCACACACTGCTGTCCCGTCACACACTGCTGTCCCGTCACACACTGCTGTCCCGTCACACACTGCTGTCCCGTCACACACTGCTGTCCCGTCACACACTGCTGTCCCGTCACACACTGCTGTCCCGTCACACACTGCTGTCCCGTCACACACTGCTGTCCCGTCACACACTGCTGTCCCGTCACACACTGCTGTCCCGTCCCGTCCCGTCACACACTGCTGTCCCGTCCCGTCCCGTCACACACTGCTGTCCCGTCCCGTCCCGTCACACACTGCTGTCCCGTCCCGTCCCGTCACACACTGCTGTCCCGTCCCGTCCCGTCCCGTCCCGTCCCGTCCCGTCACACACTGCTGTCCCGTCCCGTCCCGTCCCGTCCCGTCCCGTCCCGTCACACACTGCTGTCCCGTCCCGTCACACACTGCTGTCCCGTCCCGTCACACACTGCTGTCCCGTCCCGTCACACACTGCTGTCCCGTCCCGTCACACACTGCTGTCCCGTCCCGTCACACACTGCTGTCCCGTCACACACTCACTGTCCCAATGCACTGTACCATCCCATCTCACACCAGGCCAATGCACTACATTGTCCCTTTGAGCACTCATCGCTTCAATGCACCTTACAATCCCGCTGCACGCACACCATGTCAACGCTGTGTTCTGTACGACTCCGCAACTGCCTTGATGCACGCTGAGTGGCTGCAGACGCACACCCATGGTGAAGTGTTCAGCACTCCTCTGCAGGTTACGTACTGATACAGTAATTGTGTTATTGGTTATTTTTGAACTTTAGGTTAAGTATGCACTGATCAGCGCTCAGCGATGTATGATCTGTCAGGGAGACATCGCCCGCTACAGAGAACAAGCCAACGACACCACAAACTATGGCAAGGCTCGCAGGTGCAGTATTACTGTCCACTTTACAAAGAGAGAGAGATGTGGAACAAAGCCGCCTTCTCACATTCTGTTCATTGATGCTTTCTTTTCCCTCCTGCTTCAGGTCTCTTGTCTGTCTGTACCAGGTGTCATAGAGGGTCGGTCTGTCCCAGGCTCTGCTGGCGCTGCTTTGTACCTGGGCCCCAGGAAGGGGGCATTTGGATTAACCTTCTCCCCTCCCTTGATTTTCCATTATGGTTACAGAAATTCAGGCTCCCACAAAGCTTAGTGTCGACAAGCTTTGTTTCTGTCCCCACTTCCAAATAGTTAAAGTGATTGTTAAATAAATCAATGATCTTTACAGCCAGCCTTGAGGTCCATCAGAACAGGAGGCGGCCATTCAGGCCCTCGAGCCTGTTCCGCCATTCAATTAGATCATGGCTGATCTGCGTCTTAAAGAAAGACATTCATATAGCCCCATTCACGACCTCAGGATATCACAAAGTGCTTTACAGCCAATGAAGTACTTTTGAAGTGTAGTCACTGTTGTAATGTAGGAAATACGGCAGCCAATTTGTGCACAGCAAGCTCCCACAAACAGCAATGTGATAAATAATCAGCTTTTGTGATGTTGACTCGGGGATAAATATTGGCCAGGACACTGGGGATAACTCCCCTGCTCTTCTTTGAAATAGTGCCATGGGATCTTTTTCGTCCACCTGAGAGGGCAGACAGGGCCTCGGTTTAACGTCACCTCCAACAGTGCAGCACTCCCTAAGAACTGCACTGGCCTGTCAGCCTGGACTTTTGTGCTCAAGTCTCTGGAGTGGGACTTGAACCAACAACCTTCTGACTCAGGCAGGAGTGCTGCCAACTGAGCCACAGCTGACACTAATTTCATCTCCCCGCCTTGGTTCCGTATCCCTTTATACCCTTGCCTAACAAAAATCCAATCAATCTCAGTTTTAAATTTTCAATTGATCCCCAGCCTTTTGGGGGAGAGAGTTCCAGATTTCCACTGCCTTTTGTGTGAAGAAGTGCTTCCTGACATCACCCCTGAACGGCCTGGCTCTAATTTTAAAGTGATGCCCCCTTGTTCTGGACTCCCCCCACCAGAGGAAATAGTTTCTCTCCATCTACCCTATCAAATCCTTTAATCATCTTAAACACCTCAATTATATCGCCCCTTAATCCTCTATACCCAAGGGGTTGCAAGCCTACCCTATTGGGTCAAGGTTCCTCGCCAGACACTTCCTTCCATTCCAGTGCAGCCCCAAGTATGGCAGCATTTGTTTTCTTGTTTCAGCCAATTTCTGATCTGCTTCAGAAGCCTCAGCCCCAACCTGTGGTTTACAACCTTGTGGGCCAATCTCCTGTGTAGTGCTGTTTGAAAAATTTGCTTGTTTTTAAAAAAAAAGAGAAAACATAAACCAGATGTCACAGGAGCAGGAGGAGGCCATTCAGCCCCTCGAGCCTGTTACACAAGAACAGGAGGAGGCCATTCAGCCCCTCGAGCCTGTTACACAAGAACAGGAGGAGGCCATTCAGCCCCTCGAGCCTGTTACACAAGAACAGGAGGAGGCCATTCAGCCCCTCGAGCCTGTTACACAGGAACCAGGAGGAGGCCATTCAGCCCCTCGAGCCTATTACACAGGAACAGGAGGAGGCCATTCAGCTCCTCGAGCCTGTTACACAAGAACAGGAGGAGGCCATTCAGCCCCTCGAGCCTGTTACACAAGAACAGGAGGAGGCCATTCAGCCCCTCGAGCCTGTTACACAAGAACAGGAGGAGGCCATTCAGCCCCTCGAGCCTGTTACACAGGAACAGGAGGAGGCCATTCAGCCCCTCGAGCCTGTTACACCAGAACAGGAGGAGGCCATTCAGCCCCTCGAGCCTGTTACACAAGAACAGGAGGAGGCCATTCAGCCCCTCGATCCTGCTACATAGGAGCAGGAGGAGGCCATTTAGCCCCTCGAGCCTGTTACACAGGAACAGGAGGAGCCATTCAGCCCCTCGAGCCTGTTACACAGGAACAGGAGGAGGCCATTCAGCCCCTTGAGCCCATTCTACCTTTTAACCGGATCACGGCTAACCTGTACCTCAATTCTATTTTACCCACCTTTGATCCATATCCCTTGATTCTCTTACCCAACAAAAATCTGTCGATCTCGGTCTTGAAAATTTCCATCGGTTCGGCATTAGAGAAATTCATTGACCCCATCAGCACAGTGTGCAATCACAACAACTATTACATTTTATATAGCTCCTTTAATGTAGAAAAATGTCCCAGGGCGCTTCAGAGGAACGTAATTGGACAAAAATTAACATCGATCCCAAGAAGGCGATATTAGGAGGGGTGAGGTGGGTTTTAAAAGGGGGGTCTTAGAGAAGGAGAGGGAGTTGAAGAGGTTTAGGGAGGGAATCCAGAGCATATGGCCCAGGCGGCTGAAGGCACGGCCGCCAATGGTGGGGTGAAGGAAGGAGAGATGCAGAAGAGGAAGACAGTCAGAGGAATGGAGAATTCATTGGGTGGGGAGGGTTGTAGGGCTGGAGGAGGTTACAGAGATAGGGAGGGGCGAGACCATGGAGGGATTTGAAAACAAGGATGAGAGTTTTAAATTTGTGGTGTTGGGGGGACCGGGAGCCAATGCAGGTCAGTGAGCACAGCGGGTGATGGGTCAGCGGGTCAGAGAGCACAGCGGGTCAGTGAGCACAGTGGGTGATGGGTCAGCGGGTCAGAGAGCATAGCGGGTGATGGGTCAGCGGGTGATGGGTCAGCGGGTCAGTGAGCACAGCGGGTGATGGGTCAACGGGTCAGAGAGCACAGCGGGTCAGTGAGCACAGCGGGTGATGGGTCAGCGGGTCAGAGAGCACAGCGGGTCAGTGAGCACAGTGGGTGATGGGTCAGCGGGTCAGAGAGCATAGCGGGTGATGGGTCAGCGGGTGATGGGTCAGCGGGTCAGTGAGCACAGCGGGTGATGGGTCAGCGGGTGATGGGTCAGCGGGTCAGTGAGCACAGTGGGTGATGGGTCAGTGTGTGATGGGTCAGCGGGTCAGTGAGCACAGCGGGTGATGGGTCAGCGGGTGATGGGTCAGTGAGCACAGCGGGTGATGGGTCAGCGGGACTTGCTGAGGGATACAGGCAGCAGGGTTTTAGATGAGCTGAAGTTAATGGAGAGCTGAGAATGGGATACTGGCTCGGAGAACATGGAATAATCTATTTTGTATGTGACAAAGGCATGGATGAGGTGTTGCAGCGGCAGATGATACGGCGGTGGAAGTAGGCGATCTTTGTGTGGGATTGGGATAGGACCCAAAGGTTGTGAATAGTCTGGTTCAGCCTGTGATGGTGGCCAGGGAGGGGTATGGAGTCTGTGGCGAGGGTGCAGAGTTTGTGCGGGAACTGAGGATGATGGCTTTGGACTTCCCAGTGCTTTGCTGGAGAAATTGCAGCTCGCCCAAGACTAGAAGTCGGACAAGCAGTCTGACCACACCGGCAGCGGAGCGATTGAGAGGCGTGGTGAAGAGGCAGAGCTGGGTGTTGTCAGCATGCGTGTGTAATCGGACTCCGTGGCCGTGGGTGATGTCACTGACGGGCAACATGTTAATGAGGAGGAGGCCAGTGATAGATCTTTGGGCCACTCTGAAGCAGTAAGAAAGCAAACAAGATCTTGGGCTGTTCACCGGAGGGATAGAGCAGAAGTCCCAGGGAGTGATGATGAGTCTGTAGAAAGCTCTGGGCTAGTCCCACTTGAAGTACGATATACAGCTCTAAGCACGTTGTTACACTGAGGGCCAGAAAGAGCAACTAAACTGATACGATAGCAAAATACTGCGGATGCTGGAAATCCGAAATAACAACAGAAAACGCTGGAAAAACTCCGCAGGCCAGGCAGCATCCGTGGAGAGAGAAAGAGAGTTAACGTTTCAGGTCGATGACCTTTCGTCAGAACTAAACTGATACCTTGGGTTAGACACCTGATCTGTGAGGAGAGGCTATGCCAGCTGGAAATGTTTACACAGAAGGAAAGACAGTTCGCGGGAGACCAGGCTGAGATTTGTAAGATTCTCAGGGACGTCAGTACTGAGCCCTCAGAACTTTTTTGACATAATCACAAACTCTGCAACTGAGGGTATGAACGTGAACTCAGAGTAGGGAAGGTGAACAGACAGTCACTTGACACGCAGGGCAGTGAACGCAGCAACAGGCTGCCCAGGGAGACAGCAGAGGCGGCTAATGTTGGGCAATTCAGGAGGGGACTGGATAAATCTTTGGCAGAGCAAGGGATTGAGGGGTATGAGAGAGAGAGCGTGTACAGTACGGTATTATTTGAACTCTGAGACTGGCCAGATTAACAGCAGCGCTCCTTTCCGGTTCTGTGAATTCCTCTGTTCCTGTTCAACTGTGGGAAAACTCTTCAGATGTAAATATCTGAAGTGGCAGAAACCATCTGATCAGTGTGTGTTCAGCAGGAGGGTGTGTGTTTACAGTACTGTCGGAGGCTGGAATGTGACCTTTATTTAACGCCTACTCTCTCTCCTCCACAGTTGGTACTTGAAAGCCCAACAGATTGCACCGAAAAACGGACGCCCTTACAACCAGCTTGCTATTCTGGCCATCTACACGGTGAGGTCCTCAGCTTGTACTCTCAGGCTCTCCAGCGTTGAACCTTATGCCCCTAGTACAGATTCCGTACTTTGTTACAAGAGTTGTTAACCCATTTGTTGAATCATATCCTCAAAATGTATACGTTGTATATTTACAGAACGCTTTATCACGCTCTTCACTTTAAAATGATTCATTGTACATGAGGCACTTTGAGAGACGTGATATCTTCCTCTGCCTAAGAAGAAGATATCACGTCTCTCAAAGTGCCTCATGTACAATGAATCATTTTAAAGTGAAGAGACTGCTGTTGTGTAGGGAAACGCGGTGGCCATTTTTAACACAGCAAGATCCCGATAATATCAAGAAGGTGAACGACCAGTTAATCAGTTTTGGTGGAGGAATGAATGTTGGTCAGGGCATCGGGAGAACTACCTGCTCTTCGGAGTGCCATGGGATCTTTATCATCCATCCGAACAGGCAGATAGGGCCTCTGTTTAATCCCAGGACAGGGCTGCACCCCTTCAGTACTGCACTGAAGTGCCATCTCGGATTGTGTGCCCAACTACCAGAAAGGGGCTCGAGTCCACAACTTTTTGCCTTATGTGAGAGTTGCTACCAACTGAGTATCTTGCAGCCTTTTCACAATCTATATTCTGTATCTCTCCTGCTCCAGCTTCTGCTTCACTGTTTCTGGAAGAAATAGTAGAGCAAGTTGGATACCGATCTCTGTAGATGGTTCTGTGCTGCAGTGTCCAGCAGGTGGCGACATGGCTCCATTACTGTGCTGTGTTGTCGGGAGGCCTGCGTGGCCTATTGTACTGAAGAGCTGCTCTTCTGGTTTTGAATTGCAGCCGTTTTGAAACGTGTACCTTGAGTTCAGCATCAGTTGACTCGATATTTACAACGTTGGAGAAAAGCTTGAATCTCTTTCCAAAGGCGTTGTCTGTGTACAGTTGCTCTCCTCTCCTGAAGGTGCTGGCCCTGACTGAGGTACCGTACCATGGCCTTCTGGTGCCCTGTCTAAGTGACCAGTTTCATTGGTGAGCGTTGACAGTGAGTGTTGGCACGCTGCCTGACCATGGGTGGATTCACAGCTGAGCAAAGATGGTGAATGTAGTGAATGTCCCATAGGGCTTCTACTGAGGAGAAATGGACACAGAGCAGTAATAAGGGTTGGGCTGTATAAACACAGTGTCTGGCTAAGGAGAAAAGTTAAACACTAGAATGCTGAACAGCACCACACAGCTCTCCAGCTGAACCACAGTGCTGCTGATTGACACCTTGTCATGTTAGGCTGTGAAAAGGACAGGCGCTTCGACCGATGGAGCTGATGCTTTGAATCGGGGAGTGTCTGAACATTGGGTCTTTCTGGGCTGTATCAGTGGGTGCCGTGGAGTTATAAAGCTTAACTCATGTTCCCTCTAACTTGCACATAACTCAGAGTTTTGGATTTATCTGCCAATGGACACGGAGCACAGCCCTTTCCAAACCTCAAGAACTCCTGAAATGTAAACAGGACAAGCCAGTCAGTAGCCTGGGCTTATTTAGCTGCATCATTTCCTTATATTTGAATTCCAGCCCCCTTGAGATAAAGGTCAATATTCCATCAGCCTCTTTGATTGCTGTGTACCTGTGCGCTAGCTTCTAGTGATTTGTGTTCAGGGATCCCGAACTCTCTGCTTCTCCACAGCTCTTAGTCTTTCGCCATTAAGGAAAGATAGGAAAATATTCTGATTTATCTTTCTCTGATCCAAAGTGGATAACCTCACACTTTGCCACATTGAACTTCATCTGCCACAGTTTTGCCCGCTCACTTAATCTGTCAATGTCCCTCTATAACTTCCTGCGCCCATCTGCACTACTTACTGTGCCTCCGACCTTAGTGTAGTCAGCAAACTTGGAAATATGGCTCTATTCCTTCGTCCAAGTCATTGATAAATATGGTGAAAAGCTGAGGCCCCCGTTACAGATCCCTGGGGGACACTACTAGTCACATCCCGCCACATCAGAGAACAAAGCTGCTATCCCTACGCCCCGTCTCCTACCTCCCAAACAATTACCCCGTCACAAGATTACCTCCAGTTATGTGCACTTCCATTATTAACAGCCTCTTTAACAGGAGGGCAAATGGTATGTTGGCCTTTACTGCAAGGGGGTTG
Organism: Squalus acanthias; assembly: GCA_030390025.1. Lineage (NCBI taxonomy): Eukaryota > Metazoa > Chordata > Chondrichthyes > Squaliformes > Squalidae > Squalus > Squalus acanthias. The sequence goes on from CM059448.1 coordinate 1,642,027, forward strand.
GAGTACAAGAGTAAGTAAGTCTTGCTGCAATTGTACAGGGCTTTGGTGAGACCACAGCTGGAGTACTGTGCACAGTTTTGGTCTCCTTATCCGAGGGACGATATACTTGGCATGGAGGCGGGGCAGCGAACATAAGAACATAAGAAATAGGAGCAGGAGTCGGCCATTCGGCCCCTCGAGCCTGCTCCGCCATTCGGCCCCTCGAGCCTGCTCCGCCATTCGGCCCCTCGAGCCTGCTCCGCCATTCGGCCCCTCGAGCCTGCTCCGCCATTCGGCCCCTCGAGCCGGCTCCGCCATTCAATAAGATCATGGCTAATCTGATCTTGGCCTCAACTCCACTTTCCCGCCCGATCCCCATAACCCCTGACTCCCCTGTAGCTCAAATCTGTCTATCTCCGCCTTGAATATATTCAGTGACCCAGCCTCCACAACTCTCTCGGGTAGAGAATTCCAAAGATTTACGACCCTCTGAGAGAAGAAATTCCTCCTCATCTCTGTTTTAAATGAACGACCCCTTATTCTGAAACTATGTCCCCTAGTTCTAGATTCCCCCACGAGGGGAAACATCCTCCCTGCATCTACCCTGTCGAGCCTCCTCAGAATCTTATATGTTTCAATAAGATCACCTCTCATTCTTCTAAACTCCAATGAGTATAGGCCCAACCTGCTCAACCTTTCTTCATAAGACAACCCCTTCATCCCCGGAATCAACATAGTGAACCTTCTCTGAACTGCCTCCAATGCAAGTATATCCCTCCTTAAATAAGGAGACCAAAACTGCAGGCAGTACTCCAGGTGTGGTCTCACCAACACCCTGTACAGTTGTAGCAGGACTTCCCTATGTTTGTACTCCATCCCCCTTGCAATAATTCCATTTGCCTTCCTAATTACTTGCTGTTACCTGCATGTTTGTGTTTCATGTACGAGGACCCCCAGATCCCTCTGTACCACAGCATTTTGTAGTGTCTCTCCATTTAAATAATATTTTGTTTTTCTATTCTTCCTACCAAAGTGGATAACCTCACATTTTCCCACATTATACTCCATCTGCCAAATTTTTGCCCACTCACTTAACCTATCTATATCCCTTTGCAGACTCTCACAACTTGCTTTCCCACCTATTTTTGTATCATCAGCAAATTTGGCTACAGTACACTCAGTCCCTTCATCCAAGTCATTAATATAGATTGTAAATAGTTGAGGCCCCAGCATTGATCCCTAGTTACAGTTTGCCAACCGGAAAATGACCCATTTATCCCGACTCTCTGTTTTCTGTTAGTTAGCCAATCCTGTATCCATGCTAATATATTACCCCCAACCCCGTGAGCTCTTATCTTGTGCAGTAACCTTTTATGTGGCACCTTATCGAATGCCTTCTGGAAATCCAAACGAAGGTTCACTAGATTGATCCCTGGGATGAGAGGTGAGGAAAGATTGTGTAGTTTGGGTCTATAATCCCTGGAGTTTAGAAGAATGAGAGGTGATCTCATTGAAACATATAAGATTCTGAGGGGGATTGACAGGGTAGATGCTGAGAGGTTGCTTTCCCTGGCAGGAGAGTCTAGAGGGGAAAGTAGAGGGCAAAGTCTCAGGATAAGGGTCGGACATTTAAGACTGAGATGAGGAAGAACTTCTTCACTCCGAGTTGTGACTTTTTGGAATTCTCTGCCCCAAAGAGCTGTGGATGCTGAATTATTGAGTATATTCAAGGCTGAGGTCGATAGATTTTTGGACTCTAGGGGAATCGAGGGATATGGGGATAGAGCAGGAAAGTGGAGTTGAGGTCGATGATCAGCCATGATTTTATTGAATGGCGGAGTGGGCTCGAGGGGCCGTATGGCCTTCTGCTGCTCCTATTTCTTCTTTTCCTGTGTGGAACCGTATCAAATGCCTTCTGGAAGTCCATATAGAGAAGATCCATAGACACTCCCACCAGAGCGGCCCACCAGCTCACTCTGCCCGTTAGATGGTGCCACACTGGCCGCCACCCTCGCTGTCTTAGTGGTCCCAGCACTTGGGGAAGGGGAATGAAAGCTGTGCTCAAGTAGATGTTGGAACTTGGGAGCCTCGCACAGAAAGGCAGCATATCCTAAATTTACTTTAAGATGATCATTAAACAAAGTAAAAGTAATGTTTAAATTAAATACAAGAGGCAGGCCAAGCAGAAATGTTAACTTTTTGTATTTAAAAATCTCCTGTTTGCTGTACAGGGTTAATACTGTAATACAGTTCTTCCGCTGGGTAAGTATTTTACTGTCATACGGTGTTGGGGTTTGTGGGTGTGTTGCAGAAATGTGGCCAGCCCAGGGGCACTGGAATTTCCCTGGGCTTGTCGGCAATCTGAGGGTTAATGGTCCAGAGTGTGTGAAGTGCACCCAGGAGAGTGGGTTGGTATGCAGATATCTCATTGTTACCAAGTGTTGTCATCCATGCAGCCACCGTGGGAGAGTTTAAAGCAGCAAGATTCATGCTGCAGAGCTCCAGCTATGGGCCAGAGTTTAATTTTTTTTCCTCTAGCCACATTTATGATGAATTTTGCCAGTTCTTGGCTGAGTGGTGAAACAGGGCACTTGACAGCAGTGAGATAACTTTCCATCTCTTCTTTCTGTTCCCCCGGGGTTACAGCGCATGCTTTTTGTCAAATGAGCATGGAGCAGTTTTAGTGCTGAAGTGTGGAGGAATCTGTTTTTATGCTTGCGTGCCCTCTCAGCGGAAGGAGGCAGCGCAGAGACCGTGGGCTCCTTAAAGCGACGGGGAGATGTAATTGTTGCCTAATTACTGGTTCAGGTGGTCTGTGTGTGTCCCCTGTTCTGGATCGAAGCTGATGTGTTATCCAGTTACTGTAAGCTCAGTGTGTTTAACCCTAGTGTGGGTGTTCGGAAAGGGGGTGGAATTCTCAGTGGAGTGTTACTTGGGGAGGGGCACCAACAAGCCAGTCCCTATTTTAAGGTGCGAACCCAGTTCTCCCTGTACCAGGGCCAAATTTGAACCCACAGTCCAGGGTGAAGGACAGAGCTCGAACACGCTGCAGCTCCCAGCTCTCCTGAGGCTCGGCCTCTCCCCTGCACCGAGTAGTGCAGATGTGATTGGAAGTGGTTCTCATCCTGACGTTGGGCTGGTTTCCCCCCCCCCCCCCCCCCTTCTCCACGGAGAGAGAGAACTGACTGACCCTGACTGTTCACCTCTGTCCCGTGAGCTGATCGTTGTTTGATAGCCCTGTATATCTGCCCTCACAGCTGCACTTGCAGAGAATTTACCCTCAACCTTGGAAGGATCTGTAAGTGTGGGGGGTGGGAGGAAGGCCTGATAAACAGCAGCAGTGTTGAAGATTCCGGCAGTATGTACCTCACAGCCTGTCAATAGTGTTACCTAGTGATCGGGTACTGGCACCTTCACGCACTTAGTAGTTTACGTGACTAATGGGTTCATTGTTGACCGTCACTTGGGCTGTTCACTGCTGAGTATTTGCAGCACAGAAAACAGGCCATTCGGCCCAACTGGTCCGTGCTGGTGTTTATACTCCACACGAGCCTCCTCCCACCCCTCTTCATCTCACCCCATCAGCATATCCTTCTATTCCTTTCTCCCTCATGTGTTTATCCAGCTTCCCCTGAAATGCTATTCGTCTCAACCACTCCCTGTGGTAGCGAGTTCCACATTCTCACCACTCTCTGGGTAAAGAAGTTTCTCCTGAATTCCTATTTGATTTATTAGTTATTATCTTATTTATGGCCCCTAGTATTGGTCTTCCCCACAAGTGGAAAGACTCTCTCTGTCTCTACTCTATCGAACCGCTTCATAATTTTAAAGACCTCCGGTCACCCCTCAGCCTTCTCTTATCTAGAGAAAAGAGCCCCAGCCTGTTCAATCTTTCCTGATGGGTATAACCTCTCATTTCTTGTATCCTCCTAGTAAATCTTTTTTTGCACATTCTCCAGTGCTTCTATATCCTTTTTATAATATGGAGACCAGAACTGTTCACCGTGCTCCAGGTGTGGTCTAACCAAGGTTCCATACAGGTTTAACTTCTCTACTTCTCAATTCTATCCCTCTGGAAATGAACCTCAGTGCCTGGTTTGCTTTTTTTATGGCCTTGTTAACCTGTGTCGCTACTTTTAGTGATTTGTGTATCTGAGTAGTAGTTACTCTCTTTGTCCGGGTGTGTCTCTATTTGTGTCTGCGTATTTCTCTCTCTCTCTCCTTTGTCTTTCTCTTCCCCCTCTCCTATCCTGACTCTGTCTCCTCTCCCCCCACCTCCCACCTCCCGCCTCTCTCCGCTCTCCCCACCTCCCGCCTCTCTCCGCTCCCCCCACCTCCCGCCTCTCTCCGCTCTCCCCCACCTCCCGCCTCTCTCCGCTCCCCCCACCTCCCGCCTCTCTCCGCTCCCCCCACCTCCCGCCTCTCTCCGCTCCCCCCACCTCCCGCCTCTCTCTCCGCTCCCCCCACCTCCCGCCTCTCTCCGCTCCCCCCACCTCCCGCCTCTCTCCGCTCCCCCCACCTCCCGCCTCTCTCCGCTCCCCCCACCTCCCGCCTCTCTCCGCTCCCCCCACCTCCCGCCTCTCTCCGCTCCCCCCACCTTCCCGCCTCTCTCCGCTCCCCCCCACCTCCCGCCTCTCTCCGCTCCCCCCACCTCCCGCCTCTCTCCGCTCCCCCCACCTCCCCGCCTCTCCCTCGCTCCCCCCACCTCCCGCCTCTCTCCTCTCCCCCCGCCTCTCTCCTCTCCCCCCACTCCGCCTCTCTCCCGCTCCCCCCACCTCCCGCCTCTCTCCGCTCCCCCCACCTCCCGCCTCTCTCCTCTCTCCTCTCCCCCCACCTCCACGCCTCCTCTCCGCTCCCCCCGCTCTCTCCGCTCCCCCCGCGCCTCTCCGCTCCCCCCCCGCCTCTCTCCGCTCCCCCCGCCTCTCTCCGCTCCCCCCGCCTCTCTCCGCTCCCCCCCGCCCTCTCTCCGCTCCCCCCGCCTCTCTCCGCTCCCCCCCGCCTCTCTCCGCTCCCCCCGCCTCTCTCCGCTCCCCCCCGCCTCTCTCCGCTCCCCCCGCCTCTCTCCGCCTCCCCCCGCCTCTCTCCGCCTCCCCCCGCCTCTCTCCGCTCCCCCCGCCTCTCTCCGCTCCCCCCGCCTCTCTCCGCTCCCCCCGCCTCTCTCCGCTCCCCCCGCCTCTCTCCGCTCCCCCCGCCTCTCTCCGCTCCCCCCGCCTCTCTCCGCTCCCCCCGCCTCTCTCCGCTCCCCCCGCCTCTCTCCGCTCCCCCCGCCTCTCTCCGCTCCCCCCCGCCTCTCTCCGCTCCCCCCGCCTCTCTCCGCTCCCCCCGCCTCTCTCCGCTCCCCCCCGCTCTCTCCCCGCTCCCCCCGCTCTCTCCCCGCTCTCTCCCCGCTCTCTCCCCGCTCTCTCCCCGCTCTCTCCCCCGCTCTCTCCCCGCTCTCTCCCCGCTCTCTCCCCGCTCTCTCCCCGCTCTCGCCCCGCTCTCGCCCCGCTCTCGCCCCGCTCTCGCCCCGCTCTCGCCCGCCCCCCCCTCCCCCCCTCTCGGCCGTCCCCCCTCCCCGCTCTCGGCCGCCCCCCCCCTCCCCCCTCCCCGCTCTCGGCCGCCCCCCCCCCTCCCCGCTCTCGGCCGCCCCCCCTCCCCGCTCTCGGCCGCCCCCCCTCCCCGCCTCTCCGCTCTTCCCCCCCCCCACATCCCCAAACCCGGACAACTTTTCTGTGCCCCCACGTCCGGATCTGGCTTGGGCTACAGGTTAGGATTGTGGGGGTGGGAGCGGGGAACTAAAGCCGGTGCATGAAGAGACATAGTGGTACCTGCCTCCAGTTGATATGTTATTCCTTTTTGGGGTTTGATCTGTTCTGAGTGGAAGAGAATGAAGTAGCCTAGGTTGGTATTGTCTCGGATCCGCAGACATCTTTAGATTTAGATCTACAGGAGTGTGGTCTACCAGTACTGTGTGCACAGTTAAAGAAGGAGGCTTGTGTCAGGATGCAGAGCAAAGCTGTTTTTACACGGGTGCAGTTTTTAATTTGAATTCCAGGAGACTGTGATCTGTGAGTGGCTTCTGGTGCGGCTAAATGTGGCTCCCTCTTCCCAGTGGCAGAATTGATCATCAAAAAACAAACAGGATTTGTGAGTCTGTGGCCAGGATAAGCTCTCTCAGACACTGGCCTTCTGGAATCAGACTGAAAATGGTGCCAGTACAAAAGCAGGTCAAAGTTTCCCTTGCACTGCTCCAGCGATGTGCCTGAAACCCAAGCGAAGGAGAATGCCCTTCCGTCCCGGCACTAGTGTGACAGATTTCCATTCCCCATGTTGGAGGTTGGCAGGATCGGGCTCTCTCTGTGTTGTAGATTCGTGCCCAGTGGGAGCTGGGTGGAGACTGCTCTGTGTTCACTTCCTTCGTGTTCTGGGTTGAGGTACAGGACTGTTGCAAACATGCTCCGCCACCTGGGCCCTGCCGACTCATTTTCGGCGAATTCTGAATTGCGTCTGTTTCTGTGGGCTGTTCAAATAAAAGGAAACTGAGTGATCGTGACATCATTGGGGGAACAGCTGATGAGTGCTATTGTACCCAGTAGTGTGAGGGAGCAGAATTACTATCCCTCTGAATCATCGCAAGTTAATGACCCTGTCGACCAATGTGAATCCAACCCTCTCACCACCAGGCCTGGTGACTGCGCCAAGCCTGTCCTCCTGATTTGTGTTATTGAATTTCTTATTTAGGCAAAAACATCTGCCTGTTCCTGTTAAAAGATCTCGTGAAGAAGAGCAGGGAGTTTTCCTGGTGTCCTGGCCAACATTCCATCCTCAGCTGACATTGCCAGAAACAGATTAACTGGCCTTTCTTCTCGCTGCTGTTTGTGGGATCTTGCTGTGCACAAAATGGTTCCTTAACTGGTTCCTTACATAAGTCCCTGCATTTCAAAGTAATTAATTGGATGTGAAGTACTCTAAAGACATTCATAAGAGATATGCTAAGCCTGTAACACTGGTGAATCTTCAAGTTAATCAGAATTCTAAGCTGGCACTTTTGAACCTGGGTCCTTGCTGTGATGCCTCAGCTTAACTTACCTGTGTCAAGTTTTTGAACCAATGCTGAAGTTGCTGTGGATTCTTTGTGCCACTAGATGTCACTGGTTCACATGAGAAATGCACTGTCGGAAGTATTTGAAGTGTTGATGAGGAGTCATTGTATTCCCAAAGGTATTACTGACTGATTAGATTTCACATTTAAAACAGGGTAAGGAATTCGATCTCGTGGCACTGAAAGCTGTATGCGTGGGTTTGATGTTGAGTTGATGCCAGGATATTGCAAGAAATGGAAACGGTTTCGTGCACTGATATTTTTGTTGTGAGAATTGTAATCTCTTTGGAGTTGGGCCTTAACGGCCTCGCCTCACGCGAGGTGTGTGGAGCTCCACATCCGTGGGCATTTTTCAGGTTGATGTGGACTGTTGCTGCGATCCAAGGCGTGTGAAACCTTAGCTTGGTTTTTGTACATGCAGCTAACTAACACTTCTCTCCTCGTTAAACAGCAGTTGTCAGTATTGTTTTCCAAGCACCCGTGCTGACGAGGGCATTCGAACGCTGAGCGCTTACACACCTCACGAAACAGCCAGGGGCCGTGTCAGGGGTGCGGGAGGGCTGCTTTATTATATTTGTGTTGGGTCTGATAAATCTGAGCTCTGGTCCTCAGAGGGGTAAGCCAGCGGGGGAAAAATGTCCAGCGGTTTTATGAAACTCAGATAATTTATGACTAATAGATTTCAGTGAAAATGAAACAATTGTGGGAATGCTCAGTAATTGGGTTCAGCTGAGCTGTGTCTGCGTTTTAAACTGGTTTCATCTTTGCTCCTTTTTTTTTTTGTTTTTCTTTTAACAGAGGCGGAAGCTGGATGCTGTATACTATTACATGAGGAGTCTGGCTGCCAGTAATCCAATTCTTACAGCTAGGGAGAGCCTGATGAGTCTCTTCGAAGAAACCAAGAGGAAGGTCAGTCTGTCGCTCAGTGCAGGGAGCAAGCTGGCAGAGTTTTTTTATGTGTGCGTGCGTGGGAGGGAGGAGGGAGAGAGCAAGTGAACGAGTTTGGCTTTTGCTAGTGTTTACTTAGTCATAAACAGACCTTGGTGGCAGTGCTGGAAGGCTCTGTGAGATCTCTGTGACTTGTCGAGAACAGAAAAACAAGTCGGACGGGCCGTGTGAAAATGACCATTCATGCCTTCTGCACTATTGTGATGGCAAGCTTGGCCAGCGAACAAACTGGGATCAAAGCCTCACTCCTCTCTCAGAAAATAAACAGAATAAAGTGTACTTGAACGCATTGGAGAGGTTTAAAAGACTGCACTCACTGCAGGTCAGAGCGCAGGATTACACAGGGATATTTTGCATATTTTTAAAAAAATGTAGTTTGATGAAAACTTCTTAACTTAACCATATCAAAAGGATGAAATCCAGACCCCACAATGCACAGATGAATATTAAATCCCTGGTGAAATTATTAACACTTTCAGGGTTAGCTGAAGAGGGGTGCAAGGAGGCTCGTGTGAAGCATAAACCCTGGCATAGAACAGTTGGGCCGAATGGCCTGTTTCTGTGCTGCACTTTGTGTAATTCAGTGTTGACCAACAGCTTTCACACTGCATACACATGTTCCTCCTGATGTGTAATATTTACAGAATTTCATTTTATAAACACTGAACAAGAATGTGTTATGGAACAGAAAAAGGCAACAAGTCTCATCCCTTTCTGATAAAATCAACCCCACCAACCCACCTCCATCAAACATTCCCAGGGCAGGTACAGCATGGGTTAGATACAGAGTAAAGCTCCCTCTACACTGTCCCCATCAAACACTCCCAGGGCAGGTACAGCACGGGTTAGATACAGAGTAAAGCTCCCTCTACACTCTCTCATCAAACACTCCCAGGGCAGGTACAGCACGGGTTAGATACAGAGTAAAGCTCCCTCTACACTGTCCCATCAAACACTCCCAGGGCAGGTACAGCATGAGTTAGATACAGAGTAAAGCTCCCTCTACACTGTCCTGTCAAACACTCCCAGGGCAGGTACAGCACGGGTTAGATACAGAGTAAAGCTCCCTCTACACTGTCCCATCAAACACTCCCAGGGCAGGTACAGCACGGGTTAGATACAGAGTAAAGCTCCCTCTACACTGTCCCCGTCAAACACTCCCAGGGCAGGTACAGCACGGGTTAGATACAGAGTAAAGCTCCCTCTACACTGTCCCATCAAACACTCCCGGGGCAGGTACAGCACGGGGTTAGATACAGAGTAAAGCTCCCTCTACACTGTCCCATCAAACACTCCCAGGGCAGGTACAGCACGGGGTTAGATACAGAGTAAAGCTCCCTCTACACTGTCCCATCAGTGCCTCTGCCTCATTGTCAAAACAGTAGCCTTTTTTGCTAAGACTGGAATTAGTCTCGAGGATAATTTTGAACCTGAATAGAGATTGCCCTAAACTTATTCCATGTTGGATCCTTACAGCTTTTAGACACAGGAGAGTTTTATCGCATCAATTCAGGTTGGACATGAACCATGTCGCAGAGGTGAAAGTTCAGTTTTAAACCCATCATACCATTCAGTCTACACCAGAATGCTACCAGGGCTCCAATGGTTAGATTATGAGGAGAGATTACATAAACTAGGCTTGTATTCCCTGGAATATAGACAGTTAAGGGGTGATTTGATTGAGGTTTATAGGATTTTGAAAGGAATGGATAGGGTCGATAGAGAAATATTTTTGGCTGATGGGGGAAATCCAGGACTAGGTGACATAACCTTAAAATCAGAGCCAGGCCATTCAAGAGAGAAGTTGGGAAACACTTCTTCATGCAAAGGGTGGTAGAAGTTTGGAACTGTCTCCCACAGAAAGCAGTAGATGCTGGGGCTCAATTAACGATTTTAAATGCGAGATCAATAGATTTTCGCTAGCCAAGGGTATAAAGGGATGTGGAGCCAAGGTGGGTGGATGGAGTTGAGATACAGATCATTGAATGGTGGAGCAGGCTTGAGAGGCTGAATGGTCGTCTCCTCTGCCTAGCTGCTTTGTAAGTAACATTTCACCAACTCTGGGTTCGACTGACCCTTTACCATCACTTGTACAGGGAGTTGAGCTGGGCACTGAGTGTGCATCTGCCCGTGTGCAAGCACTGACTTAACAGGTCAATACCTTGCACGAGCTCAGATTTGTATCATTCTTTGCTGGCGATGGATTTCAAAACCCAATTTCAGCCCCTGCCCCTGACTCCAGGGTCATTAGATCACGGTTCCTGACAAACACATGGCCCCTGGCCTTGCAGTATGGAAACATTTGGCTAACCACAGTGACTTTCCCCTCAGTAACCTTCCCCTGCTCGCTCTCCATTTTAAGTGCGTCCGGCTTAAGGTGTGAGAGCACAGCATTCAGAAAATTTGAGGTTTGCAGATGGACTGATTTTAAAACGAGCAAAGTCGCAGTACTTTCAATGAGGAAAGGTGTCTCCCGCTTTGAGCCGTGAACCACACAACAGCTGCTGACCAGAGCTTGGCTCACTGACCACTTAAACTCACTGATGCCTCTGCTCTGACATGCAGCGCGTAAGTGCTTCATTGCGTGGGACACACTAAGGATCTTCAGATATTCTCATTAATAAAAACTCATCTGTCAATTTGTTCGAAAAGAGATTTCCTGAGATTTACATAATTCACTCTCTAAAATTTCTTTAGTGCATCTGAGTGCCATAAACAGCAGTTTGTATGTGTATATACTAACGGCAGAAAATAGCAATTTAACCATCGGTTCAAACTGATTCAACAGTCCTTCTCTCACACAGACACATACATGCACACGGTCCCATGCAGCAGCCCTTGCCCCCTAGTTTGCCGGTGTCTGATTCCATTCACTTTGGACGTTTGAGCTGGTTCAGACTTCAACAGGAGATAATTGAGCCCAGTAAGGTCTGTGTTGGAGTTCTTCAACCTCCTTACCCCCTCTCTCCCAATCTAAATGTCTGTGTGTGATTCCCAGTAAGATGGAGATGCTGCTTCACACAGTATGTAAGTTTTGTAATGGCATTCCTATCCTTCCTTCCCACCCCCTGCCCTTTGTCTGTGAATCCCACTGAGGGAGCTGCTGTGTCTCACTGTATGTTAATGATTTGTTCTGAGCGTTGCTGGTGGTATGGCTGGGAAACAGAATTATTGCTTTGTCAGTCCAGGACACTTTTCTTTGCCTTGGACGAGCAGGGTCCAGAGCCACTATTGTAGTTAACCCTCCGCTCTGTCTTGTCCCTCTCCCTCACTCCACATCGTGTCTTGGATCACACACTAAGAATATAGACTCATCATTTACAATCACAACTGAAGACCTGAAATCTATTTTCATCATTTTCTATCAAACCTCATTGCCACAGATGTGTTGAAGGGATTAAATTAGTAGAGAATCCCTCTTCCTATTTGCTGCCTGCTCACAGTGGTTTCCAAGGTGGGACTGCCTCACTGGTGTGGGAGCAGGATTAGCTATTGGAGCTACGAACAGGAGATTCTCTTCCTGCTATCCCCCATGCTGCTGTCACTCATTCTGCACACCCGCTGTGTTGCTTTTATTGAGTGGAGCGTGCTACCTTCCTGCTGCCTGGGCACACCACGTTTAAGCAGGCAGAGCACACCTGCTGTCTGCACACTTTCCGATTGGGGACCGGGATTGTGCTACTTGACCTGCTGTCTGTCACGCTTTGCAGATGGGAACTCCCAACATGCTTCCACCGCGCTGAGTCATGGCCGGTGGACGAGGAGTTCCACCACTGATCTTTGTGTTCAGTGGTTGGACAGTGGTGCCACACTCTCACTGTGTGGCTGTGTTGAAGATGTGGGGCATTGAGTGGGGAGGGGGTGGGGACACATGGCAGGGAGAGGCTGTGCTGCTGGAGCTGCGGGACATTGAGCACTCGTAATTAAGCCAGACCTCTGTCTGCGCCAGAATGTGAAATTCTGTTCTGTGTAACACTCTGGAATATGTGAGTGCTATATTTCCCATCACTGCAGTATCGGAGTGAGCGTTTGAATGGGTGAACCAATGGTCCTCGGCGAAGCTGTGGTTCCTTAAAGCTTACAGTTTGTGATAGAGTTTTGGATGCCCTCCTATTATCCTTCTCAACAGGAGACTTTAAATGAACACGGGACCAAAATACAAACACCTCTGATATGAAACATCCTTGGGATGAAACCTTAAGTCAGCAGTCAGAGTTTAAATATCCTGTTTAGTAGATTATGATACTGAATGTCTACATTTTGCCATTTTTAGGGATTACACCTCTCCTCACTTTCTACCTTGGATAATAAATAGGCTGGGCCTCTGCTTCAATTCTTGGAGAGAGGGAGTAAAAACCACTGAGTTATTGAAATTCCTTCCCCTTCATACCCACCTCACCGATGCAGCGTCTGGTTGCAGTCAAATCTGTGCCTAATCATCCTCCTCCTGTTCCGTGCCTCTGGCACTCTGTTTGGATGAGCCTCCCCCTGGCCCAGTGCTCCCTCTCAAGGGAGGGCAGCAATCTGAGATTGATAGATTTTTGTTAGGCAAGGGTATTAAGGGCTACAGAACCATTGAATGGTGAAACAGATGCGAGGGGCTGAATGGCCTACTCCTGTTCCTATGATCTATGTTTCGATGCTCTGGAAGAATAATCCAGCCCCTACCCCCAGCAAACAGAGTCTGCCTCACGTGCGCCTTTTGGAAAATGGAATATATTAGAGGCAAAGAACGCCAGGGTGGGACTGTGCCAACACACAGTCTAGCTAGGGCTTGACATAACAGCAACACAAGGAGGTAGTCCGGGTCTTGAATCCATGTTGCCCAGACCCAGGAGATGAGCAAAATTAGTGCTGGAATAACCGTTCTTAATTTTATTGAACCCTGGAGATCAAATTATTTTGAGAATGCCTTCCCTTTCTGTGTGTTCTTAAGGGGAATGCTGGTGGAGGGGGTGGGCTGGCAGTGGGTGATAGTGCAGATTGCATCTAGTTAATATTTGGTTAGGCCAAATGCAAGATTTCACTTTTACTCCTTGGAGTGGATTTCTCAATGCAGTGAGAAAAACATCCCATAGCATTATTGAAGAAGAGCAGCAGAGTTCGCTGAGTGCCCTGGCCAACATTTATCCCTCAACCAACACCTAAAACCAGATGATCTGGCCATTTATTGAGTATGGTAGCATAGTGGTTATGTTACTGGACCAGTAATCCAGAGGCCTGGACTACTCATCTGGAGACATGAGTTCAAATCCCACCATAGCAGCTGGGGAATTTAAATTCAGTTAATTAAATAAATCTGGAATAAAAAGCTAGTATCAGTAATGGTGACCATGAAACTATCGGATTGTCGTAAAAACCCATCTGGTTCACTTAATGTCCCGGTCTGGCCTATATGTGACTCCAGACCCACAGCAATGTGGTTCACTCTTAACTGCCCTCTGAAATGGTGGGCTGTTGTACCAACCTGCTACAAAGAATTTTATTTTATCCAGGTCCATGTGATACATATACTACACGGACTGCAGCTCACCACCACCTTCTCGAGGGCAATTAGGGATGGGCAATAAATGCTGACCTTGCCAGCGACATCCACATCCCGAGAATGAAAAAAAATGAATTGTTTGTGGGAGCTTGCTGTGCACAAATTGGCTGCCGCATCTCCTACATTACAGCAGGGACTACAAAAGTACTTCGTTGACTGTGAAGCACTTTGGGATGTCCTGAGGCTGTGAAAGGTGCTGTAGAAATAGATGGTCTTTCTTATGTTCGCTGCAATGTTTGTCACCTTAATGACCACGCATCCTTCTTGTGCAAGAAAGCTCTGGCTTCAGGGAGTGTTTGTGTTTCTATTCCAGGCCGAGCAGGCTGAGTTCAAGAGGCAGCAAGAATCTGACCTGAGCCCGGGCCCCAGAGGCAAGGGCAGGAAGCAGACTTTCAGGCAGGTTGGGGAAGACACCAGCAGGGTGGAGGTTTGGATCCACGCCACCCACCCTCACCCCTCGCAAGGTAGTGAATCAGGCAGGGATGATGGAACTTCAGAGCAGGATGAAGATCTTGGAAATCTCTCTCCTAGCGACGTAAGTACATTGGAGTAGATATCATGGTGGGGTTCAATGGAAAATAACCAATTGTCTACCAAACCAAAATGTATGGTAGCCCCAGGAACCACATAGACGTGGATAAAATACCATGTTGTAATTATTGTTGGCTACTTGTTTACCAGACTGAGGTTGGCCACCTGACCACTGGACTTCATGTTGGAATAATGTGTTTTGTGGCTCTTGCTCTGTGCCCCATTCTAAGTAGAGGAGCTTATGCCCATTCGCTTCTCTCCCCTCCTTGGCTAACAGGAGTTCCTTGGGCATCAAAGTGCTCCATTACCTCGCCCGATTAGCCTGGGCAGCAAGTGTTGGCAGGTTACTCGACTGGGTGTCACATACCAGCCGAGCTTGATGTCCACAACAGCAAACAAAATTTAAATTAAATGCAATATAAACAGAAAATGCTGGAAATGTTCAGCAGGTCAGGCAGCATCTGTGGAGAGAGAGAAACAGTTAATGTTTCAGGTCATAAAATCATAGAATGGTTACAGCACAGAAGGAGGCCATTCGGCCCGTCAAGTCTGTGCCAGCTCTCTGCAAGCGCACTTCAGCTAGTCCCACTCCCCGCCCTGCAAATTTTTTTCCTTCAGGTACTTATCCAACTCCCTTTTTGAAAGCCAGGATTGAATCTGCCTCCACCACCCTGTCAGGCAGTACATTCCAGATCCTAACCACTCGCTGCGGAAAAAAGTTTTTCCTCACGTCGCCTTTGGTTCTTTTGCCCATCACCTTAAATCTGTGTCCTCTGGTTTTCGACCCTTCCGCCAATGGGAACAGTTTCTCTCTAACTACTCTGTCTAGACCCTTTATGATTTTGAACACCTCTATCAAATCTCCTCTCAACCTTCTCTGCTCCAAGGAGAACAACCCCAGCTTTTCCAATCTATCCATGTAACTGGTTCCAGGGATGAGGGACTTCATTCTTGTAAATCTTTTCTGCACCATCTTGAAGGCCTTCACATCCTTCCTAAAGTGCAGTGCCCAGAATTGGACCAGTGTTTTATAAAGGCTCATCATAACTTCCTTGTTTTTGTACTCTATGCCTCTATTTATGAAGTCCAGGATCCCGTATGCTTTTTTAACCGCTATCTCAACCTGCCCTGCCACCTTCAACGATTTGTACACATACACCCTCCGGTCTCTTTGTTCATGCACCCCCTTTAGAATTATACCCTTTAGTTTATATTGCCTCTTCTTGTTCTTCCTACCAAAATGTATCATTTGAAGGTCGATGACCTTTCATCAGAAGTGGAAAAAGTTATAGATGTAACAGGTTTTAAGCAAGTGCAGGGGCAGGGAAAGAGGAGAGGGGAGGAAAGAACAAAAGGGAAGGTCTGTGATAGGGTGGAAGGCAGGAGAGATTAAATGACAAAAGGGATGATGCTGCAAAGCAAAAGGAGATGGTAATAGGACAAGTAAAGAAACAAAAGATGAGTCTAGAAGAGGTGTAAATGGGAATAGCAGAATCATCAACAGCTGCCGTCTGAAAAAATAGGAGCAGAGGTTCTGATCTGAAATTGTTGAACTCAATGTTGAGTCCGGAAGGCTGTAAAGTGCCTAATCAAAAGATGAGGTGCTGTTGCTTGAGCTTACGTTGAGCTTCATTGGAACAGTGTAGGAGGCCAAGGACAAGAGAGGTCAGAGTGGGATTGGAGCGGAGAATTAAAGTGACATGTGACCGGAAGCTCGGGGTCACGCTTGCGGACTGAATGGAAGTGTTCCGGAAGACGGTCACCCAATCTGCGTTAAATTAGATGCATTGTTTTGAGTGTTTTGGTGAAGCTGGTTAGCGTGCAAGTGTTTTCTTCCAAAATGTACAGTGCAGCCTACATATAACTGATTTACAAAATCTAAAACTTGTCTTTAACTACAAAATAGACAGTGCCTGCAGTTATTTCCCCTGCTTTTCAAAAAGTGTGCGTGTGCAGTGAATGTGGCTGTATTTCAACGGAACAATTATATCATTGCCCCTCATCGATTTAAAAACCATTTATTCTGATAGCGTCATGCATAGATAGCAGTCATTTGATGCTTTGTTTCCCCTCTGCTGAAGGATTTTCTACCTTTCCCACGCCTGTAAGACGAAAGAAAAGCAAACTTCAA
The DNA here is from genome assembly GCA_030390025.1 of Squalus acanthias. Taxonomy (NCBI): domain Eukaryota; kingdom Metazoa; phylum Chordata; class Chondrichthyes; order Squaliformes; family Squalidae; genus Squalus; species Squalus acanthias. The sequence goes on from CM059448.1 coordinate 1,658,242, forward strand.
ACAAGCCAAATATTAAAACCAAATCCCAATAAAAACAGAGTCCATGTCTGGCATCAATAGACTACTACATGTTGAAGTGTTTTGTACACGTAAATTTCTATTTTATTTCCTCCACTTGTGAGGCTGACATGCCCGCCTCACTCGAAGAATAAAAAACATATGAGACATTTCAATTTCACGTCTGCTCTGCAGAATGTCTGCACTTCTTTGCCCCTTCACCTTCAATCATTCAATTATTTATTAAGTAGTTTAAAAGGTTCAGTTTATCTACTCTACAAGTTAGTGCCACTATTTAAATGCTATATTCTGTTTAGTGCTGCAATAATGGAGCAACACAAATATCACACTGCCACTCCAGTGAGTCCTGGGATTAAACTGGGGTGAGAGTAGGGAGAGCGTGGGCTGTGAAAGCGAGCAGGAAGGCTGGCACTCGTACAAGCCCATTCTCCAGACCCCAGAGATTTGGTTTAAACTGCCTTTTGATAGTGCTGGCATTAATGCTGCAATTATAAACTTTAAGATTGTTTCACAAACTTTATTTTTCTAACTTGGCTCTCCCTCCCACTATTCCCAGACTAAAGGGGCAGGCGAGCAGTCCTCGTGGAACTGGGCGGCAGTGCTGCAGCCCAAGTGTTTGTCTAAAGAGGACCAGCCCCCACGGACTCACTTCCCACTCCTTTTTGTATGTTCATTTCCCCTCGCTCCCTCTCTGTCAGGTGCTGTGCAGTGTCCAGGGGAGTTGTACTTTACCCCCATCCTGGGTAAAAGCATGCTGCATCACCGGGCTGTATATTTGCATTAAAATGTTGGTGTTTTTTTTAAAAGAATAATTAAAATGGACAATCGGCGGTCACTGTTCTCCCTAAGGTGCATGGCATGGTGTATCGATCAGTAGGTCCCGCACAAGCCACTTATGAGCTGTTGCCGCTGGAAAAGATACCGTGCAAGCGCGGCTGCGCAGCAAATTTAAAGGGACGCGCAGGAAAAAAACTGAGAGGGACCATTGTCGGTGGTGCTGTATACCCTTCAGATATCAGTTACACACCTCGGCTGTCGGTATACTGCCAGCGATGCAATAATAGTATAACTGCAGATTTGGGTCCCAGATTTCCGTGTTGTGAGATCCCCCCCCCCCCCCCACACCGGAGGAGACTGTCTTTTGGCATTGACACCTCACTCTGTATAACTCTAGGTGGCTTCAAGTCTATTTTGAAATTAACTTATTAACTTCTAGACAGCGATGTAGTGAAGTATCTTGGGAGTCCAGGCTCTCCAACCTGGCTGGGAGTGGAGCTGTGGCCCATGTAGGTATGTCTGGGCAGAGCTTGTTTCAGAGCCACATTGTGCAAAGAAGGCACTGCCAGGCAGAATCCGTGCCATAGACTCCGACTTTTAGTTACGGTGTGAGGGCAGCCCTTAACACAAAAAGGGACTTTCACCAACTCCCTTGGAGTGCCCGTGTCCCGGAGAGTACGTGAACCGTTACCAAATTTTGTTCTATTTACTGTAGTTTGTAACTCTTTGCTCTTATGGGCCACGAGAGAAGGTGCTGGAGGTGAGAATGGCCGCTTACGTCTTGTTTTCTTTTTCTGATATCTCAACTCTATATTCTTGGAACAAGCTGTGCCACATTACGTTTATTTTTGGTGAGAAAATGTTGCTGCGGTCCTCGAAGAGATTGAGAAGATGCACGCTGCTAATGACCAGCAATTGGTGTCTGAGTAGCAACTAACAAAGTCTTTCTATTTCTGGACATTGCACAACACTGCAGCCCTGCTGCGGTCTGTGACCAATCGTACGTTCGATTGTGCAGACGCACTGCGGTGTGTGACCGATCGCTCGCTTGTACTGCAGGCGCACTGCGGTGTGCCACTGATTGATCGTAAGCTCTTGTACGTCTCTGGTGGATGTGAGCACCTAGCCTGAGCACTGAGAGGATTGTTCCACTTGCACCCTGCCACTGGTTTGCAAATTGCTGTTAAGACGATCAGAATGCATTTACAATTGAACCCTTTCTGACATTAAATGGGGTACCTCTGATAATGTGCACACTTACGGCATAGGGTTGGTGTGTCCTGTGGCACGTATTGTACTGACGTGCAGGGGCATGCGGTGCTTGCCCTACACATGGCGTTTCTGTTCTCTTGGGGTGACCGTAATTGTATTAGCATGTTATATCTAGACCACGTTCCTGTGCCTTTCAGTAGAGGAGGCCTGGGAGCCTATTGTGGAGAGGAAAAAGGAGAGAAGGAATTGAAGAAATAATGTCCAATTAGAAATACTATTTGAACAGTTAACACTGAGGTGAACAGTCCTCAGCGATGAACCTTGAAAGGGAAGGGGATTCCACAAACGCTTCTCGCTCTATAAAAGGAAGGTCAACATTAGCTGCTGTCTCTAGCACCCCTGGTTACTCTGTATTCTTTTAGAGTTGCTGGTTAGCGGGAGTGAGTTACAGGTTGGAATCTAATCGAAGGGTTCGGTGGTTTATATATAGAATAACAGATACCTGGGAGTGAGTTACAGGTTGGAATCTAATCGAAGGGTTCGGTGGTTTATATATAGAATAACAGATACCTGGGAGTGAGTTACAGGCTGGAATCTAATCGAGGGGTTCGGGGGGTTTATATGCAGAATGACAGACAGTGTGAGTTACATGCTGGCATCTAATTGAGAACAGCATCTGATGGTTATCTGATCAATGACCGTTTTCTGAACTCTGGTTAGATAACTGCCGAGAAATGGGCTCCAGCTTTTGGTTTTAATATATGGCATACTGTTTGTTTTATGTGGAGATTGCAATCAGTTTTTGGCTCCTTTCCTTGGCAGCAGGAGTGGTCAGGGCGGCTGCCGACTGTCTTGTGGAGGTCCGTGTTTTTGTGTGACGTTCACTTGGCAGGCTTAACCTGTTGAATAGACCCTGCCTCACTTTGTCCTGTCCTGTGAATGCCCTCTGACTTGGCATTGTGATCCACAGTGACTGTGGAAAATTAAAGCTGAATCCAAGTAACTCACAGGACCACAGGCTATGGTTCCCCACTGGCACCTCGCCTGAGCGGCCATTCTTCGTGTGAACCAGGGGATAGCCAGTGTTCGGAAGTTGTTGGGCCATGGGAGGCCTCACCTGATGTCCACACGCACTGTCCAGCTGGTGCTGAAACCCTGGCTCATTTTCTCCTCCTTGACCCAGCGGTGCAGTGGCCAACTGTAGTCCTCACTGGCAGAGGTTCGAACCAAGACTGAACCGGATCCATTCTGGTCAGTATGGCTCAGTCTCAGTAGGTAACTTTACAAACTGAAATCGAGGGAATTGTAACAGATTGTAAAACTGTTCCTTAACCAGCAATGTTGCAGGGGAAAACACTGAATCCATATTGTAGGGCTTCAGACAGCACCAGTGCATGAACAAAAATCTTATATTTGTTTAGTGGCTATGAAGAAATGCCCCAAGGTTTCACGTTTTTCTTAATCGGTTATAACCCTTGGAGCAAAGAAAGTTAAGGGGAGATTTAATAGAGGTGTTCAAAATTACGAGGGTTTTTGATAGAGTAGATAGGGATGAACTGTTTCCACTGGCAGGAGGGTCGATAACCAGAGGACACAGATTTAAGGTAATTGGCAAAAGAACCAGAGGGGAGATGAGAGTGTTTTTTACGCAGTGAGTTATGATCTGGAACGCGCTGCCTGAAAGGGCGGTGGAAGCAGATTCAATAATAACTTTCAAAAGGGAATTCGATAAATACTTCAAGAGGAGAAATTTGCAGTGTTGTGGGGAAAGAGCAGAGGAGTGGGACTAATTGGAGAGCTCTTTCAAAGAGCCGGCACAGGCACGATGGGCCGAATGGCCTCCTGTACTGTATGATTCTATGAACCGTGGTATATGTTTATTTTAAAAGTATAATTGGAGCTGCAGTACTCGCTATGAGCAACAGATGGTGCTGTGCCTATTGATGGAACCGGGGCTTGCAGTATGAGTGAGAGCGATAGTTTGTTAAATATTTTCAGGAGTAATGATGGTTTAGAGAGGCTGCTCTGTTCTGAAATGAAACAGTTGCTTGTGCTTAAACAGCAGTAGATTTTTTACGTTAATGAACTAGAAGCAGCTACACATTAATATCCACAACAGCATATTTAAAACCAGACAACAATACAAACGTCACCTGGGGTAATGATTGTTTTAATTTAGAAACAATAAGATATAGGTGCCGTATTTTGTTTCCAATGTATAATTGGATAATAGGAGCAAGAGTCGGCCATTCTGCCCCTCGAGCCTGCTCCTCCATTCAATAAGATCATGGCTGATCTTCGACCTCATCTCCACTTTCCTGAACTATCCCCATATCCCGTGATTCCCTTAATATCAAAAAATCTATCGATCTCTGTCATGAATATACTCCACAAATGAGCCTCCACAGCCCTCTGGGGCAGAGAATTTCAAAGATTCACCACCCTCTGAGTGAAGAAATTTCTCCTCATCTCAGTCTTAACCCCTTATTCTGAGACAGTGACCCCTGGTTCTAGACTCCCCAGCCAGGGGAAACATCCTCCCTGCATCTACCCTGTCAAGCCCTGTAAGAATTGTGTATGTTTCAATGAGATCACCTCTCATTCTTCTAAACTCCAGAGAATATAGGCCTAGTCTACTCAATCTCTCCTCATAGGACAATCCCCCCATCCCAGGAATCAGTCTGGTGAACCTTCGTTGCACTCCCTCTATGGCAAGTATATCCTTCCTTAGGTAAGGAGACCAAAACTGTACACAATACTCCAGGTGTGGTCTCACCAGGGCCCTATATAATTGCAGTAAGACATCTTTACTCTTCTACTGAAATCCTCTTGTAATAAAGGCCAACATACCATTTGCTTTCTTAATTGCTTGTTGTACCTGCATGTTAACTTTCAGTGATTTGTGTACAAGGACACCCAGGTCCCTCTGAACACCAACATTTCCCAATCACTCGTCATTTAAAAAATACTCTGCTTTTCTATTTTTCCTACCAAAGTGGATAACTTCACATTTCTCCACATTATATTCCATTTGCCATGTTCTTGCCCACTCACTTAGCTTGTCTATATCCCCTTGAAGCCTCCTTGCATCCTCCTCACAACTTGCATTCCCACCCAGCTTTGTATCATCAGCAAACTTGGATATATTACATTTGGTCCCCTTATCCAAATCCAAGGGCAACACGGTGGCATAGTGGTTAGCACTGTTGCCTCACAGCGCCAGGGACCCGGGTTCGAATCCGGCCTCGGGTGACTGTCTGTGTGGAGTTTGCACATTCTCCCCGTGTCTGCGTGGGTTTCCTCCGGGTGCTCCGGTTTCCTCCCACAGTCCAAAGATGTGCGGGTTAGGTTGATTTGGCTATGATAAATTGACCCTTAGTGTTAGGGGGATTAAATACGTGGGGTTACGGGGATAGGGTGGGATATGTGTCGGTGCAGGCTCGATGGGCCGAAATGGCCTCTATCTGCACTGTGGGGATTCTGTGATTGCTATAGATTGTGAATAGCTGAGGGCCAAGCACCCCAAGTACCCCACCAGTTACAGCCTGCCAACCCGAAAATGACCCGTTTATTCCTACTCTCTGTTTTCTGTCCATTAACCAATCCTCAATCCATGCTAGTATATTACCCCCAATCCCATGAGCCCTAATTTTGTTTAATAACCTCTTGTGTAGCACCTTATCAAATGCCTTCTGAAAATCCAAATACACCACATCCACTGGTCCCCCCCCATATCTATTCTGACAGATTTGTCAAACACTATTTCCCTTTCATAAATCCGTGTTGACTCTGCCCAATCCTATTATTATTTTCTAAGTGCCCTGTTACCACGTCCTTAATAATAGATTCTAGCATTTTCCCTAGTACTGATGTCAGGCTAACTGGTCTGCAGTTCCCCGTTTTCTCTCTTGCTCCTTTCTTAAATAGTGGGGTTACATTTGCTACCTTCCAATCCGCGGGAACCGTTCTAGAATCTATGGAATTTTGGAAAATGACAACCAATGCATCCACTATCTCTATAGCCACCTCTTTCAAAACCCTAGGATGTAGGCCATCAGGTCCAGGGGATTTATCAGCTTTCAATCCCATTAATTTCTCCAGTACTATTTTTTTACTAATACTACTTTCTTTCAGTTCCTCATTCTCACTAGACCCTTGGGAAGTTTTTTGTGTCTTCCGTGAAGATAGACGCAAAGCATTTGTTTAATTTCTCTGCCATTTCCATATTCCCCATTATAATTTCTCCTGTCTCAGCCTGTAAGGGACCCACATTTACTTTCGCTAATCTTTTCCTTTTTACATACCTATTGAAGCTTTTACGGTCTGTTTTTATGTCTCTCGCTACTTTAATCTCATATTCTATTTTCCCTTTCTTTATGAATTTCTTGGTCCTCCTTTGCTGAATTCTAAAATCCTCCTAATCCTCAGGCTTACTACTCCTTTTGGCAACATTATAAGCCTCTTTCTTTGACCTGTGGGGTTTTTGTGCCTTAAAGGAATGTATATTTGTTGTAAATTATGTATTAATTCTTTAAATGCTAGCCATTGCTTGTCTACCATCATACCTTTTGATGTAGTTTCCCAATCTACCTTAGCCAACTCGCCCCTCATACCTACATAGTTTACTTTGTTTAGATTTAAGACCCTAGTTTCGGATTTAACTGAATCCCTTTCAAACTTAATATAAAATTCTATCATATTATGGTCACTCTTCCCTAAAGGCCCCTTTACTACAAGGTTATTAATTAACCCTTTCTCATTGCACAATACGAGATCTAAAATAGCCTGTTCCCTAGTTGGTTCCTCAACATACTGATCTAGGAAACTATCTTGCATACATTCCATGAATTCGTCCTCCACACTATTACTGCAAATTTCATTTGCCCAGTCTATATGTAGATTAAAGTCCCCCATGAATACTGTATTACCCTTGTTACATGTGCCTCTAATTTATACTCTGCCCTACATTACAACTACTGTTTGGGGGGACTATAAATAACTCCCACCAATGTTTTCTGCCCCTTGCTGTTTCTTAGCTCCACCCAAACTGATTCCACTTGATTTTCAGAGCTAAGATCCTTTCTCTCTACTGTCTTTATCCCATCCTTTATTAATGATCTAGACGAGGGAACTAGATGTAATATCTCCAAGTTTGCAGACGACACAAAGCTGGGTGGGCGTGTGTGCTGTGAGGAGGATGCAGAGAAACTCCAGTATGATTTGGACAAGTTGGGTGATTGGGCAGATGCAGTATAATGTGGATAAATGCGAGGTTATCCACTTCGGTGGCAAAAACAGGAAGACAGATTATTATCTGAACGGTAATAGATTGGGAAAAGGGGAAGTGCAACGAGACCTGGGTGTCCTTGTGCACCAGTCACTGAAGGTAAGCATGCAGGTGCAGCAGGCGGTTAAGGCAAATGGTATGTTGGCCTTCATAGCGAGAGGATTCGAGTACAGGAGCAAGGATGTTTTGCTGCAGTTGTACAGGGCCTTGGCGAGACCACACCTTGAGTATTGTGTGCAGTTTTGGTCACCTTATCTGAGGAAGGATGTTCTTGCCGTGGAGAGAGTGCAGCGAAGATTCACCAGACTGATACCTGGGATGGCAGGAATGACGTATGAGGAGAGATTGGGTCAATTAGGCTTATATTCGCTAGAGTTTAGAAGAATGAGAGGGGATCTCATTGAAACTTATAAAATTCTAACAGGACTAGACAGACAAGATGCAGGAAGGATGTTCCCGATGGCGGGGGAGTCCAGAACCAGGGGTCACAGTCTAAGGATAAGGGGTAAGCCATTTAGGACTGAGATGGGGAGGAATTTCTTCACCCAGAGAGTGGTGAACCTGTGGAATTCTCTACCACACAAGGCAGTTGAGGCCAATTCATTAAATATATTCAAGAAGGAGTTAGATATATTTCTTAAGGCTAAAGGGATCAAGGGATATGGGGAGAAAGCAGGGACAGGGTACTGAATTTGGATGATCAGCCATGATCTCATTAAATGGCGGAACAGGCTCGAGGGGCCGAATGGCCTACTCCTGCTCCTATCTTCTATGTTTCTATATCAGGGCTACCTCTCCTCCTTTTCCATTTTGCCTATCTCTTCTAAAAGTTAAGCATCCTGGAATATTTAGTTCCCAACCTTGGCCACATTGCAACCACGTCTCCGTAATGGGCGACCAGCTAACTTCTAGATGCCTACTTCCGCTTCTGTAACATCGCCCTTCTCTGCCCTTACCTCAGCTTATCTGCTGCTGAAACCCTCATCCATGCCTTTGTTACCTCCAGACTTGACTATTCCAACGCTCTCCTGGCCGATCTCCCATCTTCCACCCTCCATCAACTTGAGCTCATCTAAAACTCTGCTGCCCATAATCTAGCCCACGCCAAGTCCCGATCATCACCCGTCACTCCCCCCGTGCTCGCTGACCGACATTGGCTCCTGGTCAGGCAACACCTCAATTTTAAAATTCTCACCCTGGTGTTCAAATCGCTCCATGACCTCGCTCTCGCTATCTCTAACCTCCTCCAGCCCTACAACCCTCCGAGATCTTTGCATTCCTCTAACTCTTGGCCTCTTCTGCATCCCCCCACTTCCTTTGCCACATCATTGCGGCCGTGCCTTCAGCTGTCTAAGCCCCATGCTCTGGAATTTCCTCCCTAATCCTCTCTACCTCTCCCTATTCCTGTAAAACACCGCTTAAAACTCTCCTCTTTACACCTGTCCAGTATCTCCTTCTTTGGCTTGGTGTCAGATTTTGTCTGATTACGCTCCTGTGAAGCGCCTTGGGACGTTTTCCTACCTTAAAGGCGCTATATAAATACAAGTTGTTGCTGAATCTCCAGGAGGGTGAGCTGGGTCGTGAATTTTCATGCTGTCACAGTGATGCCCCTGGCTCGGGCTGACCATTGCCTCTCCCTGTGGCTCGGGCTGACCATTGCCTCTCCCTGTGGCTCGGGCTGACCATTGCCTCTCCCTGTGGCTCGGGCTGACCATTGCCTCTCCCTGTGGCTCGGGCTGACCATTGCCTCTCCCTGTGGCTCGGGCTGACCATTGCCTCTCCCTGTGGCTCGGGCTGACCATTGCCTCTCCCTGTGGCTCGGGCTGACCATTGCCTCTCCCTGTGGCTCGGGCTGACCATTGCCTCTCCCTGTGGCTCGGGCTGACCATTGCCTCTCCCTGTGGCTCGGGCTGACCATTGCCTCTCCCTGTGGCTCGGGCTGACCATTGCCTCTCCCTGTGGCTCGAGCTGACCATTGCCTCCTCCTCGCTTATCCTGTTGTAAAGATTTGGGTTTCTGAAAGTATGTCAAGTTGCAAGTTGTGCGTTGAGGACAGGAACTTTGCTCTGTGGCTGACAGCCCCGTGCGTTGCCTCAGGTGTGTCTGGTACAATGTGACAGGTGCAAAACTCCTAGTAAGAAATCTTTCCAATTGGAGTAGTGCTGACTGCGTCAGGTACATCTGTTGTCTGTACCTTGGGGATGTCTGTGGAATAATCCACACACCTGCATTCATCATTCCCACCAAGGTGTGCTGTAGTTTGACAGGCTGGGCTGCTCTTAGCATCGCTCAGATGTAACTTGAGAGGCGCTGGGGCTTTTGTTGAAGGGATGGGAAGCTGGGGGATTTTTGTGGGGAGGGGATGGAATGGTTAGGAGGGGCCGTGTATTTCTCCAGCATTCCTCATGTCTAAAAGCACTTCACAATTAGGAGGACATGAAACAGTAATTGCTGAGCAGCAGGAGAAAAGGGAGAAATGGTAGGGTTGAAGTGGTTGAAAGAGAGATTCTGAGGCAGTTTCTGAAAGTAGGAAGGATTGGCGAGGCGGAGGGAACTGGGCAGGGATTTCAGGAGCACAGTGGTGATCAAGACAGTTGTTGAGCAGAGGGAACTAGGAACGAGGAGAAACCATGTGTCAGAGGAGTGAGAATACATGCAGGTTGGGTGCGAAGAGGTCACTAAATCAGGGTGAGGCCGCGGGTGGATTTTAAAGCCAGGACCTGATTTTTGTAATCAATGTAGGGCCAGTGGAACTTGGAGAGGAAGGGAGTGCGGGACTTTGTGTGGGTACGGCTGAGGGTATGGGCTGTGGCATTTTGAATAAGTTGATACTTGTGGAGGGCTGACACAGGGAATGCAGCTAGGAGGGTATTAAGAGAAGTCAAGCATTAAGGCACAAACTATGGTTTGGGAGCAGGGACAGCCAATTTTGCGGAGGTGGAGGAAAGTGATGGAGTGGATGTGGGGGAGCAAGCGGAGCTTGGGGTTCAGTGGTCCGTCTAGTCTCCGCACCACTTGACCCACCCTGAGGCAGAAGCCAAGGAGCTTGATGGCTTCAGGGCCAGAGGCTAAGGTGCTCGGGAGACCAGGTAGGATGGTTTCCGACTTTTACTACATTAAACTGGAGGAGTTTTAGAAGGCTGGGATTAGTTGGAGTGATTGGGAAGAGGAGGAGGAGGTTATTGTTTGGCTGTTTGGAAGAGTTGCCTGGAGTGATTGGGAGGGGTGGATGGGATCACTGGTGGGGGTGAGTGGGGTTAATGGGGTGATCAGAGGGGAGAGTGGGGTTAATGGGGTGATCAGAGGGGAGGTTAGGTTTAATGGGGTGATCAGAGGGGAGGTTAGGGTTAATGGGGTGATCAGAGGGGAGGTTAGGGTTAATGGGGTGATCAGAGGGGAGGTTAGGGTTAATGGGGTGATCAGAGGGGAGGTTAGGGTTAATGGGGTGATCAGAGGGGAGGTTAGGGTTAATGGGGTGATCAGAGGGGAGGTTAGGGTTAATGGGGTGATCAGAGGGGAGGTTAGGGTTAATGGGGTGATCAGAGGGGAGGTTAGGGTTAATGGGGTGATCAGAGGGGAGGTTAGGGTTAATGGGGTGATCAGAGGGGAGGTTAGGGTTAATGGGGTGATCAGAGGGGAGACTGGGGTTTATTGGTGGGGAAGAGGAGGCTGGGTGATTGGAAGGGCAGGAATGCCTAAGATATTTGTACAATGCTCTATTTTAGAATCCATTAAAAGCTCTGTGGTGTATATGCATCTCCCGTAACTTATCCCCAGTGTTATTAATGGCATGAGTGTTGATACATGTCTAAATTGATTTGGAGATGGCACATTAAACAAGCAGGCAGCTGATGTTTGGGATTTTTAAATGAAAATTGCCGCTGGGTGCCCAGCTCTGTTAAAGTGCAATCGTGTTCCAGTGAATTGTCACAAGTGGTAAGCTTTAACCAAGTGCAATCCTGTACTGAAATCTGTGCTTCAGGAGTGGAAACCATCACTTTGGGGGTTACTACCGTGCTGGTGCCAGAGCCAGAACAGTTGCTTTGTCATGCTGTCATTGGAAAGGATTCCAAACACAACAAAGCTATTTTCCTTTGGACCCACTGGTAGATTTGAGTAACATGAGCTTTTTGGGGCCATGCAGGCTGCTCTATTCAGTGGTGAAGCACTGTGTTTGACGTGGGCAGTGTTATTTTTTTAAAGTATATGTGCATAATATTATTGTGACTGGGAAGTTCAATACTGCACCAGCTGAAGAAAGGATTGCCTTGGCCCTCAAAGCTTGTTTAGCATGTGTCGAATTTAGAAGACACAAAAAACATTCCGGAAATAATGGGGAACCAAGGGTCTAGAGAGAATGAGGAACTTAAAGAAATCAGTATAAGTAAAGACATAGTATTGGAGAAATTAATGGGACTAAGTGGCAACAAATCCCCAGGACCTGACAACCTGTATCCTAGGGTTTTAAAAGAGGTAGCTGCAGAGATAGTGGATGCACTGGTATTAATCTTCCAGAATTCCCTGTATTTTAGAACAGTCCCCAAGGATTGGAAGGTAGCAAACATAACCCCGCTATTTAAGAAAGGAGGAAGAGGAAAAACGGGGAACTATAGGCCAGTTAGCCTGACATCAGTAGTAGGCAAAATGCTAGAATCTATTATTAGAGATGTGGTAACAGGGCACTTCGAAAATCGTAATATGATTAGGCAAAGTCAACATGGTGTTATGAAAGGGAAAGAGTTTTTTGAAGATGTAACTAGTAGGATGGATAAGGGGGAACCAGTGGATGGAGTGTATTTGGATTTTCAGAAGGCATTCGATAAGGTGCCACAAAAGAGGTTATTATACAAAATTAGGACTCATGGTATTGGGGGTAATATAGTAGCATGGATTGAGGATTGGTTAATGGACAGAAAACAGAGAGTAGGAATAAACAGGACTTTCTCGGGTTGGCAGGCTGTAACTAGCGGGGTACCGCAAGGATCAGTGCTTGGACCTCAGCTATTTACAATCTATATCAATGACTGAGATGAAGGGACTGAGTGTAACGTATCCAAGTTTGCTGATGATGCAAAGTTAGGTGTGAAAGTAAGCTGTGAGGAGGACGCAAAGAGGCTGCAGAAAGATATAGACACAACAACAGAAAACGCTGGAAAAACTCAGCAGGCCAGGCAACATCCGTGGAGAGAGAAACAGAGTTAACGTTTCAGGTCGAAACCCTTCGTCAGAACTGAGAAAAAAAAGCAGGAAATGAAACAGATAAAAAAGCAAGGGGGAGGCTGGGGGGAGGAATAAAAGAACAAAAGGGGTGGTCTATGGTAAGTAGAGACATTAAGAGATTCTCAAGGCAAGACGAGATGGTAATAGGACAGGTTAAGAAGCAAAAGATGGCTCCGAAGTGTGAAGTGTGAAATGCTGGCAGAATGAGAGACAGCTGCTGTGGGGGAGAGAGAGAAAAACAGGGAAAAGGCACAAACCAAAAGGGTGGATAAAATGTATATATATGTGGTAGGGGCCGAGGTTATGATCTGAAATTGTTGAACTCGATATTGAGTCCGGAAGGCTGTAAAGTGCCTAATCGAAAGAAATAGACAGGTTGACTGAGTGAGCAAGAACATGGCAAATGGAATACAATGTGGGGAAGTGTGAAATTAGCCACTTTGGTAGGAAAAACAAAAAAAGCAGAATATTTTTTGAATGGTGAGAGACTGGGAAATGTTTGCACTCAGAGGGACCTGGGTGTCCTTGTACATAAATCACAGAAAGTTAACATGCAGGTCCAGCAAGCAATTAAGAAAGCAAATGGTATGTTAGCTTTTGTTTTTTTTAAATTCGTTTATGGGATCAGGGCGCCGCTGGCAATGCCAGCATTTATTGCCCATCCCTAGTTGCCCTTGAGAAGGTGGTGGTGAGCCGTCTTCTTGAACCGATGTAGTCCGTGTGGTGATGGTACTCCCACAGTGCTGTTAGGTAGGGAGTTCCAGGATTTTGACCCAGCGACGATGAAGGATCGGCGATATACTTCTAAGTCAGGATGGTGTGTAACTTGGAGGTGGTGGTGTTCCCATGACATTGGTGCCCTTGTCCTTCTAGGTGGAAGAGGTCGCGGGTTTGGGAGGTGCTGCCGAAGAAGCCTTGGCGAGTTGCTGCAGTGCATCTTGTAAATGGTACACACTGCAGCCACGGTGCGCCGGTGGTGGAGGGAGTGAATGTTTAAGGTGGTGGATAGGGTGCCAATCAAGCGGGCTGTTTTGTCCTGGATGGTGTCGAGCTTCTTGAGTGTTGTTGGAGCTGCACTCATCCAGGCAAGTGGAGAGTATTCCATCACACTCCTGACTTGTGCCTTGTAGATGGTGGAAAGGCTTTGGGGAGTCAGGAGGTGAGACACTTGCCGCAGAATACCTAGCCTCTGACCTGCTCTTGTTGCCACAGTATTTATGTAGCTGGTCCAGTTAAGTTTCTGGTTAATGGTGACCCCCCAGGATGTTGATAGTGGGGGATTCGGCGATGGTAATGCCATTGAATGTCAAGGGGCGGTGGTTAGACTCTCGCTTGTTGGAGATAGTCATTGCCTGGCACTTCTGTGGCGCGAATGTTACTTGCCACTTATCAGCCCAAGCCTGAACGTCGTCCAGGTTACAAAGGGATTAGAGTATAAGAGTAAAGAAGTCTTAGTACAATTATACAGGGCATTGGTGAGGCCACACCTGGAGTACTGTGTACAGTTCTGGTCTCCTTACCTAAGGAAGGACATACTTGCCTTAGAAGGGAGTGCAGCGAAGGTTCACTAGACTGGTTCCTGGGATGAGGGGATTGCCCTATGAGGAGAGATTGAGTAGACTAGGCCTATATTCCTTAGAGTTTAGAAGAATGGGAGGTGATCTAATTGAAACATATAAAATTCTTAAGGGGCTTGACCGGGTTAATGCTGGGAAAATGTTTCCCCTGGCTGGGGAGTCTAGAACACGGGGTCACAGTCACAGAATAAGGGGTCGGCCATTTAGGACTGAGATGAGGAGAAATGTCTTCACTCAGAGGGTTGTGAATCTTTGGAATTCTCTACCCCAGAGAGCTGTGGATGCTCAGTCGTTGAGTATATCCAAGACAGAGGTCGATACATTTTTGGGAACAATGGGAATTAAGGGATATGGGGATAGTGCGGGAAGGTGGAGTTGAGGTAGAAGATCAGCCATGATCTTGTTGAATGGCAGAGCAGGGCCAAATGGCCGACTCCTGCTCCTATTTCTTATGTTCTTATGAATTGGACTTGTGATGGAGCCTATGGCTTGTCTGGTTATGGTAAGATGGGAGCTAAAGCTTGGGTGAAGCAGCTACCCTGATGCTTCAGTTATACTGCTGCATGGAGGTCAAGTTGGCTCTGAAGTTGGATGGAGTCTGTCCTCTGATGTTCAATTTATTCCTCTTGAATTTTCAGGTTGGGTTGATTTGGATTTGCATCAGAAGTGGTGAGACATTAAATTCTCCACATCCCTTCCCCGCACCATGCCAGATCACCGACAGTGCTGCACCTGGATTCAGCGGGTGCTCAGTAACAGGGCCCTCTTCACTAATGAAACCTACTCTTGGATAAGTAGTTGCTGTTTGAGTTGCCGGAGGGGTTGGATATATTTAAGGCCCTTCACTTCCACGTGCAGTCACTCAGTGTAGCACCTGATGTGATTGAGTATTTGTGCCATCAGTGGGAATGTCAGTTCTATAAAAATTTTAATACAGTTGAGCTCTCGCTCTAATCATGGGCAATATATTTTCTTTGAGGATAATATTCAAAAGCTAAACATTCTAAGCCCACATCACATGGATTGACTCATTTGCACTTGCACTGCCTCCAGCTACATTGGAACCAGTCCACAAAGCAATGTAACGCACTGTTTAACCCCTCTACCTCGTTAACTTTCTTTTGCCTATTTCATACCTTTTCTCCTTCCTCTCCTAGAGATGCTGACTGCTTTCTGGAGTACGGATTCCACGAGTGCCAGCAGCCCTCTGGTACCTTGCTCAAGTGATCATGTGTGAGCTTAGGCAGCAAACTATTGAACCACGAAGGCTCAATGTCCACACCTGCAGGGGTCACTGGATAGTGACCAGGATCAGAAACCCTGGCTGGATTCTCTGCTTTCCCCCCTTCCCCCGAGGCTATGTTTTGTGACCGAATTGCTGCCCCAGCTAAGCCAGCCCAGACCAGGAATAGAATCTGGAACTACTTGTTCTGTATGGTTCAGTATCGCACCAGGCAGTGCGTACCCATGTTGAGGCAGTACGAGCTGCCTCATTAGCTCCAGTTACAACCTGAAACAAGCTCTGTGTTATAGAGACCCTGCATGTGAGTTAAGTTCCACTTGTGTTGACCACATTTCGTTCATAAGTTGGGCTCAGTGACATGTATGTAGATCTGTCACCGTGCCACTAGTCTATGGCGACTGAAACATAGAATCATAGAAGATAGGAGCAGGAGTCGGCCATTTGGCCCCTCGAGCCTGCTCCGCCATTCAATGCGATCATGGCTGATCATCCAAATTCAGTACCCTGTCATTGCTTTCTCCCCATATCCCTTGGTCCCTTTAGCCTTAAGAAATATATCTAACTCCGAATACTCTTTCTAAGCGCCAGTCTTGACTCAGTGGGTAGCATTCTTGCCTCTGAGTCAGAAGGTTGAGTGTTCAACTCCCAATCCAGAGATTTGAGCTCTTAATCTAGACTGGTACTTCAGTGCAGGAGTGCTGCACTGTTGGAGGTGCCATCTGTTGGATGAGACATTAAACTGAGGCCCCATCTGCCTGCTCAGGGTGGATTTAAAACATCCCATGGCACTATTAGACAACATTTATCTCTGAGCTAACGGCACTAATCTTTTTATCTGGTCGTTTATTTCATTGCTGTTTGTGGGACTTTTCTGTGCTAAAATATTCAGTGCACCACCACAGCATGTTCCCACTTCCCCACCAGCCATTCGACGGTCTCTCTCAGATTACCAATTTTGTCAAATTTGGGCCACTAGAAACTTGACTGAGATTGCCCCAAACTCAATTTGCATCGTGCATTTACAGTCAGTGAAGGAGCCTTTCATCCCAGTAATCGGGGCTGGATTTCAATGTAGTTTTGCAGTCCTGACTGACTCTGCCATATGGTGATATTTAATTACTGCAGAAAAGGAGCATGAAACCTGGAATTGTGAGCAATCCTTTGTCTAAAAGTGTTTTGAATGTATTCCCGACATTGATGTGCCACCTACTAACGGGAAGGATAGCTCTGGTTTACCCGGGAGATTCCCAATGTCTGTGAGTGTGCAGCAATAGCCGAGTCTGCTCGGTGAAGAGGCAGCAGAGGTCGCTGATGGAGCTGGATGTTTGAAGTTAATGCCGAGGCTTCTGATGTCTTAATAGGAACATAGGAACAGGAGGGGAGGCCATTTAGCCCTGCGGGCCTGTTCCGCTGTTCATTGAGATCATGGCTGATCTGTGACCTAACTCCATATTCTCGCCTTTGCCCCATATCCCTTAATACCGTTGGTTAACAAAAAGCTGTCAATCTCCGATTTAAAATTAACAATTGATCTAGCATCAGTTGCCATTTGCAGAAGAGAATTTCAAACTTCTACCGCCCTTTGTGTGTAGAAGTGTTTCCTAACTTCACTCCTGAATGGTCTGGCTCTAATTTTTAGACAATGCCCCCTAGTCCTAGACTCCCCAACTAGTGGAGATAGTTTCTCTCTATCCACCCTATCTGTTCCCCATAATATCTTGTTGCTCACGTGATGTTCCAGCGGTGGCTCCACTTAATGACGTGATAATGTCAGAGTCTGAGTTCCGAGCATTAAAGTGAATTGTGCTGACTCCTGTGAATGGGGTACATTGCACAGAAACCCTCATAGCTGGCGCTGAATATATGAAGCTTGGAAATTACGTGCCTGTGATGATAAAATATATTCCCCACCTCAGCCTGATTTGTTCCCTCACTTGTCTAACATTTCACCCAGTTTTAACCACATAAGCAGGATGTAGGGGCAGTTACCCATCTCGATCTGATACACGGAGAAGGAGATTTTTTTTGTGATGAGCTGCTGACTTCTCTGAAATTGATTAACATCAAGAAATTAAAGCCTTTGATCCAGCACTTTTCAGGGTCTCTTAAAGCTCCTTGGGGCTGTTATTCAAAGTAATAACTGCTCATTCAGTGACTTGCTCCTCATTGGTGCCTACAATGTTGGCCAGTCGTATATTTTCCTTTTTGTCCGCAGTATCTGAGCACTGAGCCGCCCCAGTGTGGAGCTTTGATCTCCCCAAGCTCAGAAGCTTGCCTGCTCCTGCTCACTGAGTGAGACAGCCCTGCAAGCCTCGAATCTTTGCCGTTTTTTGTCATATTTGCCTCAACAGTGATTGAGGTGAAAATAATTAAAGTCTGGGATCTTTCGGAAGGGGCCCGTACGTCGAAGTAGTTCAGATCGCGGGAGAGTGAGGTCAGCTATCACAATGGCAGGATCACAGACCACCAAAAACATGGGTCTATGATTCTGCCCATGGGGACAAGGGACTCACGATTTATTCGGGTGTATGCCCAATGCTTTCCGCAATCCAAACTAACAAAGCGAAAGATGTAAAAGTGCCTTGGTAGTTGTTCGAGTGAAGCTCGTGTTCGACTGTGACAGGAGTGTTAGTTGGTATGAACTTTCTGTGGTTTGAGTGGAACCAACTGCACCTCATAATAGCACTTTTCAATTGAAACTGAAAGAAAAGAAAAAGCAGCATGCAGTTTTCAGTCTTTCTCCATTATGTTCCATCTTGTTAACAAAAAAAGTTAAATGAAAGAATCCTGTTGGGGTGGAACCTGAGCCGACATGGGCAACTTGGGTTGAGCATATTTGTGCACAGCATGGTGTCCTGTCCTGTGTGTGGGCCCATCGGTAAATCACAAGCAAAGCTCAGACGCTCGACAGCTTTCTGATTGCCAAGGAGGCTTTGGTCTTTTTACTGGATTTTGGATGTCACTGGGCGTTATGATTCACCTCTGGCAACCCCGCCGGTGATGCCATCCTTTCAGTAAAAGTGTCTCTCTGCCGGTTGCAAGGGGCCAAAGTGAGTGATGCCTGGGTCAGTCTAAGCTCAGGCCCACAGCACAAAACTATCAATCAATAGCTGTCTGACTCAGAGAGGCTACAAGGACGGCTGGTGCCATGAGAGGTGCTCTTCTGAGATTGGAGGGAAGTCACGAGAACTTTAATGATGGGACAGTATAGAGGGAGCTTTACTCTGTATCTAGCCCCGTGCTGTACCTGCCCTGGGAGTGTTTGATGGGACAGTGTAGAGGGAGCTTTACTCTGTATCTAACCCCGTGCTGTACCTGCCCTGGGAGTGTTTGATGGGACAGTGTAGAGGGAGCTTTACTCTGTATCTAACCCGTGCTGTACCTGCCCTGGGAGTGTTTGATGGGACAGTGTAGAGGGAGCTTTACTCTGTATCTAACCCCGTGCTGTACCGGCCCTGGGAGTGTTTGATGGGACAGTGTAGAGGGAGCTTTACTCTGTATCTAACCCGTGCTGTTCCTGCCCTGGGTGTGTTTGATGGGGACAGTGTAGAGGGAGCTTTACTCTGTATCTAACCCGTGCTGTACCTGCCCTGGGAGTGTTTGATGGCACAGTGTAGGGGGAGCTTTACTCTGTATCTAACCCGTGCTGTACCTGCCCTGGGAGTGTTTGATGGGACAGTGTAGAGGGAGCTTTACTCTGTCTGATCTGAGCTTGCTTGATGTAGATTGCAGGCATCATGCCCCAGAGATGACATCTTGTTGGACACAAAAATTCACCAAAACACATAACCATCTGCATTAAAAAGAAAATAATTTAAAAAAAAAATGTCTGCAGATTCTCCTCTGCTGAGTTACCAGTGATGCTGGTGTTTGTGTCTTTGCCAGGCACCATTATGGCTAGCAAGGTTTACTATGTAGCTTGAAACAACAACAGAAAATGCTGGAAACACTCAGCAGGTCAGGCAGCATCGTGGAGAGAGAAACAGAGTTGATGTTTCAGGTCGATGACCCTTCGTCAGAACTGGAAAAAGTTGGAGATGGAACAGGTTTTTAAGCAAGTGTAGGGGCCGGGAAAGGGGGGATGGGAGGACAGAACAAAAGGGAAGGTCTGTGATAGGATGGAGGGCAGAAGAGGTTAAAAGACAAAAGGGATGATGGTGCAAGGCAAAAGGAGATGGTAATGGGACAAGTTAAGAAACAAAAGATGACTCTAGATGAAGTGTAAATGGCACTGGCATAATGATCGACAGCTGCCATGTGAGAGGAAAAAGAAAACATGGGGCAGAGGTTATGGTCTGAAATTGTTGAACTCGATGTTGAGTCCAGAAGGCTGTAAAGTGTCTAATCGAAAGATGAGGTGCTGTTCCTCGAGCTTATGTTGAGCTTCATTGGAACAGTGTAAGAGGCCGAGGACAGAGAGATCAGAGTGGGAGTGGAGCGGAGAATTAAAGTGTCAGGCGACCAGAAGCTCGGGGTCACGCTTACGGACTGAATGGAGGTGTTCCACAAAGCGGTCACACAATCTGCGTTTGGTGGGGTGAAAAGTGAGGACAAGGGGAACCCTATCGTGGTTCTGGGAGGGAGGGGAAGGGGTGAGAGCAGAAGTGCGGGAAATGGAATGGGCACGGTCGAGCGCCATGTCAACCACAGTAGAGGGGAATCCTCGTTTGAGGAAAAAGGAAGACATATCGGAAGCACTAGTATGGAAGGTGGCATCGTCAGAACAGATGCGGCGGAGACGGAGAAACTGGGAGAATGGAATAGAGTCTTTATAGGAAGTGGGGTGGGAGGAAGTGTAGTCTAGGTAGCTGTGGGAGTCAGTGGGCTTTTCGTGGATGTTTGTCGACAGCCTATCCCCAGAAATGGAGACAGAGAAGTCAAGGAAGGGAAGGGGAGATGGACCACGTGAAGGTGAGGGAAGGGTGGAAATTGGAAACAAAGTGAATGAAATTTTCTAGTTCAGGGCGAGAGCAGGAAACGACACCAATACAGTCAGTCATCAATGTACCGGAAAAAGAGGTGAGGGAGGGGACCTGAGTAGGACTGGAACAAAGAATGTTCCACATATCCCACGAAAAGGCAGGCATAGCTAGGACCCATGCGGGTTCCCAAGGCAACACCTTTAATTTGGAGGAAGTGAGCGGAATCAAAGGTATTGTATTGTGTTACTATGCAGCTTGTTCCTTTGCCAGGGAAGGTGAGTGTTTTAACCGATTATCCTAAAGTTCAGTGGCTCCATGAATAAACCCACTTTGTGATGTGGTACTGGGCCATAAAGAGAGGGCAGAGCTTTGGTTTTGATTAATTTAGTGAGTGGTTTTAATTGTCCGGGCGGCAGGAGGGGCTACTATTGGCGTCTGCCCCTCTGTGCTGCAGAGGGTTACTGCCAGCCAGGATTCTTGAGCTTGCCCATTCAGTAACCCCGGCTGGAAGTGCTGGAATGTTAAGTGAAGACAGGATCAGGCTCCACCTGATGCCCACCACAGCTGAATAGCCTCCCGCTGTCTATGCTGACAGGTGAAGAATGGCTGCTGGGTGAGGTAATGGGATGCCTGTGGGACCATACCCCTAAATAATTTGCTCACTGTTTTGTCACCTTGCTCATGTGAGATAGACCCTTTCCCAGCGAGAGTTGTCTGTTGAACAGCCAACAGGTTATTCTGTGGTGGCTTGTGGAAAAGTCCAAGCTATTCGTAGAGGAAGTGCAGGGTACTGTATGTTGTAATGATTTGACTGGTGTCACATACAGCCTGAGTTCGTGCACTTTGTGACCCCGGTCACTCAAACCACTTCTGAAGTGGTAAGATCACCACGAGTCATTTCAAGAAGTGATGCTGGTTTCCAGTGTACTCGTATTGCTGTCGTCGACCAGTGTGTGCCAGGTTGCAGTTGGGTTGGTTAAACACAAAACCACACACTAGCAGTAAATGTGGCGCGGCGACGTGACAGGATCCATGTAGCTGTGGCGAGTCTGCACGTTGGAGCCAAGTGCACAGCAGCTCATGTGAGGTAGTCTACCACCTGCCTCGGCTCGTACTCCTCATTAGGCTGATCACAAAGTGTTTCCTCCCCTCCCCTCTGTTGTTGCATTCATTCATTGTCAGCTATATTTAAATGCAAACGTGTATGAGAATGTGCATTAAGGGCTTTTTTATTTTTGGTTTGGTCTGTTTTCTCTCCCCTCCTGATCTAAGCGAAACTCTGGCCGGTGACTGAGGGAACTGAAGCTGACTCCCACCGCCCGCCTGCGGTTCTTGAATTTATGTGCTCTGTTGCCCCATGAAAGTTCATCACAGCTCTGAGGGTGGTGTGCTTGGGGGCTGAGCGCTTTTATTAGAAAATAGTTGAATTTAGATGCCCAGCCATACAGAGCAGCGCAGGAGAGAGCTGCTGGTCAGTGAATGAGCCACTGGCCTGATCTGTACTTAAAATGGCTGCAAACCTGAGGGCTGTCTGTTTTTTTTCCACCAATTTTCTCCCCCTCCCAGCCCGATGGAGCTGTCGCCTCGCTGGGGTGTGGGTTCGACTGGCACCAACTGCGCTCTGGTACCTCGCGCAAATGGCCATTCTTCACCCAGACATTGAGTGTTGGCAGGCCGTTCAACTGCAGGTGGGGGGATGTTTCAGAGCCGGGCGTCTCCCTCCCTCCCTCTCTCTCTCCCTCCCTCCCTCCCTCTCTCCCTCTCAGTCTACTCCCCCTTCCCCATGTCCACACACATGTACTCTCCAGCAAGGGGTCACTGCGTCAGGAACAGCTGACTTGGCCTTCTCTAGCCCACGGCCACCGAGACCAATTGAAACACCCTTTCCCACTACGCCAGCTCAGCTAACGGGCCACAGACTGAACTTGAACCTTCTGGTCTGTACGGCCCAGTGACTCACTGCATAAATTCGCTGTTTATGCCTCTTCTGTCAGGCAAACTGTGTACTCTGAGCATCAGAATTTGATGCTATTAGTTTTGGAATGCAAAGCAACATGATGGTTTGCATTTGGAATTGCTCCCTGGCAACGCAAGATGGAAGAAGTTTGGGGCAATTGGACAGTCTCTGCAGTAACTGTTGTCTTTTTTCAATTGTTCAGGCTTATATGAACATTGGGATTTAAAGCTCTGTGAAAGTTGAGAGGGGCGGGGGGTGGCGGCAAGACCTCTCGGCCTGTTTACCGATGATGACGCATTGTTTAATTGTGGTTTTAGCAATTAAACTGCAAATTGGTACCAGTCCTAGTCTAATGTCCCTGTAATAAGTACCGTTCAGATTCGGCCTGTTCTACACCACTGCAACAGAAGCAATGTTTCTGTGCTTTGGCGAGCTGGCCCAGTTGAGGAACACTCTGAACTCTAGCTGTGGACATAGGTTCAGGTGGCACCGAGTCCAAAGCAGAGGCTGAACTCTGAATGTTTGCCCTTTGTACCAAGTGTTGACTTTGAGTTTTTACAAATGATTGAAAGGCGGAGCCCAGAAACACGGGGCTGGAGGGGCTGAGTTTGTTGTATCTGTATTTTGAAATGAAATGAAAGTGGCAGCATACTGTGCTATGAAGTGTGTGCTTCTAATTTCCTCACACTATTCAGAATTGTGCCTTTGAGGGAGATGGGGTAGGGGAGAGGTCTCCCAGCCTTCTGTCTTGTGCCATTTCCAGTAGAACCTGAGAGCCCTGGTCGAGGCTGGGGACAGGGTGACTGCTTACTCGAGAGCTGGAGCAGGAAGACAACACTCACTCATTTACTGCCCCCCCCCCCCCCACCCCCCCCCCCTGACCGATTTCTGGTTTCCTCCCCAGACTGCCTGGGCCCCACACTGTAACCCAGGAGGTCCGACGTGAGCCATTTCCGAGGCTCCGTCGCCATCAGTCTGAACGGGCTGGTAGATGTGCACGAGTGGCCCAGGGTGACTCTTGCTGGCTGTTTCCTTTCCCGTCTACAGGCCTCGATGTGGCCCCCCCCCCCCCCCAAAGCTGAGTCGATGACATTGAGACTTAAACCTGTGCTCCACCATTGCACCATGGTGTTGTCAGGAGGAACATTTATTTAAAATGTCTTAGCCAGGGTTGGGGGGGTGGAGGGTGGCATTGGGTGAAATGCCGTTTGTTGAACAGATTATATATGGTTTTGTGTTCTGACTGCTAACTGCGGCCCTGTCCTGTGAAAGGCACCTGACATTTGTAGGGTGGTTAATACTTGTTTCAATGTGATTTACAATAAATGTTTTGCATGTAACTTTGTTCTCCTGTTGTCAAACGGGCCCTGAGCTCAGGCCGATGCCTGGCCGTAGTTCTCCCGGGGCTGGACACTAGGACACAGTGCGGCTCTCATTACCAGCAGAGGGCGGTACTCTGCTGAGCGGGGCTGAGCACGGACAGCCTTGGCAGGAGCTGCAGGCCTGTGACTGTGGGCACGTTTCTGCTCCAAGCATCTGCTCCTTGCCACTGAGCTGTGGTCATGCTGTCCTCCGTCTCTGATGTTGACTGCTGATAAGAACATGCTGCGAGTAGATTAATTGTCTCTCTCTCTCTCTCCCTTTTCCTTTCCTTCCCTTTCACCTCCCCCAAAAAAACAGCTGAATAAAAGATTTATCCTGAATTTCCTCCATGCCCAGGGGAAGCTGTTCACGAAGATAGGGTAAGTGCAAAAGACTTTTTTTTCTCTTGTATATTAAAGACGACACTTCAATGGTTCCTCAGAGATTTTCATTTCCTGCATAGTGTTGAAATTAAATATTGTAATGCCAGCAGCTTTAACATGTTAAATAAACTTGGCATTAACCCTTTCCGAGCTGTTTTGGCTGTGGAGCAGCCGCATTGCTTCTTGAAACGCAATGCAGAATCCCGGTTTCTAGAAATTGGAGCCTGCAGTTGGCACAAGTTCGGTTGGGCAAGTCAGTACATATGGACAGCAGCCTCTTCACCACAGTAAAATGACCGCTGCAAGGGAGTTACGGCAACATCTTGAGTGGCCGCTTTAAGCAGTTTTCCTTGTATTTCGCGCCCAGGTGCTGCTGTGTTAATCCACCCGGAGCAGCACACAGCCCCACAGTGTTACAGCACATCGAGCATCTGAATTGATGTGAGCCCCTAGAGTGAAGTGTGAGCAGTTTCACTCCCTCCTATGATATCTGGTGCCCTGTACATGGGGACACCTTGGGGAGGGAGTGGGTTATATTCTCAGTGAGTCCTCTTTATGTTCTCTTGGCATCAGATGTCATTGCAAATGGACAGCAAACAGTGGCTTGAGCTGAAGTGCTGTTGTGTACCAAGTGATCTGAATATCTCTTGTAATGGTTTAATCTATGTTCTGTCACATGAGAGTCATCCTGCACATATGGAGCCTGAATGCAGAGAGGGCCCAGATTATTGGGAGCAAGCAAGAGCGAGCTCCTGAATTACTGGCAGAGTGATTAAAAGCTTTCTTCCTCGCAGGTGGGATATACAGAAATACCTAACGCACAGACTGGCAATCAGCCAGTTACAATGTGGTAGCCCAAGAGAGCAGTTCCAATAATATCTTAAAGTACAAGAGCTGAGCTAGATTGGCTGACGCTCATCAACTCAACCATGAGATTGGATTATTAATTCACTGACATCCCTTATCTTAATATTATAATTGGAAATGCGGCGTTGTAATAAATAGCATTCGTGATTGGCAATTTGTGGGTCATGGGTGATGTATTCGAAGCGGTTCTGTGTGATCTAGGACTCCCGGATATCAGCATATTGTCGAGTAACTTAATTCACTCTCCTCGATCACACTGGGTATTCCCTCCCTTATGGATCCTGTGTATATCTTTTGCTAACCTGTGGTTCAAACTCTAGGGTGTGCTACAGTTATGTCCATGGAAACAGTTAAACTGCGAGGGCAGACAGGCCGCTGTGATGTAATGAGAAAGCTGCTGTGACACCAGCAAGGTTATTGTGACATCGTAAAGAATTGTTGTTGTCACTGCAGAATGTGAGTTATGGAATGTGGAATAAACTGTTAATTTCACAATGTGTAAATAACACAGATCAATGTGATCTGAGAGTGACATACCTGATCCAAGAGTACAATTTCCGGGCCAAGCCTCAAGACTTAGTCGGGGCTGTAGTGTG
>CM059448.1:1688662-1744795 GCA_030390025.1 Squalus acanthias
TGTCCCACTGGAATACAAAGTGAAGGATGTGATGCTTCAGTTATGTGGAGCCTTGGGCAGACCCCATCTGGAGTACTGAGTTCAGTTTTGGGCACCGCACCTCAGGAAAGAAATATTGGCCTTGTGAGGTAGATTGCAAATTCATCAGAATTATACCGGGGCTTAAAGGGTTAAATTATGAGGACGGGTTGCATAAACTTGGGTTGTATTCCCTCGAGTATAGAAGGTTAAGGGGTGATATAATTGAGGTGTTTAAAATGATTAAGGGATTCGATAGGGTAGTTACAAGAAACTATTTCCTCTGGTGAGGAAATCCAGGACAAGGGGGTACAATTTTTAAAATTAGAGTTAGGCCGTTCAGGAGTGAAATCAGGAAGCACTTTTTCACAAAGAAGGTATTGGAAGAACAAGGGCAGCAGGCGCATGGGAACACCACCACCTCCAAGTTCCCCTCCAAGTCACACACCATCCTGACTTGGAAATATATCGCCGATCCTTCATCGTCACTGGGTCAAAATCCTGGAACTCCCTCCCTAACAGCACTGTGGGAGCACCTTCACCACACGGACTGCAGCGGTTCAAGAAAGCGGCTCACCACCACCTTCTCAAGGGCAATGAGGGATGGGTAATAAATGCTGGCCTTGCCAGCGACGCCCACATCCCAGGAGCGAAAAAAAAAAATATCTGGAATGCTCACCCCCCAAAAGGCTGTGGATGCTGGGGGTCAATTGAAATTTAAAAGACTGAGAGCGATAGATTTTTATTAGGTAAGGGTATGGATCAAATAGAATGGCGGAGTAGGCTTAAGTGAGTTAATGACCACCTCCTGGTCCTGTATGTCTCTGTTTAGTCCATCTGGGTCGCTGCGTCCCTCTTTAGTCTGAGTGCGTCCCTCTTTTAGTCCAATCCTGGCTTGTATTCCACAGCTATTTTAGATTATTGACCAGAGTTCCATTCCTTGGTGCCAATTATTTTTTACCACATATCTTGAATGCACTGACTCTCACTGGGGTACAGTTCCTGAAGGTGTTGACTCTCACTGGGGTACAGTTCCTGAAGATGCTCTCCCTGGGCTACAGTTCCTGAAGGTGCTGACTCTCACTGGGGTACAGTTCCTGAAGGTGCTGACTCTCCCTGGGGTACAGATCCTGAAGGTGCTGACTCTCACTGGGGTGCAGTTCCTGAAGGTGCTGACTCTCACTGGGGTACAGTTCCTGAAGGTGCTGACTCTCACTGGGGTACAGTTCCTGAAGGTGCTGACTCTCACTGGGGTACAGTTCCTGAAGGTGCTGACTCTCACTGGGGTACAGTTCCTGAAGGTGCTGACTCTCACTGGGGTACAGTTCCTGAAGGTGCTGACTCTCCCTGGGGTACAGTTCCTGAAGGTGCTGACTCTTCCTGGGGTACAGTTCCTGAAGGTGCTGACTCTCACTGCCGTATGCTTCTGCACTCACCAATTGTCCTCTAGTACCTCCTCCATTTGTGGATCTGGACAGTGAGTGTCTGCAGGTAATTTTACTGCAGTGGTGTGGGGGTGTGGGGGGGTGGGGTGAAGGAGTTTGTGAGTGGGGTGTCCGATCCTGTCCTTATCCGATCGCCACACTTGCCAGTCATGATTGTTGTTTCACAATCAGGAGTTGGAGCCCTGGCTGATTTTCACAGTCCCTTCTGCCCTCCAAAACCTGGGGTGACTGAGCCCAATTGTTGCACCTCTTCCACGGTCCCAGTTGGGATCAGCCAATTCAGCACTAGTGGTTGAACCTGGGAGTTCCCTGATCTGTGCATTTACTGACTGTACCTGTCATTGAACCATCGGAGGAACCAGCAGCTCCATTGCTGACTCCACCTGAGTTTCAATCCGTTCGGTTCCTATTTATCGGCACAGCTCAGTGCACGTTGCTGTGAGCAGGCATCGAATGAGCTGGCTGTTTCCCAGCCGGAAGACTGGAAGACTGGGAGAGTCCTAGCCTGGTTTTGCTCTGAAGGCCCTCGTGATGTATTTGGTGTTGCCATGGGCAATTACGACTCTTTTATTTACGATGTGGAGACTGCCTGTTCAGGATTGAGACCCGTCTGGTGTTGGACGGCAGCACACAAATCTCGGTGATGGTTGCAGAGTGTCAGTTAATCCCCAAAAGATCATTTCAGTTCCCACAGTGTGCTAAGAGTGCATGTAGAAGCCATTAGCTGCTGTACAGAAAGTTAATTAAAGAGGAAGTGCATTCTGCTGAATTGCTCTGTGATCCTGAAATGCTCCGAAGGGAGCTATCCACATTTACTCATGTTTCTCAGTCCCTTGTAACTGTGCTTTAGGATGGCTGGCTTGAGACATTCTGCAGGCAGACGTTCTGTGTCTGCCTTGCTGCAGGATCCTGGGCAGGGATAGAGGGCTGTGCGGAGCATCACTTGATGCACTTATCACTAGTGATGGCATTGGTAGCCGTTCTGAATCCAGCCCCTGCCCTGGAGGGTGGAAGGAGCGGGATGGAGACCTAGCAGAAGATGTTGTGCTTGAACAGTGCCTTCAGAGGCGATGTTGATTTTAGCCATCTGTGCTACTGGCCCCTAACTGTTCCTGGCCCCTAGCAGGCGGAGTGCTGAGCCTGTTAAGGGCGTGGTGCATTTTCCTGGAGGGAGATCTGCCACCAAGTATTGGTCACCAATTGTAACTTCCAAACAACTGCATTTTGTTGCTGCTGGAGCTCCGGAATCTGCTTTGCAAACAGTCACCGGCACAGCACCAGGAACCAACAGGATGCCACTTGCTGGCTCTGTAATATCATCATGCCAAGGGTTAGGGTTAGACTGTAGACCGTGTACCGACATACCATGGGAAAAATTGCACTGGAATCAACATATTCCTAGTCCGACTCTCTTAATCCATTCCCGCAAGTTGTTCCCACTTTTACCTCCTCCGATGACGGACCTGTACCCACCAGTACTGTACCCCAGTGTTATACAGTGACAGACCTGTACCCCAGTGTTACACAGTGACAGACCTGTACCCACCAGTACTGTACCCCAGTGTTATACAGTGACAGACCTGTACCCACCAGTACATCACCCTAGGGTTGCGCAATTCATATGCTCTCTTCAGGCACAGTCCATGTTTGAATGACAGATTCTAGGATTATCCTGTTGGGTGTTTGTCACAGTCAAGTGGCCGCAGTATGAGTATTGCATGTACTCGCTCTTAAACAGTACTCAAATCCCAGGGACAGAATTGGCCAGTCTGGCCTCGACTCCCTCTCGCCTTCCCCCAGTGATCTACGGTCCATCGTTCCCCCTCCATTCCTGGCTGTACATTCCTTTAATTGGAAACAGTTTTGTACAATGAGGGGGGTGGAGGGGAAAGGAATGAAAACAAGGAAGACTAAATCAAAACTAATGGGGAAAAGTTGATCTTCAAGTATGAGTAAGAGCTGAGGGAGGGGTGAGGCTGAGCGCCGATGAAGCAGTCGGAAATGATGGAGAATTGGGAGAAAGGAGATAACAAAGACGAGATGAGGAACAGGAATAAAAGTTTTAAGGAGTGTGAACTAAATATTTGTGTTTTTGTATATTTTGATCAGCACATTTGAAGCACTGCACTTGTTTTCGAAGCTGCATGTGGTCTTGACATTGAAAAGATGGACACGAACCTGGCTGGGCTGCTGTTTTCAGCCTGAATGAGTGGGTGAAATGGTATTCCTTGCCCGCCTGTGGTCATGCCCAGTTTCCTATGGGCACAGCACGCTCACTATCAGATATTTTGCTGTGTCTTTACTGAGTGGCTCAGCAGTGGGCTGGAGTGACGGGGTTAACATTCGCACCATTTTCCAAATTCCCAGCAGGGAGCAGAGCAAATTAAGTTTCTTTTAACTTTAAGGGTCTTTAGTAGTTGTCAGGCTGTCTGATACCATGGAAACCTCTCATCATGTTTGAGTCTCTAAACTAACCAATTCAGCTCCCCATTTGTCTTTTATTCAGTACGTATCTTCTCCCCATAGAGATATTCCCGGTCTCATCCCTTAGAGGATGAGACCGGGAAATTAATGGTGGGAAATATGGAGATGGCAAAAACACTGAATGAATATTTTGTATCAGTCTTTACAGTAGAGGACACTAAGAATATCCCAACACTGGACAAACAGGGGGCTATAGGGGGAGAGGAGCTAAACACGATCAAAATCACTAAGGAAGTGGTACTCGGTAAAATAATGGGACTCAAGGCGGATAAATCACCTGGACCTGATGGCTTACATCCTAGAGTCTTGAAGGAAGTGGCGGTAGGGATTGTAGATGCATTGGTAATAATTTTTCAAAACTCCCTGGATTCCGCTAAGGTCCCGGCAGACTGGAAAACTGCTAATGTAACACCCTTATTTAAAAAGGGCAGTAGACAGAAGGCTGGTAACTATAGACCGGTTAGCCTAACATCTGTGGTAGGTAAAATTTTGGAGTCCATTATTAAGGAAACAGTAACAGGACATTTGGATAATCATAATTTAATAGGACAAAGTCAGCATGGTTTTACGAAGGGGAAGTCATGTTTGACAAATTTGCTGGAGTTCTTTGAGGAAGTAACATATAGAGTGGATAAAGGGGAACCAGTGGACGTAGTGTATTTAGACTTCCAAAAGGCATTTGACAAGGTGCCACACAAGATTATTGCTTAAGGTAAAAAATCACGGGATTGGGGGTAATATTCTGGCATGGATAGAGGATTGGCTATCTAACAGAAAGCAAAGAGTTGGGATAAATGGTTCATTCTCAGACTGGCAATCAGTAACTAGTGGTGTTCCACAGGGGTCAGTGCTGGGTCCCCAACTCTTCACAATCTATATTAACGATTTGGAGGAAGGGACCAAGTGTAACATATCAAAATTTGCAGATGATACAAAGATGGGAGGGAAAGTAGTGAGTGAGGAGGACATAAAAAACCTGCAAGGGGACATAGACAGGCTAAGTAAGTGGGCAGAGATTTGGCAGATGGAATACAACACTGGAAAGTGTGAGGTGATGCACTTTGGCAGGAAAAATCCTAGAGCAATTTATTATCTTAATGGCAAGAAACTGGAGAGTACTGAAGTGCAAAGGGATCTGGGGGTCCTGGTGCACGAAACTCAAAAGGTTAGTATGCAGGTGCAGCAAGTGATTAAGAAGGCAAATGGAATGTTGGCTTTCATTGCTAGGGGGATAGAATATAAAAATAGGGAGGTATTGCTTCAGTTGTACAAGGTATTGGTGAGACCGCACCTGGAATACTGCATACAGTTTTGGTGTCCTTACTTAAGGAAAGACATCCTTGCTCTCGAGGCAGTGCAAAAAAGGTTCACTCGGTTAATCCCGGGGATGAGGGGGCGGTCATATGAGGAGAGGTTGGGTAGATTGGGACTCTACTCATTGGAGTTCAGAAGAATGAGAGGCGATCTTATTGAAACATATAAGATTGTGAAGGGGTTGGATCGGGTGGATGCGGGGAGGATGTTCCCGATGACGGGTGAGACGAGAACTAGGGGACATAGTCTTAGAATAAGGGGCTGCTCTTTCAAAACTGAGATGAGGAGGAACTACTTCACTCAGAGGGTGGTAGGTCCATGGAATATGCTGCCACAAAAAGCTGTAGAAGCTACAACATTAATTAAATTTAAAACAGAAATAGACAGTTTCCTAGAAGTAAAGGGCATTAAGGGTTACGGGGAGCGGGCAGGAATTTGGACATGAGTCTAGGTTCGGATCGGTCATGGCCCTGTGGTTAGTGGAGCGGGCCCAGGGACTGTGTAGCCTGATTCTGCTCCTATTTCGTGTGTGCAATTCTGTTAGATGCAGGAGATGGTTCTGTGATAGATTGTAGATTGGCGGTTAGGATCAGATCAGCCATGATCTTATTGAATGGCGGAGCAGGCTCGAGGGGCCGATTGGCCTACTCCTGCTCCTATTTCTTATGTTCTTATGTACCCCACCTTCTTAAGAACATAAGAAATAGGAGCATGGCTGATCTTATACTTCATCTCCACTTTCCTGAACTATCCCCATATCCCTTGATTCCCTTAATATTTAAAAATCTATCGATCTCTGTCTTGAATATACTCAATGACTGAGCCTCCACAGCCCTCTGGGGTAGAGAATTCCAAAGATTCATCACCCTCTGAGTGAAGAAATTTCTCCTCATCTCAGTCCTAAATGGCCGACCACTTAAGCTCAGAGAACTTGGACATAGCTTAACAAGAGCCAAGGCATTAGGATCCCCCAGTGTGCACAGGAGTATTTCTGGAATTGAATTGCTAAAACTGCACGGATTACCAGCGCAGAGCTTTGGAAAACCTCCCGCTACCTGTCCAGTGAGGGACACCCTACTCAGGGCCTTGGCATGTCAGATTACCTAGAGATATTAGGGCAGATTGGTCAAAGAGCTAGGTTTTAAGGAGCGTCTTAAAGAGGTAGAGAGGCAGAGATGTTTAGGGAGGGAAATCTTAGGGCCCAGGCAGCTGAAGGCACGGCCACCAATGATGGAGCGATTAAATTCGGGGATGCTCAGGAGGCCAGAATTGGAGGAGAGCAGAGATCTCGGAGGGTTATAAGGCAGGAGGAGGTTACAGAGATGGGGAGGGGTGAGGCCATGGAGGAATTTGAAAACAAGAATGAGAATTTTAAAATCGAGGCGTTGCTTAACTGGGAGCCAATGTAGGTCAGCGAGCACAGGGGTGATGGGTGAACGGGACTTGGTGCCAACCAACAGCTCTGTTGAGTATTGTGGCCCTGCTTGGCTCAGGTATCCGATTGCTGGGCCTGCCACGCAGGATATGCTCAGTTCCAATCTCCCATCACCAGGCGTGTGTCATCATGAAGACTGCTTGACCCCAGAGAGACCCTGACTAAGATGAAAGAATGGGATAACTGCTGGACTGGGGCTGTTTGTTTATAGATTTCAGGATGTGGGTCATGTTTAATCCTGTGACTGCTCGTGAGTTCAGGGGGAGCTGTCTGTTTTCCCTCCTGTTTCTCCTCCCCTGCCCCTCCGTACACATACATGTGTTGCATGTAAAAAGATGCAATGCCGTTTTCCTGATCCTCACAGAAGTGAATGCATGTACAGTTTGTAAATGTCAGCAGTTCAAACGATGCAGAGGAAGCTGAGAATGGGAGTGAAGAGCGAGTAGTTTAAATTAATAGAGGGTTTGTTTTAAGTTTAATTTCCCCCTCGGTATCCCTACCAGTGACATAGGCCCAGTTCACTTCCTGATCATATCTAAATACAACATATCAGAGTACAATAATATCCTGCTGTTGTCGCCCATCTGCTTACTTGGACCAACATGAAAAGGAGCCACTTTGTTTACATTATATCGTTGCTGTTAATACACTCCACTCCACTGAGGGAGCAGTTCCAGAATCCCAGCAATCTCCTGTGTGCATGGACCCTGCACTGCTCTGGTGGTGTGCTGCCACTCACATCCATTAATTAGTTTAAGAACTTGTCTGGTGGTGTTTTTTAGCCTGTTAAATATGGTTGAGAATGCTCAATGACCCTTGTTCTCGGCTAATTGCACCAACTGATTTGGGATATCTGTACCAATGGTTATTAGCAGTTTGCCTTGTGTGCTCAGCGGCTTCAGAGGATTAACAGCTGCAGGCATATTGGGCAACCCCTTCAGTGCTGTCAACCCTTGCACATTAGTAGTGACGTGAACTGGCTCATACAGACACACCGGCTTTCATTTGTGCTCTTGTGTCTGTCAGCGTTTGGCTATAAAATAAAGGACAGAACATTTTCACCTTTGTGAGAGTGTACCATAAGTGGGGCGATATCTCCTGCTTCAGTCCACTTTTTCAGATGTTTAATAATACGCAGAGTTAAGAGATATATGGATTTGCAGTGTACTGCACGCTGGGGCAGATGATGGTTAATTTTGCCATGCAGTGAGCTCCCAGTGAGGGGCCGGGCGGAGG
This sequence comes from Squalus acanthias, assembly GCA_030390025.1. Lineage (NCBI taxonomy): Eukaryota > Metazoa > Chordata > Chondrichthyes > Squaliformes > Squalidae > Squalus > Squalus acanthias. The sequence goes on from CM059448.1 coordinate 1,696,595, forward strand.
CAGGGTGCAGTGTGTGCACATCGGTCCAGCTCTGCTCCTGGAGCATGTCCGGGAGTTTGAATCTAGAATAAAATATACAGTGCGGTTTCATGTGGCACTGTACAGTAAGATTCAGTTGTGTAACGGACGTCTTCATATTGTACAGTGCTGCTGCTTTATATGGGTGCATCTAACATTGTGGAGTTCAATGTGGAGAAGTGTGAAGTGATGCACTCTTGGAGCACTAATATGGAAAGACAGTATACTATAAATGGCACGTTTTTGAGAAATGTAGATGAGCAGAGACCCCTTGGTGTCCAGACACAGAAATCCTTAGAGGTGGCAGGGCAAGTTGATGAGGTGGTTAAAAAAACACATGGGTTACTTGGGTTTATAAATAGAGGCACAGAATATAAAAGCAAAGAGATCATGCTAGAACTTTATAAATCATTGGTTAGGCCTCAGCTGGAGTATTGTGGTCAATTCTGGGCACCACACCTCAGAAAGGGTACAGAGGAGGTTTACCAGGATGTGACCAGGGATGAGGGGCTTCAGTTATGAGGAGAGGTTGAAAAAGTTAGGACTGTTCTCCTTGTAACAGAGAAGGTGAAGAGGTAACCTAAGAGAGGTTTTCAAGATGATGAGAGGTTTTGATAAGAGTAGAGAGAGAACAATTATTCCCTCTGGCGAATGGGTCAATAACCAGAGGTCATCGATTTAAAAATCATTGGAAAAAGATCTAGAGGTGTGATAAGAATTTTTTTTTTTATTCGTTCCTGGGATGTGGGCATCGCAGACAAGGCCAGCATTTATTGCCCATCCCTCATTGCCCTTGAGAAGGTGGTGGTGAACTGCCTTCTTGAACCGCTGCAGTCCGTGTGGTGAAGGTGCTCCCACAGTGCTGTTAGTGAGGGAGTTCCAGGATTTTGACCCAGCGATGATGAAGGAACAGTGATATATTTCTAAATCAGGATGGTGTGTGACTTGGAGGAGAATTTGCAGGTGATGGTGTTCCCATGCGCCTGCTGCCCTTGTCCTTCTAGGTGGAAGAGATCGTGGGTTTGGGAGGTGCTGCTGAAGAAGCCTTGGCAAGTTGCTGCAGTGTATCTTGTAGATGGTACACACTGCAGCCACAGTGTGCCGGTGGTGGAGGGAGTGAATGTTTAAGGTGGTGGATGGGGTGCCAATCAAGCGGGCTGCTTTGTCCTGGATGGTGTTGAGCTTCTTGAGTGTTGTTGGAGCTGCACTCATCCAGGCAAGTAGAGAGTATTCTATCACACTCCTGACTTGTGCCTTGTAGATAGTGGAAAGACTTTGGGGAGTCAGGAGGTGAGACGCACACCGCAGAATACCCAGCCTCTGACCTGCTCTTGTTGCCACAGTATTTATGTGGCTGGTCCAGTTAAGTTTCTGGTCAATGGTGACCCCCCCAGGATGTTGATGGTGGGGGATTCGGCGATGGTAATGCCGTTGAATGTCAAGGGGAGGTGGTTAGTCGCTCGTTTGTTGGTGATAGTCATTGCCTGGCACTTCTGTGGCAAGTAGCCATCGCGCCACGCATCAATCAGAGAGTTGTGGGGATCTGGAAAGCTCGATCTGAAAAGGTGGTGGGAGCTGATTCCATAACTAATTTTAAAAGGGAATTAGAAGGATGAGAAACTTACAGGGTTACAGACAAAATGTGGGACTGAGCAGGACTGCTCTTTCAAAGAGCCAGCACAGGCATGATGGCCCGAATGGCCTCCTCCTGTGCTGTAAGTTTCCATGATTTCTATGGTTCTATTTAACCCAGATGGTCAGTCTGAGGGTTTCCGAGGATCCCCTCTGCAGCTTTGAAGAAGTGACCCAATTGTGAAAACCTGAAGTTTCAATGCTACTCCATTACAAAGTATTTACAGCTCAGAAACAGGCCATTCGGCTCAACAGGTCCATGCTGGTGTTTTGAAGCATAAACTCCAGCATGGACCTGTTGGGCCGACTGGCCTGTTTCTGTGCTGTAAATACTTTGTAACAGGGCGTAGCATTGAAACTTCAGGTTTTCACACCCTTCTTCATCTCGCCCTATCACCATATCCTTCTATTCCTTTCTCCCTCGTGTTTATCCAGCTTCCCCTTAAATGCATCTATACTACTCGCCTCAACCACTCCCTGTGGTAGCGAGTTCCACATTCTCACCACTCTCTGGGTAGAGAAGTTTCTTCTAAATTCCCGATTGGATTTATTAGTGACTATCTTGTATTTATGGCCCCTAGTTCTGGTCTCACCCGCAAGTGGAAACGTCATCTCTACGTCTACCCTATCAAACCCTTTCATAATCTTAAAGACGTCTATCAGGTCACCTTCAGTCTTCTCTTTTCTAGAGAAGAGTCCCAGCCTGTTCAATCTTTCCTGATAGGTATAACCTCTTAGTTCTGGTATCATCCTTGTGAATCTTTTTTGCACCTTCTCCAGTGCCTTTATATCCTTTTTATAATATGGAGACCAGAACAGCACACAGTGCTCCAAGTGTGGTCTAACCAAAGTTCGATACAAGTTCAACATAACTTCTGCTTTTCAATTCAATCCCTCTAGAAATGAACCCCAGTGCTTGGTTTGCTTTTTTATGGTATTATTAACCTGCGTCGCTACTTTTGGTGATTTGTGTATCTGTACCCCCAGATCCCTCTGTTCCTCTACCCCATTTAGACATTGACTTTCCAAGGAATCTGTGGCCTCCTTATTCTTCCTATCAGAATGTGCCACCTCACACCCGTCTATATTGAAGTTCATTTGCCAAGAATATCGAACACCTGTGGGTTACCCAGCAGGAAAGCCAGAGGCTTCATGTAGGCTGACAACTGAAATCGAAACGGCAAAGCAGGGCTGTCTAGGTTTTTTGTCATTGTGGGCTGATTTAATATACCTCCGGCTGCCGTTACTAACTGAGCTGATTTCGGATTTATTTTAGGCAATAGTGCGAAGAACAGCCCTTTCCAAACCTCCAGGCTCAACTAAGAGTGTGCAGTGGACAGGAAACACACGTACAAATAGTGCTGGTTTGCCTAGACTTCGAGGGCTGGAATCCCAGGTCTTTGGGGGGGAGGAGGTGTGGACTACCTGTAGCTCACTGGCTGCCGTTTCACACCCCTGTTGCCGTGCTCTCCCCGTCCTAGAGTGCACCGTACTGAAGTAATTGCACATTATTGCCTCCACCTATTAAAGGGGACAGGTGAATTGTAAATAATGGGAGGAGAACATAGGAACAGTAGAGTATGTGGGCAATGAGACAGTCAGTCTAAAGAAATAAATGGGAATGAGGAATACCAAGTAAGAGAGAATTAACAAAAACTGGAAATAAAATATAGGTACTGGGGGAAAAACCTGCTGTTTAAATACTTGGCAGCGTTAAGTGACAGCACTTGGCAGTTACACCTCTCTCTCTGTTAATTATAATTTTGCCTTTTCTAATCTGCTGATGATCAGCGACCCCGGTGCTGATGCTCAGAGTTTACTGCAGACAGCGCTGTCCTTTGCAGCAGTGCGATAGGTTAGAACATGGACAAAGCCTCCAGTGTCGTGGGAGACCAATCTGGAGCAGGCTCAGTGATACTGTTACGATAAGCAAAGATCAAGCACTGATTTGAGGACCAAGGGTGTTTATGCAGAGCGAGCGGACATACTATTTTTACACTGCAGCCCCAAAGTCCATACACGTTAACCCTGTGCATGCTGGATTCTGTTTGCAACTTTCAAAATGCGTAACAACAAGGGCAATGGGCGGGTGAGGAAATAACAGTTCCATAAAATGTGACTCTATTACAGAGCATCATGGAGCTTTCAGTTTTCACTAACTGAAAAGTTATTGCCTGATTCCCTGTTTGTTGTACAATGCAGTCTGATGGCTGTGTAACCTCAGGGGATCAGATTTAGACAATGGTGTGATTTACTTGAGATTTTTAGGTGCCTTGCTGGGCTGGGAATGCTGTCACGTCACCTACAATGATTGCTACGGTGCAGATGTCTCAAATTTACACAGGATCTGTGGAACCTTTTTTATATGTTGAGAATAATTGTCCTTGTTGCTTTGAAGTGGTGGGGTGGGGTTTGGCACTGGATGAGGCGGAAAAGGTTTGGCACTCGGGACTGTGTGGAGCAGAATTTGATTTGAAGTGGGACCTCTCTGGGCCGTCATGGCATGATGTGGGGAGAGATAGAACTCATGGTGGGGGGAGAAGGAAGAGTGAGTTATTGGGAGTTGCTGGGTCCATTAGTCACAATTTGGCTGGGCACTCTCTTAAAATTTTTCATTTTTGCTGTAGGAAAGCTACTCCAGGCTTTGGGTTTGAGGTTAAGTTGTGAACAGTTGAATACACTGGACTGTTGCCTCCCGCAGTATCCATTTAAATACTGCAGGGAAAAGTGGCGCACCAGATAACAGCCATGTGTTTGGTTTAGATTTACTGTAGATTTCTGTTATTTTTGGATACGTTTTTCTAAGTTACAGAGAGCGCTTCAGACATCTGTCATTTAAATATTTACAGTAACCCGTTTGAATCATGCCTCTATGCAGGTAAGTGGTGCACATTCCACTTGCCAACAACGTAGCAGGTTTTGAATAGTTGGCATGAACAGATGAGAAGTAGGAAATTCATTTCAACTCTACTGGAGTTGCGTGGATTGAACTTGGTGTGGTTCTTTTGTCCATCCTGCCTCCTGCAGATGGCGAGCCGTGCTAAGGTTTCAGTTTATCCAAAACTCTGCTGCCTGTATTCGATCCCGCACCAAGTCCTGCTCGTTCATCACCCCTGTCCTCGCTGACCCACATTGGTTCCCAATCCCCCAATGCCATCAATTTTACATTCTCAACCTTGAGTTTAAGTCTCTCCATGGCCTCACCCTTCCCTATCTCTGCAACCTCTTCCAGTGCTCCAATCTTTACTCTTGAACTCTCCGTTCCTCTGACTCTGGCGTCTTGTGCAGTTGGTGGCTTAGCCTTTAGCTGCCTAGGCCCCAGCCTCTGGAAATCCCTTCTTAAACCGCTTTGCCTTTCTACCTCCTACTATTCCTTCTTTAGGACCTTCCTTAAAACTCACCTCTCCGATCAAGCTTTTGGTTAACCTTCCTAATCACTCTTCCTTTCGCTCAGTGTCCATATTTTTTTTTCTTAAGCCTCTGTGAAGTACCTTGATGTTTTTCTACATTCAAGTTTCAGTAGGGGAACAGTGATCATAGTATCATAAAGTTTAGGTTCGCTATGGAAAAGGACAAAGAGTAATCTAGAGTCAAAATACTTAATTGGAGGAGAGCCAACTTTAATGGGTTGAGAACATACCTGGCCCGGGTAAATTGGAATCAAAGATTGGCAGGCAAAACTGTGAACAATGGGCTGTCTTTAAAGAGGAGATGGTTCGGGTACAGTCGAGATACATTCCCACGAGGGGGAAAGGTAGGATAACCAAAGCCAGATGACGAAAGAGATAGAGAGTAAGATAAAGCAGAAAAAAGGGGCGTATGACAGATGTCAGGTTAGAATCATAGAATGGTTACAACACAAGAAGGCCATTCGGCCCGTCGAGCCCGTGCCGGCTCTCTGCAAGAGCACTTCAGCTAGTCCCACTCCCCCGCCCTTTCCCCCTAGCCATGCAAATTTTTTGCCTTCAGGTAGTTACCCAATTCCCTTTTGAAAGCCACAATTGAATCTGCCGTCTCCACCACCCTCTCAGGAAGTGCATTCCAGATCCTAACCACTTCTTGTAAATCTTTTCTGCACCCTCTCTAAGGCCTTCACATCCTTCCTAAAGTGCGGTGCCCAGAATTGGACATAATACTCCAGTTGAGACCAAACCAGTGTTTTATACAGGTTCATCATAACTTCCTTGCTTTTGTACTCTATGCCTCTATTTATGAATGTGAGAAGTCGCACAACACCAGGTTATAGTCCAACAGCTTTATTTGAAATCACAAGCTTTCGGAGCGCTGCTCCTTCGTCAGGTGAAGTGAAGAGATGCATATAGGCACAGCATATATAGTCAGAGAACACTGCCAGATGATTACAGTTAATCTTTCCAACTGCCCTTTATCACACCTCGGCAGAGAGATAATCACGGCAATCAAAGGTGTGGATGGTGTCCAAACAGGTCAGTCAGGAAAACATTACATCAAAGACAATGAGGTGGGGTCACAAGGGGTCAATGTGGCAGATGCTGGGGTCTGTATGGAAAACAAAAAACTTTTTTTGCTGGAAATCACAGCAGGTCCGGCCGCATCTGTGTAGAGAGAACAAGCCAACGACGACTCGAGCCTGGATGACTCTACGTCAGGTGGGGTTACATGTAGCGTGACATGAACCCAAGATCCCGGTTGAGGCCGTCCTCATGGGTGCGGAACTTGGCTATCAGTTTCTGCTCGACGATTTTGCGTTGTCGTGTGTCTCGAAGGCCGCCTTGGAGAACGCTTACCCGAAGATCGGAGGCTGAATGTCCTTGACTGCTGAAGTGTTCCCCGACTATTTATGAAGCCCAGGATCCTAGTACAAGTGAGAACCAGGCTGAATACAGAAAGTTCAGAGGGGAAGTGAAAAAGGAAATAAGAGGGGCAAAGAGGGAGTATGAGAATAGACTGGCAGATAACATAAAAAGGAATCCAAAAGTCTTCTATAGGCATATAAATAGTAAACGGGTAGTAAGAGGAGGGGTGGGGCCGATTAGGGACCAAAAAGGAGACTTACGCATGGAGGCAGAGGGTATGGCTGAGGTACTAACTGAATACTTTTACATCTGTCTTTACCAAGGAAGAAGATGCTGCCAAAGTCATAGTGAAAGAGGAGGTAGTTGAAGGCTGGCTGTACTTAAAGTAGATAAGTCACCAGGAATAAATGGGATGCATCCTAGGATGCTGAGGGAAGTAAAGGTGGAAATTGCAGAGGTACTGGCCATAATCTTCCAATCCTCCTTGGATACACGGGTGGTGCCAGAGGGCTGGAGAGTTGCAAATGTTACAACCTTGTTCAAAAAAGGGTGTAAGGATAAACCCAGCAACTACAGGCCAGTCAGCTTAACCTCGGTGGGGGGGAAGCTCTTAGAAACGATAATCTGGGACAAAGTTAACAGTTACTTGGACAAGTGTGGATTAATTAAGGAAAGCCAGCATGGATTTGTTGAAAGCAAATCGTGTCTAACTAACCTGATTGAATTTTTTGATGAGATAACAGAGAGGGTTGATGAGGGCATTGCGGTTGATGAGGTGTACATGGACTTCCAAAAGGCATTTGATAAAGTGCCACATACTGTAATAAGCTTGCCAGCAAAGTTGAAGTCCATGGAATAAAAGGGACAGTGGCAGCATAGATATGAAATTGGCTAAGTGACAGAAACAGAGTAGTGGTGAACGGTTGTTTTTCGGACTGGAGGAAGGTATACAGTGGTGTTTCCCAGGGGTCGGTACTAGAACCACTGCTTTTCTTGGTATATATTAATGATTTGGATTTGGGTGTACAAGGCACTATTTCAAAATTTACATATGACACAAAACTTGGAAGTATAGTGAACAGTGAGAAAGATAGTGATAGACTTCAAGAGGACATAAACAGGCTGGTGGAATGGGTGGCCATGTGGCAGATGAAGTTTAACGCAGAAAAGTGCGAAGTGATACATTTTGGTAGGAAGAACGAGGAGAGGCATATAAACTAAAGGGTGCAATTCTAAAGGGCTGCAGGAACAGAGACACCTGGGGGTATATGTGCACAAATTGTTGAAGGTGGCAGGGCAGGATGAGAAAACGGTTAAAAAAGCATAAGGGATCCCAGGCTTTATAAGTAGAGGTATAGAGTACAAAAGCAAGGAAGTTATGATGAACCTTTAAGCACTGGTTCAGCCTCAACTGGATTATTGTGTCCAATTCTGGGCACCACACTTTAGGAAGGATGTGAAGGCTTTAGAGAGGGTGCAGAAAAGATTTACAAGAATGGTTCCAGGGATGAGGGACTTCAGTTACGTGGATAGATTGGAGAGGCTGGGGTTGTTCTCCTTGGAGCAGTGAAGATTGAGAGGAGATTTGATAGAGGTGTTCAAGATCATGAGGGGTCTAGACAGAGTAGATAGAGAGAAACTGTTCCCATTGGCGGAAGGGTCGAGAACCAGAGGACACAGATTTAAGTTGATTGGCAGAAGAACCAAAGGCGACATGAGGAAAAACATTTTTACGCAGCAAGTGGTTGTGATCTGGAATGGACTGCCTGAAAGGGTGGTGGAGGCAGACTCAATTGTGGCTTTCAAAAGGGAATTGGATAAGTACCTGAAGGAAAAAAATTTGCAGGGCTACAGGGGGATTGGGACTAGCTGAAGTGCTCTTGCGGAGAGCCGGCACGGACTCGACGGACCGAATGGCCTCCTTCTGTGCTGTAACCATTCTATGATTCTAGGTAGTGTACAAATCAAGCTATTGTTGAGATGTTAAACCAAGGCCCTGTCTGCTTGTACAGGTGGATGTAAAAGATTGAGCAGTGAGAAGTCTCTTGTGTCCTGGCCAACATTCCTCCTTCAACGCACATTGTCAAAAAATAGATCCATTTGTCATTCATGTCATTGTGGGACCTTGCTGTGGGCAAATTGGCTGTCATATCTTCCTACAAAACAACAATGCCTGCACTTCAAAGGTGCTTCATTTTCTGGGAAGCGCTTTGGGATATCCTGAGGACATGAAAGGAGCTATATAAATGCAAGTTTATATATAGGCATCAAGGGGTCTGGGGAGAGAGTGGGAATATGGTATTGAGATAGAGGATCAGCCATGCTCATATTGAATGGCGGAGCAGGCTCGAATGGCCTACTCCTGCTCCTATTTTTCTGTGTTTCTATGTTTCTAAGTTGTTATATAAAGGTAAGTTCTTTCTTTTCTGCCAGACATCACCCTGTGTTACTGACTATCACTGCTAATGTTAATCCAGCTTCCTCGCATTGTTGGATTCAATAACTCCTCCCAGCCATCTCCCCATATAATGTCATTAGCAGTCGCTATTTAAGCAAAGCCTTTTTAAAAAATAGGCGTAATAATTGCCTTTGCACCATTCATTAATAAATGGGATAGTGGGACTCTCCCAGCAGCCTTGAGAATGAGCAAGTCTCCTGCAGCCTTGCTCGTGGTCAGTTGTAGGACGTGGTGCAAGTTCTGTGTGTGTTACCAGAGGAGGCACATAGACAGGGAGAAAGTAGAGAGACACGCCCAGAGACCAAAATTAAGTGTTAGAAAGGCTAAAATTGTAGAGGAATCAGTCAGAAAGGTGTGACAAATTATTATAAAATCAGAAAATGCTGGAAATACTCAGCAGGCCAGGCAGCATCTGTGGAGAGAGAAACAGAGTTAACATTTCAAGTCGATGACCTTTCGTCTGTGATAGGGTGGAAGGCAGGAGACATTAAAGGACAAAAGGGATGATGGTGCAAGGCAAAAGGAGATGGTAATCGGACAAGTAAAGAAACGAAAGATGGGTCTAGAGAAGGTGAATATGGGAATGGCCGAATCATTACCAACAGCTGCCGTCTGGAAAAAATGGGAGCAGTGGTTATGACGCTGGAGGTGGCGGAAATGGCAGAGGATGATCCGTTGAGGGAAAAGGAAGACATATTGGAAGCACTGGTCCTGTAAAGACTCTATTCCATTCTCCCAGTTTCTCCGTCTAATCTGTTCTGACGATGCCACCTTCCATACCAGGTCTTCCGATATGTCTTCCTTTTTCCTCAATCGAGGATTCCATCATTATGATCAGATCTGTCTTTGGTGGTTCAAATCTCATGATTTACCACCTTCTAACTGCAACCGATTACTCAGTTGCCATTAGGCACGGGTAGCACCCTTTACCTGCAGCAATGACACACTCAGGCTCACTGATCTACACAGCGGGATTTTACACAGACATCTGTTGTTTCATCCTCTGGGTACATAAGTAAAAAGCAATTTACATGTTGCGTGCGAGTCCGCTTGTACATTTAAACATTTTCCCCAAAACCCCACCCTAAACTTATATGATTAAAAGTCCTGTATATAGCACACATCAGGTGCCTGTAGCACAATAAATCGTCACACTAATACAAAAGCAAAATACTGCGGATGCTCAGCAGGCCAGGCAGCATCTGTGGAGAGAGAAAGAGAGTTAACGTTTCAGGTCGATGACCTTTGATCAGTTATGTTTTTATTTCAGATTTCCAGCATCCGCAGTATTTTGCTTTTGTAACAGTGTACAGCTGGCTCTTCAATAGCTCCCTAATTTGTTTACCTCCATTGCCCGACTTGGAAGACCATTCAAGGTATTAATAACTCTTAGTGTGATTACAAAGTGCTTCAGAAGTGCTTTCTGACTTAGCCGTGGCTCACTGGGTAGCACTCTCGCCTCTGAGTCAGAAGGTTGTGGGCTCAAGTCCCACTCCAGGGACTCCAGCACAAAAATCTAGGCTGACACTCCAGTGCAGTACTGAGGGAGTGCTGCACTGTCGGAGGTGCCGTCTTTCAGATGAGACGTTAAACCAAGGCCCCCTCAGTCTGCCCCCTCAGGTGGACGTAAAAGGTCCCATGGCACTATTTTGAAGAAGAGCAGGGGAGTTCTCCCTGATGTCCTGGCCAATACTTATCCCTCAATCAACATCACTAAGAACAGATTATCTAGTCACAGGCCTTGGTGAGACCACACCTTGAGTACTGTGTGCAGTTTTGGTCGCCTTATCTGAGGAAGGATGTTCTTGCCATGGAGGGAGTGCAGCGAAGATTTACCAGACTGATACCTGGGATGGCAGGAATGACGTATGAGGAGAGATTGGGTCGATTAGGCTTATATTCGCTAGAGTTTAGAAGAATAAGAGGGGATCTCATTGAAACGTATAAAATTCTAACAGGACTAGACAGACTAGATGCAGGAAGGATGTTCCCGATGGCGGGGGAGTCCAGAACCAGAGGTCACAGTCTAAGGATAAGGGGTAAGCCATTTAGGACTGAGATGGGGAGGAATTTCTTCGCCCAGAGAGTGGTGAACCTGTGGAATTCTCTACCACAGAAGGCAGTTGAGGCCAATTCATTAAATATATTCAAGAAGGAGATAGATATATTTCTTAAGGCTAAAGGGATCAAGGGATATGGGGAGAAAGCAGGGACAGGATACTGAATTTGGATGATCAGCCATGATCTCATTAAATGGCGGAGCAGGCTCGAGGGGCCGAATGGCCTACTCCTGCTCCTATCTTCTATGCTTCTATGCTATTATCACATTGCTGTTTGTGGGAGCTTGCCGTCTGTAAATGGCTTTGTAATCACATGCATGTATTTAATTATAAACAAATTCTCTTTGCATAGTGTGGAATTTGTAGGGGGCAGCTTCGGTTTTGCTCTGTTTTCTGATGGTGAGTGTTGCCAGGCTTTGACTGCTGCTCTGTGTGGTTGATTTCATGTTTGCACACACAGGTTAACAGCTGTTACCTAATAACTAAGGCTCAGTGATAATCCATTTGATTAGCAGGATATAACATTCCCTGTATACATCTAGAGTAGCCATGATGTGGAGATGCTGGTGTTGGACTGGGGTGGACAAATGTGAGAAGTCGCACAACACCAGGTTATAGTCCAACAGCTTTATTTGAAATCACAAGCTTTCGGAGCGCTGCTTCACTTCACCTGACGAAGGAGCAGCGCTCCGAAAGCTTGTGATTTCAAATAAAGCTGTTGGACTATAACCTGGTGTTGTGCGACTTCTCACATACATCTAGAGTGCTATTGGTATAATGCATTTGATAATGACTAGCTGGTAGTGAGCGATGATGCTGCTGTTCAGTTGAGCGTTCTTGATATCCTCAGCCACGTGAGCGAAGCTTTAGTGAATGTCACAGAATCTTAAACTCGCTGCAGATCTTCTGTATAATGATGTGCACTAAATAGGTTTGTAAACCTTCAGTGTGACGCAGATGAGTTCACTAGGCCAGGAACCCTGTTGCTGTGCGGGCCATTGACCAACTCATTTGGCCGCTGCTTTTACACAAGCAAAAGTGTGTTGGAAGCAAGCCAGTTGTCCCCTCCCCACCCCCCAGGTTATTATTTTTGCCTGTTTTCTCCACTCCATTCCTGAAGGTGCTGACTTTTGCTGGAGGACGATTTCTCCGCTGCCAACAGCCTGCTTGTACCACAAGTGGCCATTTGTGCACTGTTAGCAGGCTGTTCCACCAGGAAGCGAATTACAGCCCGACCCATTTCGTGCGCTCACCCGATGTGCATTGGCACAGATGGAATCTCGGACCTTCCTGCTCTGTACAGCTCAGTGAGGTATATCATAGAGGGATCTTTGATCAGTTAACAGAATAGCCTTCAGAGCTTCTTTTAACCAATAAAACATGTTTTTGGAGAATTGTTTCTGTCTCCAAAAAGGACAGGGAAAGGTAAGTAAAAAGCTCTTATTTTTACAAAAATAAACTAGATGAGAGAGGTTAGTTAGATGAAAGGCAAAAATAAACCAAACAAATCAGAACAGGGAGAGAATCAGGAAGGTAAGAAAAAAAAGTGAAGTCCGAACAAGTGTTTTGCTTTCAATTAAATATGTGTTTTGACTTGCTTTGTGTTGGGTCGCTATTCTAATCGGCCCCTGACGTCGGAGTAGACTTATTACTGTAATTGATTACTATTACTGCAAATATTGACCTAATACACGATGGTATGTGGCACTGAGGGCTTTTAGTGGTTCCTTGTGAGTAAATGGTTTGGTATGTGTTGTGTTGGTACATATCATTTGCTGCCTAAACTCCTCAAAGAGAAGGTCTGCCAATCATGAAGAAGTTCCCGTTTTACTGGTTGAGAGATGTTACCTTTTGAGAAGTTCTTTAACCCTTTGAAGGCTGTTGAGGAAGAGTAAATGTACCAGCTGGTATCGAGTACTTAGCCATACCAATCAGTTGGGGTGAATTCTTCTGTGCTAGGGAGGGGAAACATTAACCATGGCTCCCATTCCTGAGCACTATTTGGTAGCCCCTTGCAGTACGTGTGTGTGGGCATTGGGTGAGTACAGGACTGGACTTGGCTTTAATGTTTTCCACAGTTGAGTAGCTTGCCTGTGCTTAAATGTAAAGATTGGCCCTATGGGTGAGATGCCAAAAAGCTTCGAGTGCCCATGGAACTGTCCCCCAACAAGTGGCAGCAGCCTCAGAAAAGGGAGGGGAGGAAATTGGGATGGGGGAATCTTGGTGTTACGGTTTCCTTCCGCTGTTGGTGAGTGTGGGACATGCCAGAATGACAAGCAACTGAAATGGCCACAGGAGCGGGGAGTGTGCCTCCAACGCACCCCTACTGCAGTTGAGCCTGCTTACCGTTTCCTGAGGAAAGAATCTGTTGGCTGGAGTGAATATTTTGGATGCCTTGTGAGCAAGCCCCTGGAGAATGAAGTGGTGTAAAGCCCTGAGGTCTGCAGGCAGATTGCAGAGGTTTGGTTGCGGGTTAAACATTCCATGATTCAGTAAATGTCTCCAACATCCATTGAACACACTGATATCTGATGCAGAAAAATGTGTTCCAAAGGATTTGCAGCATTTTAAAAGTGGACATTTTTGAAGTCTGCAAAGGGCATTCAGAGTTGATGGTGTTAAAGGTACTGCATTTTATAAGCTGTGAACATTTCTGGGCTGGACAGTACAGTTAATTCTGTTTATACAAAATGCAGCTACTGGTGGACTTAAGTCATGTGAAAAAATGCACAGATTGTAGAGAAAACAAACGCTGTGTTCAGGGGTTAGTGTGCCTAGACTGTCTGTCAGTCATGTCCGTCTATATTTGTACATGAGGGTGCTTTGTAACTGCTCCCTGTCTATGGAACTTTACCTCAGAGTTCCCCCTCCAGATTTGTGGCCCTGGCTCCCATATACAGATCTGAACCCACAAACATTTGGGGAGGGGGAGGATCGCAATTGAGATCGTATGCGGTGCAGAGCTCCAGTGTAATGTTGGGCTTTCATTGCAAGAGACACCGTCCTACAGAGTGGATGTTAAATGCAGGGTTCTGCCTGCCCCTGTAATGCATGATAAACAACCCAAGGCCCTAGTCACAAACACTGGGAGGAGAAGGTTGGTTTCTGACTAATACTTGACTAATATAAAAGCAAAATACTGCAGCTGCTGGAGATCTGAAATTAAAAACAGAAAATGCTGGAAACACTCAGCAGGTCAGGCAGTATCTGTGGAGAAAGAAACAGAGTTAAGGTTTCAAGTCGATAACCTTTCAGAACTGCCGAAACATCGTTTCCAGCATTTTCTGTTTTTATTTAATACTTGACTAAGCTATTCCAGACACGTATCTTCAAATGAAATAAATGGTCTGTTTGGAGTAGGTTGTGGATGCAGCATAATGATAGCTGTCCCTCACCTGAGGGCTTGACTGCGGCACGGTGATTGTTGGTACCTGGGGGTGTGGGTGTGGTATGGTGAGTGTCCCCACCATAGCACACCCAGATCCCCAGGCCTGGGTGCAGTAAGATGATTATTCTCGCCTGGGGGACATAGGTGCACTCTGGTGGCCATGCCACACCGAGAGCCCTGGGTGTGATATGGAGGCTGTTTTCACCTAACGATCTGGGTGTGGTATGGTGACTTCTTAATAGGAATCTGGGTGCGGTACAGTGGCTAATCGCAACTGTGAATCTGACTGCAGTACAAGGTCTATTCTTAACCTGGGAATCTGGCTGTGGTATGGTGACTGTCTACACACAGGAATCCGGGTGCAGTGCGGTGGGATCTAGGTGCCATATGGAGACCAGTCTTGCCTCGGAATCTGGGTATGGGAATGGTGACTGTCCACACCTAGGAATCTGGGTGCAGTACAATAACTATCCCTACCTGGAATCTGGGTGTGATATGGAGACAGTTCTTACTTGGGAATGTAGGTGCAGTCGGTGGGATCTAGGTGAGGTCTGGAGACTATTCTTAACCTAGGAATCTGTGTGGTATAGTGACTGTCCAGACCTAGGGATCTGCACACTGTACGGTGACTGCCTGGATGTGTCCCAGTACAATGAGTTGCCTCCCCACCCCTACGATGATTAAGGGGTAAAAAGAAACTAGAAAGGGAGATTGTCGGAGGCCACCAGCTGAATTTTTTTCTGAAAGAAATACATGAAGTAGGCAGAGTGGTGAATTCCGGGTCAGTCCTTTATGGGATAAGTTGTGTGGAAATGTCATGGGGGAAATCAGGAAATGGCAGCACATCAGTCTTCTCAAGTGAAGACTTTGGACGAATTCCAGATGCAGTCAGACTGGTTCAGAAATCTGTAACACATGTAGAGGTCAGTTATGCCTGTGTTATGAAGAAACTCAAAGCATTAAATGTATAAGGGCACCTGGACCAGATGGGATATACTCCAGAATCCGCAAGGAAATGAGGTTTTGGTTAATGATTTCTAGATTGTGCCCAAGGGCTGAGAGTTGCTCATATCACAGTGTTAGATACAAGGGATAGCCTTCCATCAAGGCTAGTTCTTTTTTCAATTAGCATCAGCGTCTCCTGGCTATGGGTGGGGGAAAATCAGCCAAGGGGATTCCTGCTCCTGATTGCAATCCACTGACCCCTGCTGTAAGGTGCAGAAAATGAGGACACGATTGGGACAGAATCTGCTGGTGATGGCACTGGACTAGAATTCCAGAGGTCATGAATTCACATCTCGCCAAGACAAATTATAAAATGTACATCAATAAATCTGGTAAATTTGTGGGTGTACACCAGAAAAAATGACCATGAAAGCTGACTTTTTGTTCACTAATGTCCTTCAGGGAAGGGAACCTGCTGTCCTTACCCGGTCTGGCTTACACGTGACTCCAGTCTCTCAATGTGGCTGACTCATAATGACTTCTGAAATGACCTAGAAAGCTACCCAGATACAGAATAAGTTCAAGAATGCAGTGGTTCAAGGAGAGGACCCACTACTTTTTCAGGGCTGCTGGGATGGCCAATAAATGTGGCCATGCCAGTGTTGCCCACCTCCCCAGAAAGAAGTAAAGAAGCCAGGATGGTGGGTGACTTGGAGGGGAACTTGCATGTCAGTATGGTCTCATGACATCGCTGATCCCATGTCATCAGTTCGTCAGCGCCTCTGGGTAAGGAGCTGTGTACCTGCAGCATGGTGTGCAAAGCGGGATTGCAATGGGTGCTTAAGATAGAGGTCAAAAACAAAACTGTTCACTTTGCTACTGAAATGAGGTAATGTTTATGCGTTTACACTGTTCTGATCGGCTGCCCAGGTCTGTAACTCAGCACAGGCCTGCCAGTGAGCCCAGTGAATCAGGATTTCTCTCTAATGAAAGTGAACAGAAATTGTGCGTTGGAATTTTCATACTTGGATCGGAGTTGCGCTTGGATCCACTGTGTGTTTATCTGTACTCTGCTGCACTTGACAACTTGGCAATAACGAAGGAGCTAGGGTTTATGTTGGGCTGGAGCACCCAGGCGCTTGTTCGGCACAGGTTCAGGTTTAAGTGCATGTACTGGCACAGGTGAGCTGTAATTAAGAAACTCGCACCTTTGAAGTCTGTGTTACCGTTGGGTTGTGGGTTGTGTTACAGTTTGAAGTTTGTCAGAGAAAGGGATATCTCTATGATGAAGACTCCGTTTATATATTTTTTTATATAAAGCAGATTTTGCAGCCAGCTTTTCCATTACGAATACACGGAACATCAAAGTCGCTTTCGGCACCTTCTGTGCCTTGTGGCATGGCGTTGTAATAGCCCTGCTCACTTTCAATCTGTACAAATGACTGATGTGGCGGAGGAGATTTGCACAGTGGGCTGAAGTAATTTGTCAGTAGACAATGAAAATCTGCTTTGTTATGAGCAGTGGCTGTGAGATGGCAGGATGTGGACTAACTTCATAGAGAGTTGCCTTTGCCAGGGACACGGAGATCCTGTGTACAATCTGTGTGTCAGGACTGTGCTTTGAACGTGCAGGGAAAATATTTATTGAAACCATTTCCACTTTTGGGGGACATGCTGCTGAAATACATCCTGCATAAGAATGTGGGTTGGGGGAATCTACCAACAGAAATAGCCCTGACTTCATAAATTGAACAAACCAGGGTGGGGAAGGCGGTACTGGACGGGGCACTGAGCTACACACTGTCCTTTCACGCTTGGAACCTGGATTCAATCCAGACACGGGACAGAATCTTTTTAGTCTGCTGGCTTCAAGGCTCCTACCTGAAATGAGTTTGGACGGTCTCAGTTCAGTCCTAGTGCCTTGAGGCCGCAGGCCAAAACTACCTCTAATTCATAGAATGGCTGGTGTGGGAAATGAAAAAGATCATCGAATCTACAGAAACAGACCATTCGGCCCTTTAGGAGCCACCTGGCCCAATCTCACTCTCCTGCTTGCTCCCCGCGCCCTTTAATCTTTTGCTAGCAAGTATCTATTTTGCTTTTGAAGGAATTTATGAACTTTGCTTCAGAAATGGTTTATGGCAGAAAATTCCACGTTCTACCCAACCTTTCTGTAAAGAAGTGTTTTCTAATCTCCCCTTTAATTCTATTTGTGATTATATTAAATTTGTGCCCCCTCGTTACAGCTCTCTGGCCAATGGAAGCCATTTATCACTATTTATTATCGGAACCCTTTATAATCTATAAGACCTCTCTGAGCTCAAGTGAAAAAAGCCCCAACGAGTTTCTCTTGATAACGGTAACTCCTCATCCCAGTGAATCTACACTGTACCTTTTCCATTAATTTCATATCCTTCCTGTAATGGGGTACCCAAAATTGCCCAGTGCTGCAATTGTAGCCTAACTAAGGTCCTGTACAAGTTTAACATTTCCATTTTGGTTTTCTATTGTGTCTATAGATAGAAAACTAAGGATTCCACTGGCCTTTTCATGGCCTTGTTGACTTGTGCTGCCTCCTTTTAATAGCCAGTGTATCTGCACTCCAAGGACCCTCTGCTCCTTGACTCCATTTGAGGTGTATCTTCCTTCCCTTCTGCTGCACATGTTTCCACATCGAACTGCATCTGCCACTTATTTGCCCATCCTGTTAATGTCCTTTTGCAGTCTTCCACATTTTTCTTCACAATTGGCCATCCTTGACCCCTCCCCCCAAAAAAAATGTTAGTGCCATCAGCAAATGTTGATATTGTTCCAATTCCCAAGTCCAAATTAAATAGGAGCAGCCCCCACACAGATTCCTGTGAAACTACATTTATCACATCTTTCCATTTCTAGAAACTCCCATTACCCCTACCCGTTGCTTTTTGCCCTCAAACCATCTCTCCATCCCTTTAATTTAATATGCTATTATTTTTGCCATAAGTCTCTTTGTCTCACCGTATCAAAAGATTTTTGAAGATCGATATAAACCACGTCCACTGCATTTCCTTGATCCTCTGTATTTCTTCAAATAATGCTATAAGTTTAGTCAAGCACACCCTACCCGTAGAAATCAGCATGATCAGTCCTGATTAATTTCAATTGCTCAGTAATTTAATCCCATATCACAACAATTTACCAATAACTGGACTGTAATTTCCTGGCTTATCCCTGTCTCCTTTTTTGAAAGGGTTGTCAGATTTCCCACCCTGCAGTTCTCTGGCACAGTTTGGAAAATTGTAGTCTGAGAATCTTCTATTTCTACCCAAGCTGCTATCAGCAGGGTGCTCGGATGTGTGCCATCCAGGTATCTGTGATTTGTCCACATAAAGCAGCCATTACCCCTTGAATAAAAATCTCCACTAACTGGTGGTTCTATATTTCCGTTATCCATGTCCTCTAAGCAATTGATGAAAAATACTTATTTAGTATTTTTGCCATCCCCTAATCCTCTGTATTTAACCCCTGGTACACCTGCCCTGGGAGTGTTTGATGGGACAGTGTAGAGGGAGCTTTACTCTGTATCTAACCCGTGCTGTACCTGCCCTGGGAGTGTTTGATGGGACAGTGTAGAGGGAGCTTTACTCTGTATCTAACCCGTGCTGTACCTGCCCTGGGAGTGTTTGATGGGACAGTGTAGAGGGAGCTTTACTCTGTATCTAACCCGTGCTGTACCTGCCCTGGGAGTGTTTGATGGGGCAGTGTAGAGGGAGCTTTACTCTGTATCTAACCCATGCTGTACCTGCCCTGGGAGTGTTTGATGGGACAGTGTAGAGGGAGCTTTACTCTGTATCTAACCCGTGCTGCACCTGCCCTGGGAGTGTTTGATGGGGCAGTGTAGAGGGAGCTTTACTCTGTATCTAACCCCGTGCTGTACCTGACTGGGAACAATTGCTGTTGCCGTAAGGTGGTTGAAATGGAAAACAATGTGCCAATCCCTGGTACTGACTTGCCTCACCTTGAAGAATGCATAAATTCCCATACAAAGAAGCAAGTGAACAGTTTCTGCACTGCCCTTTGTCTTGCTGGTTGTTGACGGGGAGCTTTTTAAAAATTCGTTTGTGGGATGTGGGCGTCGCTGGCCAGCATTTATTGCCCATCCCTAATTGCCCTTGAGAAGGTGGTGGTGAGCCGCCGCCTTGAACCGCTGCAGTCCGTGTGGTGAAGGTGCTCCCAAAGTGCTGTTAGATTGGGACGATGAAGGATCTGCGATATACTTCTAAGTCAGGAAGGTGTGTAACTTGAAGGGGAACTTGGAGGAGGTGGTGTTCCCATGCGCCTGCTGCCCTTGTCTTTCTAGGTGGAAGAGGTCGCGGGTTTGGGAGGTGCTGCCGAAGAAACCTTGGCGAGTTGCTGCAGTGCATCTTGTAGATGGTACACACTGCAGCCACGGTGCGCCGGTGGTGGAGGGAGTGAATGTTTAAGGTGGTGGATGGGGTGCCAATCAAGCGGGCTGCTTTGTCTTGGACGGTGTCAAGCTTCTTGAGTGTTGTTGGAGCTGCACTCATCCAGGCAAGTGGAGAGTATTCCATCACTCTCCTTACTTGTGCCTTGTAGATGGTGGAAAGGCTTTGGGGAGTCAGGAGGTGAGTCACTCGCCGCAGAGTAAGTGCCGCTTGATAGCACTGTTGATGACACCTTCCATCACTTTGCTGATGATTGAGAGTAGACTGATGGAGCGGTAATTTGCCGGATTGGATTTGTCCTGCTTTTTGTGGACAGGACATTCCTGGGCAGTTTTCCGGTTTCATTCTTATTATTGTGTTTTGTAGCGGTTTGTTACAACTGAGTGGCTTGTTTGGCCACTCAGAGGGCAGTTAGGAGTCAACCACATTGCTGTGGGTCTGGAGTCGCATATAGGCCAGACCAGGTAAGGACAGCAGATTTCCTTCCCTAAAGGACATTAGTGAACCAGATGGGTTACGACAATCCGATAATTTCATGGTTGCCAGCTTTTTATTCCAGATTTATTTAATTAACTGAATTTAAAATCCCCATGGTGGGATTTGAACTCACGTCTCCAGATTATTAGTCCAGGCCTCTGGATTACTAACCCAGTGACATTACCACTGCTGCCTCTTGCCTGATAACTGTCTGTTTTGCTTACTGGCTTAATTATGCAGTTTCTTGCTCTGTCAGCTTGATTTCAGATTGTAACTCCCATTTTTTCTGATGCCAATTCATGCAAGAAATCTCCACCTATTTTTATTGCTAGTCTCTGCCAATTATTGCTGAATTTTAATTTTTCAAGCTTCATTAAACAGAGGTTCTTGTAAATAGGTGTGACTTCCTTGCTGTAAAATACTCCACTGTGCCATGGGTATTAACTTTGATGTGTATAGAGTGTTGATCTAAGGTTGATTAACCTGGATATACACTAGGTGTAACAGTCACTCATTTGCCAATACTGTTCTTTTTCCCATTGGTGTCAGTCGTGGCACAGTTGGTAGCACTCTCACCTCTGAGTCAGATGGTCGTGGGTTTAAGTCCCACTCCAGAGACTTGAGCACAAAAATCCAGGCTGACACTCCAGTGCAGTGCTGAGGGAGTGCTGCACTGTCAGAGGTGCTGTCTTTCGGTTGAGACGTCAAACTAGTGGATATAAATTATCCCAGGGCGCTATTTGTAGAAAAGCAGAGGAGTTCTTCTCGGTTTCCTGGCCACCCTCAACCAAATTTATTAATACAGATTGTCTCATTGCTGTTTGTGGGAACTTGCTGTGCGCATATTGGCTGCCGTGTTTCCCTACTGCAGCGACTACACTTCAAAAATGTACTTAATTAACTGTAATGAACTTTGGGACATCCTGAGGATGTGGAAGATGCTATATAAATGCAAGTTCCTTCTGTCTTTCTATTGCAGAATGGAGACCTTCCCATCAGTGGCTGCAAATGTTCTGAAAGAATTCCGAGCACTGCTTCAGCACAGCCCATCCCCCATTGGTAACACCCGCATGCTGCAGCTCATGGCAATAAACATGTTCGCAGTGCACCACTCTCAGCTTAAAGGTGAGTCGTACTTCTGATTTGTAACTTTATTTCTTGAATTACACAACAATAGCTACAACACACAAGAGGGAAATGGCACGAATAAGGAAATGAGAAAATAATATCGAGCCCCATCATGGCGGCAGTCTTTCTTCCTTTGTACCTCGTCACAGTCTCCACCAGCAGGTAGGTTAGAAAACATAATAGAAACCCCTGTCCCTCAGCAAATTTCATATCAATGCTGCCACTGCTCCTTTAATCCCACGGGCTTCTATTTTTTTTTTAGCAAGTCTATTATGTGGCACTTTATCAAACACCTTTTGAAAGACCATATACCCAACATGAGCTGCACTGCCCTCATCAACCCTCTCCATTACTTCATCAAAGAACTCAATCAAGTTTCTCAGACATGATTTGCCTTTAACAGATTCATGCTGACTGTCATTTATCCAACACATGTCTTTCCAAGTGACAAGGAATTTTGTCCCAGATTACTGTCTCTAAAAGTTTCCCCACCACCGACGTTAGGCTGTAGTTACCGGGTTTATTTCTCTCCCCTTTTTTAAATAGGGATGTAACATTTCCAACCCACAAGTCCTCTGGCACCACTCCCATATCTGAGGATTGAAAGATTGTGGCCAGAGCCTCCTTAGTTTCCACCCTTACTTCTCTCAGTAACCTAGGATGCATCCCATCCAGACCGGGTGACTCTTCTACTTTGAGGACTGCCAACCTTTTAAGTACCTCCTCTTTATATTTTTTTACCCTATCTAATATCGCTACTGCCTACTCCTTTACTGTGACATTGGCAGCATCCTCTTATTTTGTGAAGACAAATGCCGAAGTACTCATTTAGTACCTCTGCCTCCACAAGAAGATCCTCTTTTTGGTCACTAATCGGCCCCACCCTTCCTTTGACTACCCTTTTACTATTTATATGTTTATAAAAGGCTTTAGTGTTCCCTTTTATGTTACCCGCTAATCTTTTCTCATACAATCCCTTAGTCCCTCTTATTTCCTTTTTCAGTTCTCCTCTGTACTTTCTATATTCAGCTTGATTCTCTACTGTATTATGAACTTGACGTTTATCATAAGCCTCCTTTTTTTGTTTCATTTTAATCTCTATATCTTTACTCATCCAGGGAGCTCAAGCTTTGGATGCCTTTCCTTTCCCCCTTGTGGGAAAGTGTCTAGTCTGTACCCAAACTATCTCCTCTTTGAAGTCCTCCCATTGTAATTAAATGAGCGAGGCTCCTCAACAGCTTTACCCAGACCAAGTCTCCAACCGTATAGCTGGACAGAGTTATACAACCGAATGCCCATGGGGGAGGGAGTGTTGGGTGCTAGAAATAAATAAAGGAGCATCAGCTGCATGCAATGTTTTATCTTCTTTATCTGCCGCTTTGAATCCCTTGTGTCCAAAGTGGGACTGAACCAGACAATTCTGTTCGACCCTCAGCTGAGTTTCCGACCCCATATCCTTTCTGTCAGGAAGACTGCCTACGTCTACCTCCAACATTGCCCGCCTCCACTCCTACCTCAGCCCATCTGCTGCTGAAACACTCATTCATGCTTTTGTCACCGCTAGGCTTGATTCCTCCAACATTCTCCTGGCCAGCCTCCCATCCTCCACAAACTCCAGCTCGTCCAAAACTCTGCTGCCTGTATCCTATCCCGCACCAAATCTTGCTCGCCTATCACTCCTGTCTTTGCTGATCTGCATTGGCTCCTGGTTCCCCAACATCTCACATTAAAATTCTCATCCTCGTGTTTAAATTCCTCCATGACCTTGCCCCATCCTATCTCTGTAACCTCCTCCAGCCCTGCAACCTACCCACCGAACTCTCCATTCCTGACTCCTTCTTTTGCATACCCCCTCTACTTGCCCCACCGTTGTGGCTTCAGCTGCTTAGGTTCCAACTCTGAAATTCCTTCCCTAAACCCCCTCCAGCTCCCTTTTCTCCTTAAAATCCAACTCTTTCACCAACCTTTTGGCCGTGCCTCCTAGTATCTCCCCTTTTGGCCGTGCCTCCTAGTATCTCCCCTTTTGGCCGTGCCTCCTAGTATCTCCCCTTTTGGCCGTGCCTCCTAGTATCTCCCCTTTGGTTGATGTTTGTTCCCCTCACGTCTCTAAAGCAACTTGTGACGTTTTTCTACATTAAAGGTGCTATGTAAATGCAAGCGGCTCTTGTTATACTGGCAGCCAGTGGTTCAGTAGCAAGCAAAGATAATACAGGTAATAGAGGGCAGCCCTGCCGAGTGCCTGGATTGCATTTCTACTCTCCCAACACCTCGCTTACTGAGCAAGACACCCCAAAGTCACAGCTGCGTTTCCATTTTGCCTAATTTGTTACATTCCTATTTTCCTGCCTAATAGTTCCTGCAGCACAAAAACTAATGGTAGTGAAGCACTTCAGAGTGTTTGACAGATGTGACGAGGTGCTGTATAAAAGTAGGTATTATATTTTTACTCCGTTCTGTCCAGTTTTTTCACCTATTATGTGCCACATTTAGTCAGAACTGTTTTATAAATAGTTCACTGACTGGTATCTGTCGGTGGTTTTGGCACTGAGAACTCAGCATGTGAACTGACAGTCCAGTCAGCAGCTAGAGTCACCTTGGTGGGATCAGGGGGGCGTGGGGGGGAGACACTACACACTGCTGCCAGTGACACCTGGGGTGAGAACGAGGGGGAGGAAGGAGAGAGAATGGCCGCTTCCGCTGCCAGCCTATGTGACGTGGAGTGGAAGATATTTTCCTGCAACAGCTGGCAAATTTGTCAGTTTGTCCTCATTCTTTAGTGCGTTTTCTGAGGAGCCAACTATTTGTAAGGGCTCCACGGCTTGATTTCGCACAAGGTACTTGAGCAGGTCTCTTCATTCAACACTCTCAATCTGCGGAGGGAATTTTTCCAAATGGTAGACGATCATGTCTGGGGAGGGGCAGCCCTGAAATGACCCAGACACGTGTAAGAGACACATTAAAACGCAATTTAAAAAAAATATGATGGATTAAAACAAATTTATCTCCACACCTGCTGCATGAACTGGAAACTCACGAGTGAGTGACTGTAACCAGCTCAGTTCTGACACAATAAACAGGGCATTCCGCTTTTCCCCATTGCCTATCCTCAATTTCTTTATTCACATCTGGGAATGATAAAGACTACAGATCCCAGATCGGCATCATTTTCAATACAAAAACACAATTTTTTTATCGCAATGCAGAGATATTTCATTTAAAAAATGCTTTTCATTTCCATGTGTGCCCCCACCCCAGAATGCAGTGCAATCTGCATGTCGCCAGAGTCTTGGATTGAGAGATTATATTGTAGCCTGCATCTACTGCTCGCGCATGGCTATCTTCCTGAGTTAACGCACAAGATAAATGCAGATGAAGGGCAGGTTTGCATTTTGTTTTAAGGGCAAGTCTCCTATTTAAAATAGTTTTCTCCCTTCCTTCCTTATTGATGATGTCTGCCATCTGTGGTGCCGAGTGTGACTGGGTAACCTGCTCCCATGCCTGGGCCTGTGCTGTTCTACGAGTGGCCACTAGATGGTGCGTGAGTGGCTCGGCACAGCTCTCCTCTTTTTCCTGATCCCTTCCTTCCTGGGAGCAGTGCCTGGCCTCCACTTGGTGCCAGTCTGAGAACGGACGCTCAGTGTGTGGTGAGATGCCGATGGGAATTGGCATCCTCAACCCTGATGGAGTGTTTTCGTGCATCGGCTCTGTCGGGGGGTCTCCGGTTATCCTGGGCTCAGTCGGGGGGTCTCCGGTTACCCTGGGCTCTGTCGGGGGGTCTCCAGTTACCATGGGCTCTGTCGGGGGTCTCCAGTTACCCTGGGCTCTGTCGGGGGTCTCCGGTTACCCTGGGCTCAGTCGGGGGTCTCCGGTTACCCTGGGCTCAGTCGGGGGTCTCCGGTTACCCTGGGCTCTGTCGGGGGGGTCTCCGGTTACCCTGGGCTCTGTCGGGGGGTCTCCGGTTACCCTGGGCTCTGTCGGGGGGGTCTCCGGTTACCCTGGGCTCAGTCGGGGGTCTCCGGTTACCCTGGGCTCAGTCGGGGGTCTCCGGTTACCCTGGGCTCTGTCGGGGGGTCTCCGGTTACCCTGGGCTCTGTCGGGGGGTCTCCGGTTACCCTGGGCTCTGTCGGGGGGTCTCCGGTTACCCTGGGCTCTGTCGGGGGGTCTCCAGTTACCCTGGGCTCAGTCGGGGGTCTCCAGTTACCCTGGGCTCAGTCGGGGGGTCTCCGGTTACCCTGGGCTCAGTCGGGGGTCTCCGGTTACCCTGGGCTCTGTCGGGGGGGTCTCCGGTTACCCTGGGCTCTGTCGGGGGGTCTCCGGTTACCCTGGGCTCTGTCGGGGGGGTCTCCGGTTACCCTGGGCTCTGTCGGGGGGGTCTCCGGTTACCCTGGGCTCTGTCGGGGGGGTCTCCGGTTACCCTGGGCTCTGTCGGGGGGTCTCCGGTTACCCTGGGCTCTGTCGGGGGGTCTCCGGTTACCCTGGGCTCTGTCGGGGGGTCTCCGGTTACCCTGGGCTCTGTCGGGGGGGTCTCCGGTTACCCTGGGCTCTGTCGGGGGTCTCCGGGGGGGGTCCGGTTACCCTGGGCTCTGTCGGGGGGGTCTCCGGTTATCCTGGGCTCAGTCGGGGGTCTCCGGTTACCCTGGGCTCTGTCGGGGGGTCTCCGGTTACCCTGGGCTCTGTCGGGGGGGTCTCCGGTTACCCTGGGCTCTGTCGGGGGGTCTCCAGTTACCCTGGGCTCTGTCGGGGGGGTCTCCAGTTACCCTGGGCTCTGTCGGGGGGTCTCCGGTTACCCTGGGCTCTGTCGGGGGGTCTCCGGTTACCCTGGGCTCGGTCGGGGGGTCTCCGGTTACCCTGGGCTCTGTCGGGGGTCTCCAGTTACCCTGGGCTCTGTCGGGGGTCTCCGGTTACCCTGGGCTCTGTCGGGGGGTCTCCTGTTACCCTGGGCTCGGTCGGGGGTCTCCGGTTACCCTGGGCTCTGTCGGGGGTCTCCGGTTACCCTGGGCTCGGTCGGGGGGTCTCCAGTTACCCTAGGCTCTGTCGGGGGGTCTCCGGTTACCCTGGGCTCTGTCGGGGGGGTCTCCGGTTACCCTGGGCTCAGTCGGGGGGTCTCCGGTTACCCTGGGCTCAGTCGGGGGTCTCCGGTTACCCTGCGCACTACAACTGGAGACCCCAGATTGATCGCAGGGTAACTGGAAACCCCCCCGATTGTAGCACACGTGGTGATCACCACTTTTATTTCTATTTCTTGAAAAACAATCCTGTATGAAGTTTTACTGAGTAGTGCAATGGCAATAAACCCAGAAATCCCAGAGTGTACTCAGCAAAAAATGGCTCCTGCACACCAATAAACAGCTTGGAAGTAGGCCAGGGTGTTTATTCAGTGTGCAGCAGCCGTTTATAGCCTAGTACACTCTGGGATTCCTACATTTATCACTTAATTTTCACTGCCTCTTTCAGCTTACCACCACCACTACGCCTCAGCGGTTTCACTAACTGCTTCTGCCTTGATCCATTGCAATTTAGGGATTAGAGAGCCCTGCTTCAACCCTAGCAGAGCTGAACATTCATCTGCCTTCACACTGCTGCTCTACAAACCCCTCCTAGCTGAGCGCACCACACTGAATTCCCCTCTCGCCCTGTGACGGATTAAAATCACACCGCACCTCACACCTGAGCACATCAATCAATTGCAGAGCCTCTGCTCAAAACTCACCTTGTGCAGACTTGCAAGAAGGTGCTGTGACTTTTTACCGTCAGTCTTTCGTTTTAGTGAAAACTCTGGTGAAGATGTCTTGTGGTCTTTTCTTTTTATGGCAAACTGTTTTGATGTAAAAAAGAGTTCAATTTGTATTCAGCTGTACTCAATTTAGTAAATGGGGGTTCCTGTTTTTTTTCCCTAATGTTTCAAGTCCTTGGAATTAAAACCATATCTTGTGCACAAATTTTTTATGTTGTTATTATATGAAATTCGCCATCAATCATTGGCCATTAATCACTCGAGGTGCAGCACCCTGCACAAACGCTCACCATATGCTGAGGAAACGCACAGCAACAGAGGGCACCCAAGAGACACTGAGAGCGCCACAGGCTGCACACAAAATCGAGATGAGGCTTCCCCCACCCTCCCTTCTCTTTTTTACTCTCCACTTGCCCCCCCTCCCCCCCCCCCCCCCCCCCCAAACTAATCATGCCTGATGACCCTGGGTATTTTTATCATTCAGTTCCCCCTTCACATGAACCCTGGCGCATACAGCGTTAAACATCTGCAGAAACGCTCCGTACTGTGGGCTGATAGAAGCAGACATGGTGCAGCTGGTATAAGACACTGGTGGTTTCAAGAACTGCTGTCTGTTGGGATTTGGTGTCTGCAGAGAGAGAGCGAGAACGGCTGGGGTGGCAGGCTGCCAGCCCTGGTTAGCTTGCCCCCACTTTAGTCATTTCT
The DNA here is from genome assembly GCA_030390025.1 of Squalus acanthias. Classification (NCBI taxonomy): domain Eukaryota; kingdom Metazoa; phylum Chordata; class Chondrichthyes; order Squaliformes; family Squalidae; genus Squalus; species Squalus acanthias. Next base: position 1,724,360 of record CM059448.1, read on the forward strand.
GGCCAGACATGGATTAGTCTAGTATAAGACTCTGGGCACTTCACTTGCTGGCACTGATCGGCAGGATGTGGGATTTTTTTTGTGTTGGCTGACTTTTTTACCTCTCTGAGAATTTGGAGAGCTATGAGATTCACTTTTTTTAATGTACAGTTTTCCTCGAACAGCCCTTTCTGCTGCGGCTGCTTATTAATAGATTACATATGTGGTCTTAGTTTACATCAGTATTGAAATATTTTACGTGGGACCGAGTATATTTCCTGAGGAAATTTTAAAAGGATATTTATTGGAGGTACAAAAAAAGACACTAATTTATATTCCTTTTGATTTCTAACACATGAATTTAGTTAATAAATTTAAAATGTTATCAACACAAGATTTGAAGCAGGGAGGCTTGATTTGGTGTGTGTGTTCATGGACCAGTGCCTGAGCCTGACATTTTGGAACGTTTGCTTGTGATCCTTGCCCAGAGGAATAAAGTCCGGGCAAATAGCTGTCTCTCCTGATCTTTCTGGTTCCCCCCGCCACTCACTCTTGCCCGCCCCACGATTTGTACAAGCATTTACTTACTTTCTTTCTCTACCCCATCTGGGCCCCTGGATCCATCTGCCTGTGCCATTTCTGGCAGGTTGGTGAGCTGGCGTCCTGTCGCGAGGCTCTGCCAAGGCTGCTGCTCTCTCACCGGCCGTGAGGAGCTGTGTCAGGCTTTTCATTGATTTTTTTTTTAAATGTCATAAATGTTGGTTTCTCTCCCTCCCTGCAGACCCTCCTCTGCTCCTGATCACCGCCTGCCTGCCCGCCCGCCCGCTGAATTCCCAGACAGCTGGGAATTCACCCTAGTAAGTTCAGAACCAAATTCCAATGGCTCAGTGGCACCCATCCACTAATATTTGAAAGCAGTTGATTGGCAATTGAAGATTGGAGTATTCCATGCTTAGTGACTGTTGCAGCCTGGTGTAGGGCATCCTCCTGGAGTATAGAATTATTCAATTTTACAGTACACAAGGTGGCTTTTCAGCCCATTGCACCTGTGCTAGCATCCTGAAAGAGCTATACTTTTTTCGTAGAATCATACAGCACAGAAGGAGGCCGTTTGGCCCATCGTGCCTGTGAAAGAGCTATCCAATTAGTCCCACTCCCCTGCTCTTTTCCCATAGCCCTGCAAATTTAGTCCCATAGCCTTCAGTTTTCTTTTTAAATCTTTATCTACTTCCCTTTTACAAGCTGTGATGGATTCTGCTTCAAGCACTCTTTCTGATGGGACACTCCATGTCTTCTTTGACTATGATGTTAAATTGATGCCCTCCAGTTACTGATTAACCGGCCAATGGAAATTGTTTTTATCTTCCTACCTTCATCATTTTAGAATGTTGAGTAGGATTCATAGGTGATGGGAATTAAAAGAAATTGAGGGCAATTTGTGTTCTAGATATTGGTCAAATGCCAATATTGGAGGGTGGGGTCTCGTGTACTGATGGTACAATCAGAGGCCCTATTCGATGATTCCCACCCCTCCAGCAGGACCAGCATCGACTGAGAGCAAGTTGCCCCTTCCTTATCACGTTCAGACGTGGTGGGTACAATTAACATTGATCTGGACCAAGATCAATGAGGGGGTGGAGTGTGGTGTGAAGGAGTGTTTTGTGGGTGCTCGCTCCTCTCTACTCCCACACTAAAGTGACTTTGCTTGTGCAAGCTTTTTATAAGCTGCCTGTGGTGTATGGTTCAACTCTGTAAGGTACAGTAAACATGTTAATATATGCACCTAGAGCTCCACTGTCTTGAGGTTGTTTCCACTCCCTTTATTTCAAAGCCTTAAATAAAGAAAGAAATGAGAAAGAAAGACTTGCATTTCTACAGCGCCTTTCACGACCACCGGACGTCTCAAAGCGCTTTACAGTCAGTGAGGTACTTTTGAAGTGGAGTCACTGTTGTAATGTGGGACTGAAGGGTGATGCCAGCCAGCACTGGAGAGTTGCGTTAGTTTGTTGGATTGCAATTTGTGTGCGGTCATACTGTTTACATGTCGTGATTAAGGTTCTGGGGAGTGGTGTTCAGGTGGTGACCTATGTGTGCGGTCTCCCCATTTTTCCCTGCTGTGTGTCACTGCTCCTGGTGTAGCAATAGAGACTCGGGAGGGTCAGAATTCGCCTGGTTCACACTGTAATATGTCATCAGCTGCAGCGTGCAGTCGGCTCCACATGTAGTGGCCACCTGCAAATTCTAAAATTTAGCCCACGGTGCTTCTGGTGCTAGCTCTTCAACTGAAGATAATTGGTCTAATCTCATTTTACTGCCCTTTACCCATATCCTTTTATATTCTTTGCAAGTATTTAGCCAGTTCCCTTTTAGGTAATGTATTCTCTGCCTCGATAGCCCTTGTGGTAAAGCAATCCATCTTCTAATAACTCTGAAAACGTATCTTCCAGCTCCCCCCTCCAGTCTTCATATGCCTTCCTTTTATTGAACCTCATTTTTGCTCTAACCTCTATTTATCCACGGAGCCCCAGCACATCCTTTACTCCGAGTTGGAAAGTATTTAACCTGTACCTTATCCATCTCCTATTTAACTATCTCCCACTGCTGGCCCACTGTCCGACCTGCCATTTTCCCCAGATCATTAATCTGGCCAAGTTCCTCTTTCATCCCACTGAATTTCCAGCCCAACACCTTTATCCTGGACTCCTCTATTTTCTTTAACTGTTTTCAATGTGACTCTAATCAGGTTATACCCAAGTGTTCTCCCATTCAGGATGCTTGCTTATTCTACTTCCTCACCCAGAACCAGACCCAGCATTGCATCCTGCCTTGTTGGACATGTAGTATACTGATTAAGGAAAGAGTCCCGGATACATTTGGAGATCTCTCTATTTTGACCACAAACATTTTTCTTGTCCCAGTCGACCGCCGGATAGCTCAAGTCCTCCATAATTACAACTGGCACTATTGCAAACATTGTTCAAAATCTTAAAACCTAATTGGGTTCGTGTTCAATTTACTTCAAATGGGTCTTGAGGTCGGATTTCAAAATGCCTCCACAAGTCCATTGAGTACCGCAGAACCGTTTGACACTGATTCTAACGGCTTATTGACACCTCGACATTATAAAGATTGCAATTTTTGTTAGGCTTTGCTGCGGTATCGTTGGACTTGACTTTAGTTCATGACATTGCTTGTTCTGCTTTCGGTGGAGCCTGGATCTATCTGTAGAAACATGCTGCAGTGCTGGTGAGTGCAGTGCAGCTGAAGCTAACATGTAGTAACCCACCAATATTAATCAGATTCTCCGCCACGCTACAGCTGATCCTTGAGGCACACTTCATATAGAAACGTACACTTGAATGCTGAGATGAGCTGGAGTATCGGAAGTAGCTGCAGCCAATGCATCACTAATCCAGTGTTCAAGTTTCTGTGTTAAGCATGCCTTGAAGAATAAATCGGGTGGCTACCAATGAGACAAAAGTACTTCCACACAAGCAAGCTTGTTACAATTGACTGCCAGTGAGTCGGGTGTAAACAGGGTATTTGCCAAGTGAAATCGCCTACGTTTAAACTGAACACTCTCAAATAAAATCCATTGTGTGAATTGAGTGTTAATAAAAACAGAAGATGCTAGAAATGTGCAACAGGTCCATCAAAATCTGAGAAGAAAGAAACAGGTTAAAGTTTTGGGTCTAGACTCTTGTCTCAGAAATGGAAACTGGAAGATAACTGGAAAGAGGCCGAGAGGGAACGGGTGACCATCAGACAGAAGAGGAGGACCAGGCAGGTAGTGCAGGAGTCCCCGGAGTGCATCGCGCTCTCCAACCAGTATTCTGTTCTGAGTACTGGTGAGGGCGATGGTTTCTCTGGGGAGTGCAGCCAGAGTCAAGTCCACGGCACCACAGGTGGCTCAGCTGCACAGGGGGAGAGGAAAAAGAGTGGAAGAGCAATAGTGGTAGGGGATTCGATAGTTAGGGGAGCAGACAGGCGTTTCTGCGGCCGTAGATGTGACTCCAGGATGGTATGTTGCCTCCCTGGTGCCAGGGTCAAGGATGTCACTGAGCGACTGCAGGGCATTCTGAGGGGGAGGGTGAACAGCCAGAGGTTGTTGTCCATATCGGTACCAACGACATAGGCAGAAAGAGGGATGAGGTCCTGCAGGCAGAGTTTAGGGTGCTAGGAGAGAGATTAAAAAGCAGGACCTCAAAGGTAGTAATCCCCGGATTACTCCTGGTGCCATGTGCTAGTGAGTACAGGAATAGGAGGATAGAACAGATGAATGTGTGGCTGGAGAGATGGTGCAGGAGGGAGGGCTTTAGATTCGGACCGTTTCTGGGTAAGGTGGGACCTGTACAAGCCAGACGGGTTACACCTCAACAGAGCTGGGACCAATATTCTCGCGGGGAGGTTTGTTAGTGCTGTTGGGGAGGGTTTAACCTAGCTTGGCAGGGGGATGGGCACCAGCATATAGGAGTAGAAAAGAGGAATAAGGTGCATAAAAGAGTGATTGTGTTGGATAGTACTAGAGGCGGTAGTAGCACCATATTAGATAGGAGCAGACTAAGAAAGACTACAAAAAATTCAAAAATGGGTTTAGAATGCATGTACATAAATGCACAAAGTGTGGTGAATAAGGTTTGTGAGCTACAAGCACAATTAGCTGTGGCAATATGATGTTGCAACAACAGAAACGTGGCTTAAAAACGGTGAGGACTGGGCACTTAATATTCAAGGTTACAAGGCGTTCAGAAAAGATAGGGAAGAAAAAAAGGGAGGTGGGGTGGCAGTGCTGATTAAGGAAGACATTGTAGTGTTGGAAAGGGAGGATGTTCTTGAGGGGACAAGGACAGAATCCATTTGGTTAGAGTTGAGGAGGAAAAAGGGTATTCTATAAGCCTCCAAATAGTGAGAGGGAGGTAGAGGAGCAAATCTGCAGGGAAATCGCAGAGATATGCAAGAGCTATAGAGTGGTGATATTGGGGGACTTTAATTACCCAAATATCGTTTGGGATAATGCTAGGGGAAAGGGACAGGAGGGGGAGGAATTTCTGAAATGTGTCAAGGAGAATTTCCTTGACCAGTATGTTCTGGGCCCAACTAGGAAGGAGGCATTGCTGGATCTGGTGCTGGGGAATGAGGTGGGCCAGGTCGACCAAGTGTCTGTGGGAGAACACTTGGGTACGAGTGATCATCGTATCATAAGATTTAGATTAGCAATGGAGAGGAGCAAGGAACAATCTAGAGTGGAACTTCTAAACTGGAATAGGGCTAACTTCAATGGGATGCGAAAGGATCTAGCCAGGGTAAAATGGAACCAAAGACTGACAGGAAAAACTGTAAACATAGAAACACAGAAGATAGGAGCAGGAGTCGGCCATTCGGCCCCTCGAGCCTGCTCCGCCATTTAATGAGATTATGGCTGATCATCCAAATTCAGTACCCTGTCCCTGCTTTCTCCCCATATCCCTTGATCCCTTTAGCCTTAAGAAATATATCTAACTCCTTCTTGAATATATTTAATGAATTGGCCTCAACTGCCTTGTGTGGTAGAGAATTCCACAGGTTCACCACTCTCTGGATGAAGAAATTCCACCCCATCTCAGTCCTAAATGGCTTACCCCTTATCCTTAGACTGTGACCCCTGGTTCTGGACTCCCCCGCCATCGGGAACATCCTTCCTGCATCTTGTCTGTCTAGTCCTGTTAGAATTTTATAAGTTTCAATGAGATCCCCTCTCATTCTTCTAAACTCTAGCGAATATAAGCCTAATCGACCCAATCTCTCCTCATACGTCATTCCTGCCATCCCAGGTATCAGTCTGGTGAATCTTCGCTGCACTCTCTCCACGGCAAGAACATCCTTCCTCAGATAAGGTGACCAAAACTGCACACAATACTCAAGGTGTGGTCTCGCCAAGGCCCTGTACAACTGCAGCAAAACATCCTTGCTCCTGTACTCGAATCCTCTCGCTATGAAGGCCAACATACCATTTGCCTTAACCGCCTGCTGCACCTGCATGCTTACCTTCAGTGACTGGTGCACAAGGACACCCAGGTCTCGTTGCACTTCCCCTTTTCCCAATCTATTGCCGTTCAGATAATCTGTCTTCCTGTTTTTGCCACCGAAGTGGATAACCTCGCATTTATCCACATTATACTGCATTTGCCATGCATCTGCCTAATCACGCAACCTGTCCAAATCATACTGGAGTTTCTCTGCATTCTCTTCACAGCACACACGCCCACCCAGCTTTGTGTCGTCTGCAAACTTGGAGATATTACATCTAGTTCCCTCGTCTAGATCATTTATATATATATTGTGAGTAGCTGGGGTCCTAGCATCGATCCCTGCGGTACCCCACTAGTCACTGCCTGCCACTCGGAAAAAGACCCGTTTATTCCAACTCTTTGCTTCCTGTCTGCCAACCAGTTCTCTATCCAAGACAGTACCTTACCCCCAATCCCGTGTGCTTTAACTTTGCACACTAATCTCTTATGCGGGACCTTATCGAAAGCCTTCTGAAAGTCCAAATACACCACATGTAACGGAACAATGGGTGATCTTTAAGGAGGAGATGTTCCAAGTACAGGCTAGGTACATTCCAACAAGAGGGAAGGGTAAGGGAACCAAAGCAAGGGCTCCTTGATGACGAGGGAGATAGAGAAGATGATGAAACAAGAAAAGAGGGTGTATGATGCATGTCAGGTGAATTCTTCAAGGAAGAGCCAGACCAAATACAATAAGTTGGAAGTGAAGATGAAAATAAGATTGGCAAAGAGAGAATATGTGAGTAGAATGGCGGTTAACATAAAAGGGAACCCAAAAATATTGTACCGGCATATAAACAGGGCAAGACTAGAATACTCGATGAGTACTTTGTATCGGTGTTTACTAAGGAGGTGGATGCTGACAAAATATCAGTAGAATTGGAAAAGGTAGAAGCAATGGAAGGGGTGAAAATTGATAGACAGGATGTACTAGAAAGGCTGGGTTTGCTTAGAGTGGACAAGTCGCCTGGTCCAGATGGCTTGCATCCCAGGTTGCTAAGGGAATTGGGGGAGGAGATAGCGGAAGGGCTTGCCATAATTTTCCAATCTTCCCTAGATGCGGGGGAGGTGCCTGAGGATTGGAAAGTGGCAAATGTGACACCATTGCTCAAGAAAGGGTGTAAGGACAATCCTAGTAACTACAGGCCGGTCAGTTTAACATCAGTGGTGGGTAAAGTTTTAGAAACAATAATCAAGGAAAAAATTGACGGACACTTGGAGAGGTTTAAGCTAATTAAGGAGAGCCAACACGGATTTGTAAAAGGCAGATCGTGTCTGACTAATCTAATTGAATTTTTTGATGAAGTAACAAGGAGGATTGATGAAGGGAATGCAATGGATGTTGTCTACATGGATTTTAGGAAGACATTTGACAAAGTACCACATAGAAGGCTGGTTAACAAAATTGAGGCTCATGGAATAGGTGGGTCAGTGGCAGCTTGGATAAGAAATTGGCTTAAGGACAGAAAACAGCGAGTTGTGGTAAATGGCTGTTTTTCACACTGGAGGATGGTAGACAGTGGTGTTCCCCAAGGGTCAGTGCTGGGTCCACTGCTTTTTTTGATATATATAAATGACCTGGATATTGGAATACAGAGTAGAATTTCTAAATTTGCCGATGACACCAAACTTGGGGGTGTGGCAAACAGTGATGATGATACCAATCGACTGCAACAGGACATAGAAAGGCTAGCAGAATGGGCAGACAAGTGGCAGATGGAATTTAATACAGAGAAATGTGAGGTGATGCATTTTGGCAGAAGGAACAGGGAGAGGCAATATACACTTAATGGCACAGTTTTAAAGAGTGTGCAGGGACAGAGGGACCTTGGAGTTGATGTGCATAGGTCCCTGAAGGTGGCAGGACATATTGAGAGAGTGGCTAACAAAGCATATGGGATCTTGGGCTTCATAAATAGAGGTATTGAGTACAAAAGTAGAGAACCTTTATAAAGCGCTGGTTAGGCCACAACTGGAGTATTGCGTCCAGTTTTGGTCACCACACTTTAGGAAGGATGTGAAGGCCCTGGAGAGGGTGCAGAGGAGATTTACCAGAATGGTTCTGGGGATGGGGGATCTTAGCTACAAGGACAGGTTGGAGAAGCTGGATTTGTTTTCATTAGAGCAAAGGAGGTTGAGGGGTGATTTGATAGAGGTATACAAGATTATGACGGGTTTGGATAGGCTAGATGGGGAAAGACTGTTCTCACTAGTTGATGGTACAAGGACTAGGGGACACAGATTTAAGGTTTTGGGCAAGAGATACAGGGGGGATGTGAGGAAAAACTTTTTTACGCAGCGAGTGGTGATGACCTGGAACTCGCTGCCGACGGAAGTGGTGGAAGCGGAGACACTCAATGTTTTCAAGGGGAGACTGGATAGGCACTTGAGGGAAATAAACTTGCAGGGCTACGGGGATAGAGCGGGGGAATGGGACTGACTGGATTGCTCTACAGAGAGCCGGCACGGACTCGATGGGCCGAATGGCCTCCTTCCGTGCCTCTATGACACTATAAAGGAGTTTTTTATAGGACTGAATGAAACAAAAGGGTGGGGGCCGAACAACAGGTAGAAGAGTCAAGACTTGTCACAGAGATTTACTGGGTTCAAAGAAAAGCTGGAAAGAGATGAAAACTGCTGGGTGATGGATGTACAGACATCTCGGGCAAAGATAGGCCTCAACAGACTCGAAGGACTGAGAAACAATGAGAAAAGTGCATGCAAAAATCCTCCTTCCAAAATGTTAGCGTTAGAAGTGGAAAGAGCTGGGAGAAACTCGCTGAAAAATGGGTGAAATAAGAAGAAAAAAACCTACAAATGCAAGAAATCTGAAATAAAAACCTAAAATAGAAAAAATATGCAGCAGGTTTACTAGCACTCAGGAAAAAAAATCAACCCAACACCTTGGGTGCAGAGTCAGCCTGCCAGAACTGTGTTGTGAATGCAGTCCGTCAACCCTGCCCCCCCCCCCCCCCCCCCCCCGATGCAGATGCACCTTCCCTCGGGAGAGATGCACTCACTCGGTTATCCAGCAACTTTACAGTCTGAATCCTTAACACTGCTGTATGTCAAAGCGCTAACCACTCCCGCTTCATTACCGTAGAATTTATCCTATATTTGTTAGTTGTAGAGTACCTGTTGATCCTTGATCCTGCACGTGTTCAGGGTGGCCCACCCGTGGCTGTAGTATGGACCTGGTCTAATACACAAGGCTTCCCGTTTAGCTGTGCTGAGTTTCAGCATAAACTCCATCAGACTGCCGACTGTGGAATCAGTTTAATTGTCATATACTTTGTTCTAGGTTAAATCTCTTCAGTTAGCCCCTATTAACCCGAGTCTGATCTGCAAATGCGCATGAACAGTTTGACGCTAAGTCCTGGTGTTGATTGTCCTGTCATCAGTTCTGTAAATGCAGTAGCCTGTTACTAGCCTGATCAGTTGATCCTTTAATTATATTACAATTTTGTAGCATCAGTTCAAACCTCTTACTTCATTCGGCCTCCTTGCTTCTACGTCTGTCTCCCCTCATTTTCTTTCATTTCTTTTTAATTAATTTTGTGTTTAGTTTCCATTCTTTCCCAATTATAATATTTTTATAAGCACGCTTAACTTTTACCTTCTGAATCCCAGTGGAATATCTGTCTTTATGCCGCCTCCCCCCAATCCCCACCCCCACCCCACCAGGTGCTGGACGCTTTCCCTGCCCTTTCTCAACACAGTTTGAATAAAGGCAGAGCGGCTTGCTTGGCTAGGCTGGGAGAAAGGAAAGGTGGATTTGGTTAGGTTGATTTCAAAAGCAAATGACTGAGGTGGCCTTCGTTAGGAAGCGGAACTGAAATCGGGGTTACAGGGCTAGTTATTGGGAGAGGGGCAGTGCCAGAGCAGATTTTTCTTGCTAGTTTTTCCCCTCTGTCCCTGACTCCTTGTTGGGCCATGATTTCACTGGTGCCAGTTGCCCAGTGGAACATCAGCCTTCATGTGAGCCAGACAGCGAGTGCTGGCATCACTACCTACAAATCTATATAATGTGTGTACGCATGTGTATACGTGTAAGTATATATGTATGTGTGTGTGTATATATTCTTTCTAGAAGAGGTCACTGGATACTGATCAGCAAGAAATCTGGCTGATGTTCCCCTCTTTAACCCAGTGGCACTGGGGCCATTATAATGCCCCACGTGCTGCCCTGACGGAGATCGGCGAATGCAGCGCAGACCAAGGTTAGAACCTGGAACTTTTCCTGGATAAACTCGTTGAACCATCAGTGGAGCTGCCAGAGCAAACTAACCATCAGAGTTTCACAACACGCTGAAACAGAAATTGAGTGTGAGGTTATTTTACCTTCTGGAAGGGTCAATGTTTGGGACCCTTTAGGTTCTCCTAGCCCAGGACACACTGTGCGTAGGCGCACTGGACCAACACCAGGAGGACAACATTTGCTGTTGTGTCCTTGCACGTTGCTAGCCCAAGTCTGAACGCACCTCCTGCAAATATGTTTCACATGCTTAATCTATGTTCACAATGCTGGCAGCCTAATAGCATTCATTCGCACAGTTTTTCTTTCAGTGTTGCTGACTTCTGAGGTGGTGTTGAATTTAATACCGAGTGTTTGTGATGGTCCGGTGCACTGCACCCAATTTCATCAATTTACAGAGAAATTTGAGCTGATCTTCACCTTGGAGCTGTGGCATTGCCACGGAATTGCAGAACTTTTCCAGGCCTCACTTATATGGGGACGTGTTCCCTGTGGCTTTTGGTCCTCCGCTGATTGTTCGCTTGGTCCAGTTGGGAGCATTCTTGCCCTAGCCGGGAGGTTGGGGATTCAAGCCAGAGTTCAGTTCACCGCATAATCTAGGCCTACGTTTCAGTGCTGTACTGAGGGAGTGCTACTTTTTTGGATGCGATGTTAAACCGAGACCCTGCCTGCTTGTTCAGGGGGGCGTGGGGATGTTAAAGGTCCCATGGCACTATTGAAAGGAGAGGAGGGAGTTCTCCCTTAATGTCCTGGTCAACATTCCTCCCTCAACCAACACCTAAAGTGGGTTAACTGCTCATTCATCTCTTGCTGTTTGTGGGACCTTGCTGCCACCTTAGCCTGCATAAGTCACAGTATGTCAAAAAGTAACTTGGTGTCTGTGCAACCCTTTGAGAGACAGTGGATCAATACTGGTTCTCCAGTGAGCATGCGCTCGACCGCTGTCTGATTTTTTCAATACAGCTTTTGTTTCATGTAAACATTTCTTTTTTTGCTAACTTTCTAACTCCACAAATACAAGATTGTACCTGTAAAGTAAACTGCATAAATGTGCAAAGCCCCCTTTTAATGCTGTGATCCGTTGCCTCATTTAGGAAAAAAGCTTGTGGCACCAGGCCAACCTGTGTCCTGCTCTACTGCAGCGTGCTTAAGTGGAGCCTGTATTAAAACAATTTACTGAAATTAGCTATTGCATTGTTTCTGATTTACCCCAATCTGCTGGTAATTATTTACCTTGGCCATTAAATGTTGGAATTGTATAATGAAAAAATTCCAGACATGCTGTAGGTTGGAGTATATTTGTGCACGGGTTACATACATGAGTTTGTTTTTAAATGTACCTTTACCCACTTACGGAGATTGATGGATTTACTAATTTAGTTCTCAGCAAAGAAACTGCTATGGGATTATGGGCAAGTAAAGGGACAGAGAAAGGAACATTTATAGAGGCTGCAGAGACTTGTGGCATACTAGGAACATAGGAACAGGAGGAGGCCATTCAGCCCTTCAATTCTGCTCCACCATTCAATTAGAACCTGGCTCATCTGTACCTCAACTCCATTTACCCGCCTTAGCTCCGTATCACTTGATACCCTTACCCAACAAAATCTATCTATTTCATTCTTGAAAGCTCCAATTGACCCCCAGCATCCACAGCCTTTTGCGGGGGGAGAGTTCCAGATTTCCACCGCCCTTTGTGTGAAGAAGTGCTTCCTGACATCACCCCTGAACGGCCTGGCTCTAATTTTAAGGTTATGCCCCCTTGTTCTAGATTCCTCCACCAGAGGAAATAGTTTCTCTGTATCTACTCTATCGAATCCTTTTAACATTTTAAACACTTCGATTAGATCGCCCCTCAGTCTTCTAAATTCGAGGGAATACAGGCCAAGTTTATGCAACCTGTCCTCATAATTTAACCCTCTAAGCCCTGGTATCATTCTGATAGTTCAGGGTAGTTTAAAGAGGTGAGGGCATGGATAATCGAAAGTCTCTGATCTTAGTAACTTTTGGCAAGTTTCTGAGCTGCCCAATTCCCTGTTCCATAAATCTAAAGAGATACTGTGTGTTACAGAAAGTCCTCTTTGCTTATTCTCCCCAACCCCTCTTCTCTTCACCTACCAGTGACAGATGTACTGTAAGTTGATGGGTAATAGCAAGGCCAGTGAGGGTTACACAATTGAAGGATTTATAGGACAGTCCAAAGATTAAAGATGAAAACAACCAAAAATACTGCGGATGCTGGAAATCTGAAATCAAAACAGAAAATGCTGGAAACATAACGTAAGAAATAGGAGCAGGAGTCGGCCGTACGGCCCCTCGAGCCTGCTCCGCCATTCAACAAGATCATGGCTGATCTTCTACATCAACTCCACTTTCCTGCCCTATCCCCATATCCCTTGATTCCCTTAGTGCCCAAAAATCTATTGATCTCAGCCTTGAATATACTCATCGACTTAGCATCCACTGCCCTCTGGGGTAGAGAATTCCAAAGATTCACAACCCTCTAAGTGAAGAAATTTCTCCTCATCTCAGTCCTAAATGGCCGACCCCTTATCCTGGGACTGTGCCCCCTAATTCTAGACTCTCCAGCCAGGGGAAACAATCTCTCAGCATCTACCCTGTCAATCCCCCTCAATTTTATACGTTTCAATGAAACACTGAGCAGATCAGGCAGCATTTGTGAAGAGAGTTAATGTTTCAGGTCTGACGTCGCATCAGAACCAAACCGATGATGTCTGACCTGCTGAGTGTTTCCAGCATTTTCTGTTTTTATGTCAAAGATTAAAGGTGCTTTTATGTTTAAAAACTACAGTTGACTACAATCGTGCAGTTTTCTTCCCATCTGCTGGTGTTGGGAATGTTAAGTTCCCGACGCTCCGGTGGAAGTGTAGACCCACCTTTTTTTAAGGAACTTCTGTCCAACGCCTGATGCAGAAACAGTGCCAGGTAGAAATGTAAGTGAGGGAAAGTGGCACCAGGAGACTGGTGTAGCAGAGAGATCTCAAAACTGGCACTACAAAATAAAAACAGCCCAAGAGTTCAAGCCACAGTTTGGATTTTGCTTCCATTTTCCCAGATTTAGAACTCTCTTGCTGCTCTTCATTCCTCTCTGAGGAGCGATCTCCCCTCTGCATTGACCCTGACCCACCCTGCAAGGGCATGCAGGCAAGTGAGTGAGCCGATGGCTCACATGTAATGTAGCTGCACCAGTAAGCGATGTTGTGTTTCTGATTGATTTATTTCTGTTTCTCTCTCTCACGTGCTTTGTTGCCTGACTGCCTTTCATTTTTGTTTTAAATATTGCAGTCTAGAGTTTAAGCACAGGGTGGGAAAATATAAGTGTTTTTCAATTGTGGGGAATCCGTGGTATAGTCATTTCATACTTCCTGTACATTAAACACAGACATGCACACGGGGCCCAACAGTGGGTTTTGCAGTCTGACTCATCAGACAGTTGAATGTGTAATACTTCCAATAATAGTGGGGGATCATGAGAGAAAGTAATCATTTTTTAAATGTTATCAGTTTGCATACCTTCTCTGACTCGCTGACCCGGGTTCATACATGAAGCAAAGACAGTGACGATTGTGTCTACATTTCCATTCCAGTGCAAGTGTGTTTCTGTTGAACTTTGCTCACTGAAGTGAAAGCTATCACTTCCGCTGGGCTGCTGACTCACCTGCAACATGTTTTAATCCTGCAGAGTGCGCGCTGTCACATGGGGGCAGTGTGACACGTCCCCTACTTCTGCTAATCCATTCAACTGCTCCGAGAAATCCCTATCTTGGTTCTCCTTCTGGAAACAGTCAGACACAGGCAGTGAAACCCTGGCAGTTGCCTCATTGCCCATAGGGTTGCCAGTTGCCACCTGTCTGATTTTTGTTTGAATGAGCTGTCCAGTTATTGAGAGCCGCCTGCACAAGTTTCCAGAAAGAAAACTGGGCGCCGAAACATGCTCTCAGATCTGGAAGTTGGTTATTTCTGTGTATAAAATGTGGAGGGTGGGTCGTGTGGATCATAAGCACCAGCGTGGACCTGTTGGGCCGAATGGCCTGTTTCTGTGCTGTAAATACTATGTATTCATATTTACGGTCGTAAGGTTTTCAATTAATGTTTATCAACAAGGTAAACATTCGGACTCCAAGTGCTGTGCCCCTTGGTGTGGTGCCCTGCCCCTCTGCCTGATTGCCAGTGGCTGGTGTTCGCCAGATTGGCTCATGTTCAGGTCTCGATTCCCTTTTGCATTGAGATAATTTAATATCCATTATTTAGAGTCAGGATTTCCAGTTGAATGGGCAGTTTGTTTTTGTGCCAAAATGGATTGCAACCAGCGAGCGTGATATTTTTTTCCTTTTCACGTTTGAGGAAGGTTGCAGAATTCCCATGGAAATTCCATAGAGCTCTGCCATCAGCTGTTGGGATTGTTACTGGAATTTCTTTTCACCGACGGTGGAAATTCTGGCTGATGCTGTGTGTTTAAACAGGAAAAAAATCAGATCACAGTTTCCGACGTTGCCATAATTGGTCTCACTTGTTTACGGCAACTAAATGAGTTAATTCCATTTTTATTATGAGGGATCCTGGGATTTTACTGATATTCTGGTGTTCATGTTCCACATTTCCATTTCATTTCTTGGAAAACTGCAAACCAGTGGCCTCGGCCACAACCCACGAGCATTTGATTGAAATCTCCTAGTTGCCTCCACTGGTCTGGAGCTACATCTTCTGATACCTTCCTTGGTCACTGTGTTCTAACCAAAGCCAGTGGATTTGGCATTACTGAAACAGCCAGAGCACTAAACCTTGTTCAGTTTCAGAGCGGCCTCATACTTTCAGTGCACTGTTCCCCTGGTAACACTGCCCTCCGAAAGAGTGCAGGAGGTGTGTGAGGGCGCATTCACACTTCGGCTGTAGTGTCAGAGTGAAGTGGTGTCACTTTGCACCAACGCTGCAGTTATATTATAAATGCAGTCTGAATCTAGAGCAAGGCCTCACACCAGAGTGCAGAGGAGTGAGACTCCATGGAGAAGCGAGTCTCAGTCCAAAATAACAACAGAAAACGCTGGAAAAACTCAGCAGGCGAGGCAGCATCCGTGGAGAGAGAAACAGAGTTAACGTTTCAGGTCGAAGACCTTTCATCAGAATCCACGTCACTTCAGAGTCAGTTTGAGCCTTCACACCTGAATTACACAGCACTAGTTTAGCATTGGTGTGAAGTTGAAGTTGAAACCACTAAGAGCCAAGGGGCTGTTGCAGAGGACCCGGCAAGCTACTTGGTGCATGCATACAAGCCTCTCTAGAAAGTCTACCAGCTCAGCAAGGGTGCTGTTTTTGCTCATTTTTCTTGCTGCCTCTGGTGTTTGCTGTTGTCACCCCAGTGCCCATTCCTCATGTGTGAGCCTGGACTGCCGATGTTGGTAGCCTATTTGACTGCAGAGGGCACTATCAAGGCAGCTCCTGCAAGTTAAGATAAATGCAAGTAGTTGTTGATCTGCCCTCAACCTATGTCCACGGCCATGTGCTTTGCAGCAAGAGTCCCAGGGTAGTAATCAGGATTGCGAACCCTGGCTGCTGGTTACCCTCGGTAGCTCAGGAGCACTGTAGTACCCTTACCAACTCGGCATAAATCAGGGATTGAACTAGGAATCTGCCTGGCCTATGTGACCCAGTACCACGCCATTGTCTTTACCTACTAGACTTATCAGGGGAGCTGGATCCGGATGCTTAATACTTGCAGACTTCACTGTAGACTGTGTGCGGGGTGATTGTAGTAACACCCAGTTTGAAGGTTACTGCTGACTTGCCTCGTTCTGCTTGTTACTGATGGAGGTAACAGGTTGGTATAACGTTGTGGTTGCTCATTTGCCATGTGACAGCACTGATAGAAAGACAGCTCAGCAACTCAATGGAATTTAGTTGGTTTTTTCTGCATCTTATCCGTACCTGAATAAATCTGTGACCGATTTAGTAAGTCGGCAGACTTGGTGTCCTGTTAGTGATGGGCACTGCCCTCGCTCACCGTAAGGAATCCCATCCTGTCACCTGTGATGAGAGGTGTTGGTGAGAGTTTTCTGTCTACCAGAGCCAGCTCTGTCATGGTTTTATGGCTGAAACTGTTAGTTTGCTTTTACTGAAGCCTTCAGCACTTCTGTTTTTTATTATATTGAAGATAAGTGTGTTGTGGTCTTTGGGCATCTTTTTATTCATTTTCACCCCCCAACATCGTCCAGTGACTTATCTGCCCCACTGTACAATATTGTAATGGTAATGACTCATAAAAAATTCTGAAGACATTCTACCCTTTAAACATACTGGTTGTTCGATGGGATCGCTAGTACCAGCTCCGTCCCAGCTTTGTTCGTGGTGATCACGATACGGATGAGGAAGACCACTTGACCCATCTTTGCTTATCAGTTCATAAAGAGCTTCCCGTTCCCCTGCCCTGCAGCACTAACACAGCATCCCACTGCTGAACGATTGCCTCCACTACTGTACCCCGGAGTCCATTCCAAGTATTGATCACTCTTTCTGACATCATCCTAAATTAACCGTTTGAACCTGTGTCCCGCTCGTCCTGTTGCAGTGTTGGAGATTTACCTTTTCCGTACCGTTTATTATATTTTACACCTTTATACAGTGCTCTCAGTAATGGGAAGTGCATATTGAGTGCACTTCATATTTGACCATGAAAGTGGGTTAAATTACAGCAGATTTAGGGCAGGTGAGAGTGAAATGAATGCAGGCCGATAGCAGAAATGTGCACCTGGTTTGTAAAAGCATTGTGTACACGGAGTTGACCAGCCTTTGGAGTCACAGTTGGGGCTGTCTTCCACCACTGATACCATCCAGGAGGATGGGAAGTGGAAATTGGTGAGTTTACTGGTCCGGATGTGAAACAAAGCCTATTGGAATATTTGTCTGGTATGACATCTCCTTTAATGGCTGTGGCAATCAGACAATTAGCTCATGCCTGCCCCTACCCAGGACTCGACCACAGGCTCTCCAGACAAAGGGAATTCTAGCTGCTATAGCTCCATTTCAAAATCCATGTGCCTTGACCCAGCTAAAATTCATCTAAAAAGATGGAACATGGAAATATATCATAACATGAAATTGGACTGAGCCCACATCCATTACGCTTGGAAACGGAGCAGATTGCTATCCGCTGGGTGCACATTACAGAAAGCACAAACTCTTCATGAACTGTGAGATTCTGCGTGCTCCTAACAATCATTGCTTGCTATTTGGGGAGGAGTAGTTATTTTTTTTAAATTATTTTGCCAGCCTTCGCTGCCTGAATGTCTGAAGTACATTTTTTTTTATTCTTAGGCCAGTAGCTGAAGAATGCCCTATTGGCGGAAGTAGGACCTGCCAACTGAAGAACAATTGAATAGTGTTATTAGTTTATAGTGAGAGGAGACACACTGGTGAATGATACAGTGCTAATTAGAAAGGCACAACATCCTGCCATGTGTTGGCCCTCTCCGCCTTTGTTTCCTGACCCTCTAGTCAGCCTGCTGACTTTTGTTTCATGTTTTCCCAACTGTACGTCTCACTCCTAAAGAGGCGATGTCTGGTTTGTGAGAACTTACAATAACTTTATTCATCTCTTTGATTTGTCCACTTGTCTGCTAACCTCATACAAATCATGTAGTTTAAAGATAGTTTTAAATAGCGTGTTAAAGGTTAAGGAAACGTGTTCTCCTTTTCTTAAGGCTTGCAGAGAACCTCAAACACAGTGTCCATGTTGCCTGTAGGGTGTCTTGCTGGCCCTGTCCTTGTGATAAGGTGAAAAATGTTCCCAAGTACAGACACTAACATTTTAGCTCTGCTGTGTGCTGTACGGTGCAGTATTCAGTCTCTTGCAGTAGTTGCTCTTACATCTTCAAGTGTCAGGCGTTGGGGGGCTATGGTGATATGGTTAACCGGCACGTGCTCGATGGGCTAAATGGCCTCCTCCTGTGCTGTAACCATTCTATGATTAGGGACTGTTTTTATCAACCTCCTGCTGATACAAGGTGATGTGCAGCTGCAGGTTTGTAGCCATCGTTAGTGGGGGTATGTAGGTGTTGGCACTCACTCTTCAATACCCACAACGTCTCCAAGTCTACCTCCGCAGGATGGTCATTTTAATGTGAGGTCTTCCCTTTTGGAACTCTTCTTCCAACTGGCCGCCACCATCTCACTGTTGTCCATTGGTCCATCAGACTCCTAAGAATCTCTCTCCAATGCAGATGGCACCTCGCCTGGGTTTGCACTTTCCCCATCTCGAGACCTATTTTTATAGAACTAAATGTGAATATTACTGATTACAAAGAAGGATTGGTCGGTTTAGAAGGAGGGTTGAAAATGAAATCCTCGGGCTGTTTCACCAATCAGGACCAGACCAGAGTTGCTCTTATTTAGCCTCTGGCAATGTTCAAATTTCTGCCCATAAGCCTTGGATTGATGACACCGAATTGCTGCTTCCCTGCTGTTGAATTGACTACTCCCTTTAACAACATCAGGTTTAATTGTGTCATTGTATTTAGAGATATATAAGTTTTTAAAATCTCTTTCTCCCGGGGGACTTTGTAGTGCAGTGAATTGGCATCCTTTCAGTTCTGGGACCTGGATTCTAGTCTTGCCCAAACTGATGGAATAAAAGCCTCTATTTTCCACAGGCTTTCAGTGTCCCTTGTGAATGAGTTTGAGGCAGCCTCCACCCATATCTTAGTGAAGGTGAGCTCACAGCACATAACTGGCCCTAGTGTGGCCAAATTGGCAGTCTCGGCAAAGCAACAGATGAGGCCAGTACAGGAAATGAAAATGCCGCAGATATAGTAAGGGATGCTCTTGAGGTTTGATGGAGGCGTCTTGTTCAGAGTGACGGTAGATTTACTCTTTCCATCCCATGCTCTACCTAACCTGTGTGCGCTGATGAGCGGCAAAGTGTTGGCAATCTGGAACATTCCTCAGCATTGAATTACTCACCTTTAAAAGCAAAGTGGGGGGGAGCAATCCAGTCCCTGTAATTCCCTCTGCTTTATTTCTTCCTTGTGTTTAGGTTATGAGGTACAATTTCTAATTCCTTCCCCAAAATACTCAAACCGGACAGTCCCAGCAGTTTCAGCTTGCTCCTGGCACACTGAACCAGCTCGTCTTATCTTTGTTACCTATCTACATCAGGGACCACTCTGATGCCCTCCTCCGCTTTGACAACTTCAGGTTCTCTGGCTCCAGTCATCTCTTTTTCACCATGGACTGAAATTCCTCCCTACCTTCAGCCTCACCAGGAGCCTCTCTGGGCCCTCTCCTTCTTCCTTGAACTGTCTTGACCAGTCCCGATCCACTACCATCATCCACCTCTGCCAGGCTCAAGTTTTCTCTTCCTGAGCAGCCTCTTATTTTACCTCAAATCATTCTCTCAGATAACTGCTACTCCAGCCTTTTTGTATAACATGTAGCACACTTTTTTTTATTCATTCACGGGATGTGGGCGTCACTGACAAGGTCAGCATTTATTGCCCATCCCTAATTGCCCTCGAGAAGATGGTGGTGAGCCGTCTTATACATGGCTTGCTAGGTCATTTCAGAGGGCAGTTAAGAGTCAACCGCATTGCTGTGGGTCTGGCGTCACATATAGGCCAGACCAGGTAAGGACGGCAGATTTCCTTCCCTAAAGGACATTAGTGAACCAGATGGGTTTTTATGACAATCCAGTAGTTTCATGGTTGCCATTACTGAAACTAGCTTTTTTTCCAGATTTATTTAATTAACTGAATTTAAATTCTGCAGCTGCCGTGGAACTCATATCTCTGGATCATTAGTCCAGGCCTCTGGATTACCTATTCCAGTAACATAACCACTATGCTACCGTACCCCTTAGTTCTAGTCCTACTCAGGCCTCCTCCCTGACCGCTGTTATTTTGATGACTGTGTGGGTGCTGCTTCCTGCTCTCGTGCTGTTTTTACACCCATCCCTTGTCTTTAAGTGACTCATCCCCTTTCTGGACTTCTCTCTGCCCGTCTCAGGTAATGGGTTTTCCACAAGATATCTTACTATAAGCCCACAGACTCTCACTACTACCTGGATTGCACCTCTTCTCCCCCTGCTTCCTGTAGATTCCACCGCTCCCTCCCAGTTTCTCCATCACCCTCTCATTTGCTCTGATG